>JAVIWB010002970.1:0-394676 GCA_031893035.1 Dermolepida albohirtum
ATGAATCGTGGATCTATACGTATAAGCCCGATAGTAAACAGCAGTCAACTGAGCGGGTATTCCAAGATGAGCCAAAACCAACGAAAGTTGTTCGCGCTCAAAGCACATCAAAACAAATGGTCGCCTGTTTTTTCGGAAAAACCGGTCACGTTGCAACCATGCCTTCATAGACTTGTAGAACGGTCAATTCCGAATGGTACACAACTATTTGTTTGCCAAAAGTTTTTGAAGAAATAAGGAAAACAAACCAAAAACGGCAGATCATTCTCCACCATGGCAATACAAGCTAGATTGTAAATCTGCTGGGTAAATAAATATTATTATTACGTTCTTGTCCAAGAGACCAATAGGCAAAAATGAAAGGGGGACCAAGAAAAAGACGCACGAAGTCACACAAGAGGACCCAACGAGTAAAGAGTAAGTCATAGACCGGAAGACGAAAGTGGCAAATAGTAAAGAATGAAGAGCAATTATTAAACGTTTTGTGGATTCTTTGTAAATTAAATGTTGATCTTGTTTTTTGTTATACGCAATATTTTGCGTCTTAACCTTATAGAGTACTTAAATAAACAAAATTATGGTTGCATCAATAGTAAAGAATGTCGAATAGAATAAAGATGCTGTTAAAGGAAGAAGTGTAATCGTTGAATACTAGATAAGTATAATATGTATAAACACTATTTCAATTAAATTTGCTGAAATTTTGAATTTATTTTACTATTTCTATAAAACTAACCTTAATACCTTAGGCAGTGAGTATAGACATATTCAACAGACCCTTAATTTTTTATTCACTTACAAAAAGAGGGTGTCAGACTCTTTTACGTACTAAAAAAACATTTGTTGGGGGAAAAGAAATGTCTTTAGTATATATGTATGCACATACATACATATGTATGAACAGTTGATCTTTTGCGTCTTGGTAAAATATTTAAACGATGCCTAACAAACCGGTTTCTTCATACAGATGAGGGGTTGACAACCTTGACATATTGTTAAGTCTATTACCAAAATAATCGTGCAAGATTGTTAACCCCACGTCTAAAGTCGGGAGACGAAATTTTTTCGTCGAACTCGATATTAAGTGTTTTTAAAGTGTGTTGATGTACGTGGCACTATCGAAAAGTTTTGTCACAGGCTTATCCATCAGGTCGATGCATAAATTTGTAGCGTTTTTGGTTTTTAGATTGATAGTGCCTTGAAAAAAAGAATTGACTTATGACAAAGTAATTTTAACATCGTACTATTATTTAATTGAATAGTTTTTGAATTTGTGAATTTTTTCAGAGATTATTTTATTTATTGGAGAAAGTAAATGTAATGTCAAGCAGAAGGAAGATTTTAACAGAGGAGTTTATGCATTGGAAGACGCTAGAAACTGTCCGTTTATGGAGAAAAAGTAATTGGGGAGAGTCCAGCACGAAAATAGTTTTCTCAATTTAAAAAGGTCCGTTTTGACATAAATGATTCTTAACGTGCAGGAGGACGTTTTAATGAAGATCTGACAGTTTTGGTTCATGATGACACACGCTAATATACTCGAGAATTGGTCAATATAATAGATTATAACCAAACGATTATAATATGAAATTTGCGTGTCTTGGGTAATGTTCAAAAACTAGATGTTTGGTAGCCACATGTTTTAAGCCAAAACAACAAGAATCAGCGTTTCGACATTTGTATTTCTTTGCTATCTCATCAATAACATCAACCGTTACCACATTGTTACTGGTGACGAAAAATGGTGACAAAACGGCAATTCTTCGAACAAAATTTGACACTCATCCATGTCAGATGATGTTGTGTATCTGATGGGATGTACTATGAATAGTTTCCGAAAAACGTAACCATCAGTGACGACAGAACTCCATCGATTTAAGGTCGCATTTCTAGAAAAATGAACGGGAAGAAATTCTCATCATTTTGGAACATGATAGAGCTCGCCCTCATACTGCTGATATTGCAAAAAAAGGCTATTCTAAAACTCGACTGGAAGGTCATTCCGTATCTACTTTATCCTTCTGATTTCGATCCATCAGATTTACTTCTTCGTCGTTCTCCATCAAGCAACCTTCAAACATTCTCACTTAACAGTTATTCACTTTCAAATTACAGGATTTCTTCAGGGGTGGAATCGAAAAGTTGTCAGATTATTGAGAGGTAATCGTAAATAGCGGAGGAGTTTTGGTTACTTCATGTATTTTTGTTAAAAAATTAATAAATTCTGAGTTCTACAAGAACACTACGAACCCAAATGTCAACTTGATGCCTTTAGACATTATAAAGGGTTTTCCAATAAGGACTTGACAACTTTTTTTCAAAATAAAATGCAGACCATTTGAGATATTTCAAAAACTTTATTATCGGGTTGAAGTACAATCAAAACATTTATGAATGGAACTCGACTTCGTTCATATGACCACCGCGGGCACGTTTGCAGCGGTCGATTCTTTGGACCCAATTTTCGATCACTCGGTCACACAATTCGGCCGAAACGGCTGCTATTTCACGTTCAATGTTGGCTCTGAGCTCTTCCGACGTTATCGGCTTGTTGGCATAGACCAATCACTTGACGTAGCCCCAAAGACTGGTCCATTTCTTGAGATAACACCCTCATCAAACTTACTCTTCAATAAATCGATTGTAACCTGTGCTGTGTGGCTTGTGGCACCGTCCTGCTGAAACCACATGTTGTCCAAGTCCATATCTTCCAATTCGGGCCAAAAATAATCGGTAATCATGGCGCGATAACGATTACCATTCACAGTAACGTGACGATCATTATCGTCGACGAAAAAATATGGCCCTATGACGCCGCCGGCATGCAAACCGCACCAGTTATTTTTTGTGGATGAAGTGGTGTTTCATGAAGCACATGTGGATTTTCACTCGACCAATAACGCATATTTTGCTTATTGACGAACCCATTGAGCCAAAAATGAGCTTTTCTCTTCCAGAGCCCAATCGGAGAACGTACGTCGCTTCAGATGGTCCATCGGTTTCAATTCTTGAGTCAGCTTGATCTTGTATGGGTGTAAACCAAGATCCTTACGCAAAATTCGCCATAAAGTGGTCTGGGCGATGTCCAACTCTTGAGAACGCCGAATTGACTGATTTGGATCATTTGCTACGGACGTTTCAACGGCGGCGATATTTTCGACACTTCGACCAACCCGTTGTCTTACTGGCGCGGCAACATCACATAACGAATATGTAGACTCAAATTTTTGCACTAAACTTGTTACTGCCTGTCTACTAGGGCGAGAATTACGACCGAAAAATCGGAGTTAACGCTCTTAAAGTAGCGGTCATCGACTCCGAATTTCTGTAGTAAATTTTTATAATTTGCAGACGTTGTTCGTTCGTGTACTTTACCATGATGAAAATGTTAAGTTTACTGAATAAATTGACAGTGACAGTTCGATGATTAGTGAAAGGGTGCGTACACAAATTGAATTAAAAGTTGTCAAGTCCCTATTGGAAAACCCTTTATTATAGTCCATAGATAGAAATTTTGTAATTTTGTACAAAATTTGATATTGTTTTAAGAAAGCGTATATTAAAATAGTACTGAATATTTCAACACTACTAGTAAAATGTGTGCTCATTTATTGTAAAGTAATCGGAGTATTTCATTTGCTGTGTATTTCGTGTTATTATCCACAAGAAGACCTACTTCCTTAGATCCGTTGATTATATTCGTAACCAATTTAAAATTTATTATTAGATATCTGTTATTACGTATAACATAATTTAATCAAAAATTATTAACTATTGAGAGACGACCCTATTTTTGTTCTTCCTCACAATTTTTTTCTCTCTTCATACATTTTTTACTGAAACTTAAAACACAAATCTAATCTTTTTAAGCTAATCAACTTGTATTTATTCATGCGAAAACAGAACAGATGTTTTCTTTTTTTATTAACCTCCATCCGAACGTAAAAACTATACTTATAAAGTGCTAGCGATTCGTTTTCTAACGTTTGCATTTTAGTTTTTGAATAGGAAATTGCGTAATCAGTTTCCCATTACATCATTATACCGACTTATCGTACCCTAATAAAACTGAATTATGAACATTAACATTTAGAAAATGCACTAAATATTTATTACGTAATAAATTTAGTTACCGTAACACGGTATTAAATTTAATGGGGTTGTCTGGAATAACGTAAACGCTAAGTACTAATGTCTAGTGGGAGTGGGGAATTTAAAATAAGGCCTTAAGGTTAAGAAGATGAGGGTGTGCCAGATACAGAATGAAATGGGTAATTTAGTCTTCTTTTAAAGTATTCCTGTGCTATTTTAAACTCACACAAGTCTGTAGTATACATCATGGGGGCGAACGCAAGTATTTTCAATCGAAAAAAGATTTTAAACTCCTTACAACATCGATGTTAGTATTCTGTATACATGTTTCGACAACTAAGTTGTCATCATCATTAGATTATTACACTTACAATAATAATAATTTATTAGAAATGTTCAACAAATATACTCAATGACATTAGAATTGTTACACCTAGAAGGAACAATTTCCTGGAATTGTGCTTTTGACAACAGAATGACTATATTGACAGCTTGTTATGATAACAATTGTATCGTTTTATGGTTGACAGTTTTTGCAAAAAAAAAGTATTTTCTTTTATTGAGTTGTTAAGAAAACGGTTTATCGGAGCTGATAAGTACAAGTTTTTTTTTTTTCAGTTATTGTGTCTTCGCCTACTTCTGTTAAGCGTAACAAAATGCCTCCAATTCGAAGGCGTTAACAATATCACCATCTTAGTGATTTTGACAGGGGTAGAATTGTTGTTTTAGAGAAGTCGGTTTGGCCTACCGCGAAATTGCCCGCCGTGTTGGTTCCACTGCAATGACGGTAATGCGTGTGTGTAGGGTGTGGACAGAAGAAGGTAGAGGAACACGAAACAGACCAACAGGTCAACCGAGGCGTACCGCAGAGCGTCAAGACAGGCACTTCAGACTACTAGCTCTGCGAGACCGTTTTGCTACTACGCGCCAACTCTGTGACTAATGGTTTGGTGTAGAAGGTCGCATTGTCAGTATGCGAACATTATATCGCCGCATTCGAGCTTTTGTACTTGCTTCATACCGTCCACGATTAGTCCTTCCTTTGACTGCAGAACATCGTCGTCAACGTTTGGACTGGTGCAGAGAACGGCAGCATTGGGAAGCAGAATGGCATAATGTCGTATTCAGCGACGAAACGCGATTCTGCCTAGGCATGCATGATGGCCGTCAGAGGGTAAGACGCCGTCGTGGAGAGCGACGTGATATTGGATTTGCTGTTGAGAGGCATGTGCACAGGACTGTGGGAGTAATGGTTTGGGGGGCTATTGCATATGGAAGCCGATCACCTCTTCTGTTTATTCGGGGCAGTATGACAGCTGCGCTTATGTTAATGACGTCCTACAAACCACTTTGGTGGCCACCCCGTTCACCGGATTTAAATCAAATCGAACATGTGTGGGACATAATGGGGAGAAGACTGACCAATTTGAACCATCCTCCACAAACTCTGGCATAGTTAATCCACCAAGTTCAAGTTGCTTGGAACGAGGTGCCACAGGCAGACATCGACCATCTTATTTTGTCGATGCCTAGACGTGTACAGGAGTGTCTACAGCTACGGGGTCGCCAAACACATTATTGATTTTTTTTCAAATTAATGTTAATAAAATTTCTTGGAAATCTGATCGTTTCCTTCTTGACTTAAGCTTATCACATTACCAAAAAATCACGTCCAGGAAACTATTCCTTCTAGGTGTAACACTTCTAATGTCATTGAGTATATAAACCCAAACATGAACGAAAAGAAATAACAGCGAAATTACAGTAAAAACACAATAGTAAAACAAAAGCATGCATATCTATTACTGATCTCAAGGCAGATCCATTTTAAATAGCTTAAAATTTCACGCCGAATGGTGACGCCTTTAACAAAATGTTGGTTCTTACCGTGGCGACATGAATTAAGATCTTCGATTTTGTGGAACAAGAAAATTGACTCTGGCAATAAACCCTGCCATCAGAAGGGATACTTCAAGAAACTACGTTAGATTCGCTCTAATAGGTTAGTTTGAACACTATAGACAAGGTATCAGTCTATGGATACATGATCTAGTTTCGAAATGATAACTTTTAATCATCTTTCGATGAACTTCCGTTTTCTAGTCCATAAAAGGATCTATTTCTATCCGTGAATAACTTTATAGGGTGCTGCCTTATCCCAGTCAATCGTCACCCAAAATACGTCTGAAGATAGCGCCTGATAAATGCAACACATTGCCATCCAAAATTCTTGACGGGTGATCAATCTTGTACGTGGTCTCGTGTCGTAATGAAATATCATTCATTTATAGGGATGATATGATTTTGAAGTGACATTTCGGCCATTTGTAATATGTCACGATCTGTCATTTGTTTTTCATTGTATTCAGTAGTGTTTACAATTTCATCATGGAGAGATATACGCCAGAACAACGTTTAGAAATTATTCAGTTTTATTATCAAAATAATCGTTCTCCAATTGCAACTTTTCGTGCGCTTTTGCCATTTTCTGGTCGTAATAATCGTATAAGTGTGCTCGCTATTCGTCGAATTGTTAAAAATTTTGAGATTACATTTTCTTTACATAATTTTCAAGTGCCAATAAGACAAAGAACCGCTCAAAATAAAGCAAATATTGCTGCCGTTCAGGCGAGTGTTACTGAAGATCGTAATTTGTCGATTCCAAGACGTTCTCAACAATTGCGACTGTCTCAAACCACAACCTGGCGGATTTTGATAAAGGATTTGGGTTTGCATCTCTATAAAATTGTTCTCACTCAAGAACTGAAGCCATTGGACCACCGTAAACGTCGTGAATTTGCTGATTTTGCCTTGGAACAACTTGAAAACGATAACGATTTTTTTAAGAAAATCATCTTCTCTGATGAGGCTCACTTTCATCTGGATGGTGTGGTAAATAAACAAAACTGTCGATTCTGGTGCGAAGAAAATCCACAAATTATTTACATTCACCTAAATTGACAGTTTGGTGTGGTTTTTGGTATGGTGGAATCATCGGTCTGTACTTCTTTCAAAATGAAGCTGGTAACACCGTTACAGTCAATGGAGAGCGGTATAGATTGATGATAACCAACTTTTTATGGCCGACATTGGAAGAAGTTAATCTTGACAACATTTGGTTCCAACAAGAGGGGGCTACGTGCCGCACAGCAAATGCAACAATAGAATTATTGCGAGAAAAGTTTGGAGATTCGATTATTTCAAGAAATTGTGATATTGAATGGCCTCCAAGAAGTTTTGATTTAACACCATTAGACTATTTCTTGTGGGGTTATTTGAAGTCATTGGTCTATCGAAATAAACCAGACTCTATTCAAGCTTTACAAGTCAATATCGAAAATTGGGTTCATCGAATTCGTTCCTGCAGAAGAAGTCGTGGAGGCCATTTGAATGACGTCTTATTTAGAACTTAATTGTATCGATTGTACTTCACATTAAATAAAAAACTTTTGAATTTTCTTAACAATAAGTGCGTTTTTTTTTTAAAGAAATCATATCATTCTTATTGGAAAACCTGTTAAACTAATCCATCTATGCTTACGATAACGAAAAGAAAATTTCAAAGCACGTAAAGAACCTCTGAGTACAATTATTTGAAAAATTCATTTTTAAAGATTCCACGTCAAGTTATGTCTGTTCACTATGTTAATGGCTCTGTTATCGCCTAATTCAAGCATTATCGTAAAACAGTGCTTTCCCTTTCCTTTCGAGCTGTACCATATGTTTTATGGTGAATGAAAGTGACGACAGGTGAGTATAGGCTGATTCATTTGAATAGTTTGATAATCGCGTACAAAAATGAATATCGACATTTCACAACAGCTTGGTGATGCATAATACGAGAGATTGATGTTACGCAAGGTAAATTCTAAATGAGCTAGCTGAATTATAGCGTTTATATAACACATTTTTACAATGTGAATTATATAAAACGATAGAGTTAAATTGAACATAAAAAGAAAGATATAAATATAGCAAGAGATTTGAAAGTTTTGAATAATTTTTCCCGTTACATAGTGATGTAACTGCACATATGGGTGTATTAGACATCCAACGTATTAAATCTGTTATAATAAATCTGGAAATAAAATACAGGAGAATTTCATCTACCTCCAATACAATGAGACTAAATAACATGTGAAAATACGTGCTAATTGTTATACAGTGTGTATCAGCCAAATGGAATAAATTCGATAATAATTAAATGGAAGGGTGTTCGAAAAAACGCTCGGACACCTCGATTGGGATTTTTAGTTGCGTATTTTTTTAAATAAAAAGTTTATATACAGGGTGTGTCATGTAAAAGTGGTCAATACCTACTTTCTTATTTTAAATGCAACACCCTGTCAAATATTAAATTTTTGGACTCTTTAGAAAATTCCAGACATATTTCATGTACAATGTCCTATACCTATCTTCGACTGTTTCGGAAATATTAAACGTTTTCAGATTAATTTGAAAAATTTTTGATAATGTAAAAAATAACAAGAAAAACATTAATGTCACTGTAGGAGATGTTCAAAATGTTCGCCGCAAACGTCTTGACAACATCCTAATCTTAAATAAAAATTTTTTCTAACGTTGCTCAACATCTCAGGTGTGACTGATCTAATCGCAACTATTATTCGTCTTCTTAAGTCAGCTAAGTCGAGGGGTTTAGTTTTGTATACTATACTCTTGAGATATCCCCATAAGAAGAAGTCTAATGGCGTTAGATCAGGGGATCGTGCTGGCCGTTCCATCGATCCTCGCCTACCTATCCACCGATTCGGGAATATTTGGTTGAGGTACTGCCGGACATTGATTTGGCAATGGGGTGGTGCTCCATCTTGCTGAAACCACATCGTATTTGCTGGAACTTGTGGGTTTGCTAGATCAGGATATAAGTTTGTCAAAGCTGGCACGAGATTATTTTGAAGCAATGCTAAATAATTGTCGCCATTCAAATTTCCATCAATGAAAAAAGGACCTACGATATGATCTCCAACAATTCCTGCCCAAACATTAACCTTCTCAGGGTATTGCGTATGTTCTTCCCTCATCCAGTGAGGATTTTCCCTGGAGCAATAGCGGCAATTTTGACGATTAGCATGACCGTGAAGCGTAAAGGTACACTCATCAGAAAATAAAATATGTTCTAATTGGATCACATTGTTGACAAAAATACGTTCTCCTATCAAAGTCGTCTTCCATGAGCTCCTGAGTTGGTATAATTTTATAGGAATGCAATCTGCTTCTGGGTTTCCGGGCTGGAACCGCGTCAGTAGTATATCTGCCGACGTTTCGTACCCATTTGTATGGGACATCTTCAGGGCTGAACTACTGCACTGAAACTGGTTTCAGTGCAGTAGTTCAGGGCCTCTTCATCTTTTGGGAATGCCACCATATCATCTCCATAACATATTTTAGCGATTTTCACTATCTCCATCTTCCGGTAGCCCACTTCATATCCATCGATATTATTTTTAACTCCTTTTGTTGTGTCATATATTATTAAAAAAGAATAGCGAGCTCAATAAGCATCCTTATCTTACTCCTTTACTTTTTTCGAAGAACAAAATCTCGAGTTCTGTTCTAACATAATTTTTCGTGTTCTTATATAAATTCCCGATACTTCTAATTCTGCTTTGGTTTGTACCTATCTTTCCCAGGATGTTCGATATATCGTTTCTATTTATTTTATCAAAAATCTCTTCTAAATCTATAAAGCACATGCGTAGATTTCCGCGTTCTGTCAATGCTCTTTCCGATATTTGTTTTACAGTAAATATTGCATCTTAGATTCCCCTGTGAAGTCCGATGCCTAAACATTTTATTGTGACAAAAATCGCAATTCTTTCAAAGGGGTATACGCGCAGAAATTTGTGCTTTTGGAAAGTTACTGTTCATAAAAAAATCGTGAACTTTTGGAAGGTCTTTAAAACTAGTCTGATGTCAAAATTTATATAACTCTTTCTGTTTAACCCAGATCAATAACATTCGAACTCATAACTTTTCCATGATTTCTTTTCATGAACAAACAGTTACGACCTGTTAAATTATGTAGTGTTTTCATTATTAATCGTTTTTAGACGTACAACTAGCTCACTCCTTGGAATCTCACGAAACTGTTCGTGTAAATAGATATTTCGTCGTTAATAATGTAGTAATTGCTACTTTTAAACGGGACCAGTTCTTATCCAATAAACTCAATTACTAATTCGAATTGATTTATTGACCTGGTGTTGCTGCGGCGGCGGATCGTTCATTTACAGCTCTATATAATAAGTACCGTGGAAGTTCGAGAACAAGGTCACAGCAATTAGGTTTTCTAAATGATTCACGATGAGAACTGGACTGTTCTTAGACGTATGCTTCGATACAAGTCTGTGCAATTCAAGTAATTATAGTAGAAACTGTACATCTAGAAGTCGTGCCATAGGGAGAGTGTGGGTAGTTTTTTTTGTGGAGAAAAATATGGAAATCACTTATCTACCTATTGTTACATTCGATTAGACAATTAATAACACAGGGTAAAATGAAAAAAAAAATTTGGTGCCGGTAATCTAACATCTGATTTTAGATGTTTTTAATGTGCTGATTCCAAAAATGTTACCAGATTTTTTCTATCAGCTCTAGTTTTTGAGATACAGGTTACAGGTTAATTGATATTTTTTTCTGATAAAGGACAACAAATGGAGACCTGGAGTTGTCCCTGACCCAATGTTCCTATACTAGGAACTACTCAATACACTGCTCTTAATTACTTTTATACCTGTAATTGCCTATGACCCAATCCTTCTATACCTGCTTGGCTGTACTCGATTTAGTATATTACTGAGTTTTCCCAGGTAAAGTTGTGCTATCATTTTGTGTAAATTTTGGTAGTTTTGTAGTATCAAGACACTAAACTGAAACAATGGCATCCACAAGCAGATGTACCTGTGTAAATCATCCCGATGTTTTTTGTTATGTGTGTGGTGAATACACTTTGAAAGAGAGCAGAAAAACGATTTCTGACTTTGTGAAAAGAGCTTATCTAGCCTATTTTGGCGTTCATTTAGGAGATCAAGATAAATCTTGGGCCCCACATTTCATATGTAAAACATGTGTTGAACATTTGCGACAGTGGACAACTGGAAAGAGGAAGTACCTAAAGTTTGGTGTACCAATGGTTTGGAGAGAACCGTGAAACCATCATGACGACTGCTATTTTTGTCTCGTTAATATTAAAGGCATAAATAGAAACAATAGACACAAATGGACATACCATGATCTAGATTCTGCAAGAAGGCTTGTAGTGCTGGAGCTTTCAGCGAGACTGCCCTAGTAAACTCCATTCTAGAAAGTCGTATAAAAGAAAATTTTTATGTGATTAGTGACTAATGTAATTATGTAAATTAAGTTTTTGCAATAAATACTTAAATCCATGTGTCTTTGTTTTTTTAACTGTCAATAGTAATATTATATATTATAACAGTTATAACATAAAATATATACACAATTTTTTAAAAAAATCTCAAAAACTAGATCTGATAGACCAAATTTGAGAACTTTTTTACATTCTGCATCCAAAAATTACCCAGGAACAGTTAAAAAATCGCAGGCACCAAAATGTGTGTTGGCCTGTGTAATCAATCTAGAATGAAAAATTGGAAGAGGGTTCGAATGAAGAGCCTGAAATTATAAAATCTTTCTAATTTCGTTGTACCGTTTCTGTTCTTACAGCTTATTACTCCAAAATCTGTTTCTGTGTGTATATATTTTGAAGTTCCACTGATGAATTTCTTTCGAACTTAATTGGCCAAAGAGTTTTTCATTAAAGATTATAAGTTTATAAATTGAGGTATCTTTAAGGTGGCAGTCCCACCGAGTTTGTACTTGTCTGTCCCTATTCAGTCATCATGGACGGATACACGCTTCAATAATGGTTGCAAATTATTCAGATCAACAGTCACATTTAATCGTGGTTACTTTAACTGCCTTACCTCCACTTTTCAGTCTTTATAATAGTGGAAGTCGTACCGCAACGTCTTGTGAAAAAATTCAAGTCAGATAAAGTTACCTTGTCAGAGCAACGAAGAAAAGAATATTGCAACTGCATGTGAAAGTGGTTCTTGGGCATTTTTAACATCTGTTCGTATCAGATTTGTGAAAAGATCTTGGTCTACATACGTACAAGATTGCTCAAGATCTCAAAATAAACAATAACTTGTTGCGTCGCAGATTTTGCAATTGGGCTTTAGAGAAATATAATCCAGATTTTCATGAGAAACTCTTCTTCAACGATGCTCACTTCTGGCTTAGTTTCTTGAATAAGCGAAACTGAATGAAATCAGCCAGAAGTAATGTTAGTTTTCCAGTTGATCCACGTGGAGGACCCATTCCAATTCTTCATCCAGAAGCATACATAAGCATCCACAATCACCTCCCCTCGATGTTTTGTTATTAAAGTGTTTTGTCTTGTTATTTATTTTTAGTTTATTAATAGCAAATTAGCGATTAGTCCTTTCCATAGCTTGACTCTACAATAAGTATTTCCTCGCATTCGTCTTTTGTTAGGATGGCACTGTCATCTGAGTAGAAGCACATTTGTACTTGATTCAGATAGCTAGTTATAAACAGCAGCGGTTCCAAGATCGAACCCTGTGGTACACCAACTTGAATGGTTCTTATAGTGAATCTAGTTTCTTTCCATTCTACTGTTTGTGTTCTATCTGATAGGTAAAATCGCATTAATTGTAATGAGGGAGTTTTCACTCCATAACATTTTAGCTTCTGTAGTGGAATTTTGTATATATTTGTCGTACCACAAATGCGCGCCAGTCACTGAGTACATTTTGACTTGATATGCACTATTCCATTGTGATTTTGAATCTTTTGAAATGTCACTGTTTGCTTTATGAATTTAAACTTGATTCTACAGGTGAGGAAGCAAGTCGTAAGATATGCGTGGCATTTGGAGAAGATGAAGTAAAAGAAGTACTGCACAGAAGTGGTTTAGAAAATTTTGTTCTGGGAATTAATTCCCTGAAGATTCATTCCGTTCAAGACCCTGCGGTATTGACGATGGAGATTTGCGTGCGGTTATTGAACAAAATTCGAAAGTAGCGTGCCAAGAATTTTCTAAAATGTTTAAAATCAGTGATGAAGCAATTCGTTTACATTTGCATCAAATAAGAAAATCTGGAAACTAAGTAAATAGATTCTACATTCACTATGAGACGAGAACAAAGATCAAAAGCTATTAATGTATTTTTCATTTCTTTCACGGCGCAAGAACGAACCTTTTCTATATCGTCTGCTCGTTTGTAATGAAAAATTGATCTTGCATTGTAACATGAAGCGAATCTATCATTGTTTATCACCAAAAGTCCCTTTACCCCACACTTCAAAGACACCTTTCCACCTGCAGAAGATTTTGTTATGTCTATTATTGACTGCAGCCGGTTTTGTTCTCTACGAGTTTTTGAATACTCTGCAGTCCATGCAGCCTTGTTTGCAGAATGCTTTACTTCAGATATAACGAGGTTATTCATGCAGGACAATGCAAGACCTTGTACTGCAAGATCTACACGTGAAAAAATGTTTGCTCTGGAATGCAAAATTCTACTCCATCCCCCATGTTCACCCTATACTTCTCCAAGTGATTATTTTTTCTGGGATCCACATAATCACATGCTGAATAAAAAATTTACTAACGAAACGGTGGTTGAAAGGCAGATTTAATTCTAGAGACACCGCGTTTTTCAAAACCAATATACGAAGTTGTTTCTCGTTGGAAAAACGGTAATAGATTGTGTAGGTGATTATTTTAATAAAACTGTTTTAAAAAATTTCTCTAAATTTTTTTTCTATGTAAGTTTTATTTAAGAAAAAACAAACGCACGAACTTTATTGGTTACCTGATATATACACGCACATACATATAATCTGCACACCGTCTACACATTATATTCCAAGAGTTTAACGACCCAGATGGCATTTCCAGTTAATTTCTTCAGTTCGTCGTCACATTGGAATCCTTGATGAACACGGTGTGCACAACTACTGCACACGTGTTCCAATTGAGACTCCTCTGTTCATTATTTTTGGGGCACGCGGGGCACGCGTTGAGAAACGTGATGCACTATGTATAGAGCGAAGCCTTAAACGTTCAATGGTGAACCGTTACCAAGAAATTGATTAGCTCCATATGTTAACTTAAAGTAACCAGATGGGGACGTAGTCGGATAATATATTAATTGAACGCTTTGTAGTTTTGAATTTCAACCATTCGGCATATCTACATAAGTTCATTGGTTATGATTCGTTGCATAGTAAGTGACTTACTAAATATGTAAGTAAGAATAATATATAGAATGATTTATAAAGTACAGAATACGCTTTATACACGGCGCGCCAAAATATCACTCGTAAGTTATGAAAAAAAAAAATGTATTGTTGACTAATGTAATAAGTGTACGTGGGCAGGGTGAAAAGTTCTCGGCCTGACAATGAAAGATTGCGATTTAAATTTAAAAAATGATTTTATTTTTCTACATAATCTTCCTTGAGATCAACACACTTGGTCCAGAGTTTTTCTAACATCAATATTTCTTCCCGGAAGTGAGAGTCTAGAAGGCTGTCAAAATATTCTTCTACGGTCCTTTCAACTCCTTCGTTGGATGTGAATCGCTTTCCAGAAACAAATTTTTTTCAAATTTGGGAATAGATGGAAGTCTGAGGGTGCCAAATCAGGAGAATAGGGAGGATGGCCGAGCAAATCGTACCCCAACCCAACCCTTGTGTGTGGGTGCGTTGTCCTGATGAAAAATGATTTTTTTCTTCTTCAAACCAGGCCTCCTCTCGCGAATTTTGGCATCCAGCTGGTCAAGAAGGTTAGAGTAATATGCGCCTGTAATTGTTCTGCCTTTTTCAAAGTAATCAATTAACAAGATTCCTTTTGCATCCCAAAACACGCTGGCCATGACTTTTCCGGCAGATACGATCGACTTCGCTTTCTTTGGCGCTGAACCACCGGCTTCCACCCACTGCTTCGACTGCTGTTTCGTTTCTGGCGTGTAGTGGTGGACCCTTGTCTCATCCATGGTGACAAATCGCCGCACAAAATCGGTCGGGTTCTTGTTAAATCGGTCCAAAGAATGCTCCGAAAATCGTTTGCGCATTTGCTTTTGATCGACATTCAGCAAATGCGGCACCCATCTTGTGCAGAGCTTTCTCATCTCTAATTCTTTGTGCAAAATATTTCGCACCCTTTCTTCCGATATCCCCACAGCCTCAGCTATTTCACTCACTTTCACTCGCCTATCGTCCAACACAATATCATGTACTTTTACGATGATTTCTGGTGTGGTTGCGGTTTTTGGCCGTCCTTCACGTGGGTCATCTTCGAGGGACGTACGACCACGTTTAAATTCAGCTGCATCGAAGGAGCAGAGTCCCCGTACACTTTTGTTAACTTCGAATGAATTTCCATAGGGGTTAAACCATCCAAAACAAAGAATTTTATAACAGCACGATATTCAAGTTTATCCATTTAAGAAAATAACGCGCACGACGTCTACTACAAAAATTCTTGCAAACAAGAAAAAGTTGAAAGTTTTCATATTAACTAAAGACACATGCAGCCACGCAGGAAACATAAATTTCTGTTAATTGTAACGCCATCTCTGTGTCAGGCCGAGAACTTTTCACCTTGCCCACGTAAGTCGAATTTATTGAATTGTGCGAATGCTAAAACTTTGCTTTCTTTATATGGAATCTATTTTGTTTTGTTAGAGTGGCAAGTGTACCTTCATGTTCCCTCAAGCCAACTTCTTGAAAATTTACCGTTTCTTATTGTTTATGCGCATCTTTGTTCCTACACCGATTGCATTATGACTGTAGTCTGAAAAGTTTCCAGCCTAACACAGAAACAAGTATTTCTTAGTCAAATTCAGTTTTATTTTTGAACAAGATTGCTAGTTAGCAAAACACTATGGTTTCAAGACAGTTAATCTCTAAATCTGCAAATTTAAATCTTGTTAAGAGACAGATGTACTTGACGTTTTTCTTAGAATATGTATCATCTAGTTCGAGACTCGAAACGATCCAAATTTAAGAAAATACAAACCAAAAATTAGTGATTAAAAGACAAAAAAAAAAGGTGTAAAAGAAAAAATAACCTGGAAGGTCGTTTACAAATTAACATACAACTCATACAAATAACAAGGCACATCTGATTAAAAGAAACTGTTTTATCTAAGAATAAGTTATAAAGATTCGTTTTTATATTCAAAAACACTCCTCATAACTTATTCTTTTTGTTCGTTTATAAATAAAAAATAATCCTATTTTCAGTAGGGAGAAACTGTGCAAGTTGTCGAGCACATTTTGTTTGTGATCCAACAGATTTTCCTTAATTTGAATCTTACAAGCCTCCTTTAACAAAAGTCTGAAGTGTGCTCAAAGTTTGAGTACACTTCAAAGAGCTTCGTTTAGGACCGTTAATTAAGAGATGAAAAGAAACACTCTGGTTGTTTTTAGACAGAAATATAATTTAATAAACAAATTGATAATTAACGTGTTAAATATTATATAAAATTTAAAAAGTTAAATATTAAACATTGGAGTAGTTTCAAACAAAATCTAAGCATCAAATAAAAAAGAAAAATTGATATAAAAATGAGATCCTATACTCAAATTATGAGCAAAAATGAAGTCTATTTGGCTCGAAATTCTCAAACACAAGAAGAGATTGCAACATCATTAAGTTGTTCGCAAAATTTTTTTTCCAACCAGCCAGCGATTAGCACGATTCAAAAGTTTGGAAAGTGCGTTGGGTAATAAAAATTAACCAAAGGCAACCGAGATCAAACAACTGTCGTTTGCAATTCTCTCCAGTCGAAACAAAACCGTTTACAGCTTTTAGAAGAAATTGTCACCAAAATACGTGCTTTACGTAAATTTAAATTGAAGAAGAATTAGTTCCGATGGTCAGACAAAATTTAAACTTCGACCATCAGCTGAAACAGTCTTGTCTTCGAGGGATGTAACGTTTTATGTATGTTGGAACTTCACAGGAAAATTTTTGAACGGCTATGAGCCAAGCATAACATGACAGGTGAGGTTTATGATCTACAATTGGAGAGATTTTAGTCTTTCGCTAAAAGAAGTTCACACTAGTCAATCAAACGGACTGATTGATTTGAAAAATACTCCACCACTTTGGGTATTCTTCCGTCATTGTCGTTTTTGATTATTATTGGTTTCGCTCCTCATACAACATACTGAAAAAAGATATGATAATGAGGAGTATTTGAAATTACCTTCACCAATTCTTTTAGTCTGCAATTTTATAATAGAATTAAATGCTTGGGTAGAAGTAATTGAAAATTTCAATTCTATTGTGTTTTCAGAGAAGCACTGAATTAATACCACTCTGTTCAGAAATGCCATTGAATTAAACTTGGATCCCTTTCTAATACAGCATTAATCAACAGTTTGTTGTTGTTTGTTTGGCTGGGTGCTTTCTTTTGTATTAAATTAACTGCAGTTACTATTCTTAATTTTAGTAATATGTCCTGTAATTGGATTGTTATCTGTTGGACATTAAAAATTATTATTTAAAAAAAAAAAACGACATTGAATATTATTAGACCTGACATTAAAAATGACATTAGAAATAACGTCTTGTAATAATTTCCGATTCGATAAGACATTTAAGTTCATGAATTTTCCATCGATTAATACATATTGGGTTGGCAACTATGTACTTTCGGTTTTCACTGATAGAGAGCGTTGCTTTATTTTTTGTATAACGTATGTTAGTGCTGTACTTTACCGTTTGTCGCGTGATACTAGTCACATTGACGTAACTTCAGAAGCAAGTAGTGCGTGATTTTTATTAAAGCTATTAGTTGTGGGTTAATTTTAAACGGAGTGCAGAAACGAACAGTTTCGACATATTTTACAATTTTATTTCCGTAAAGGAAAGAAAGCTGCTGCGGCTCACAAAAAGATATGTGGAGTTTATGGTGCTAATTGCTTAACAGAGCGCACGTGTCAGAATTGGTATAAAAAATTCCGTTCTGGAGATTTTTCCCTCAAAGATGAGCAACGTTCTGGTCGGCCTACTGAAGTTGATGATTACCAAATCAAAGTCATAATTGAAGAGGATCGTCATATAACTGTTCGAGAGGTTGCGGAGAGGCTACATGTATCGCACACAACAATTGAAAAACATTTAAAATCTCTTGGGCTAGGTAAGAGCTTGATATTTGGGTACCTCACGAATTGAAAGAAATTCATTTAACACAAAGAATCAACTTTTGCGATATGCACCTTAGACGAAATGAAACCGATCCTTTCTTAAAAAGAATCATCACTGGTGATGAAAAATGGGTCCTGTACAGTAACATAGTTCGAAAACGATCATGGAGCAAACACGATAAAGCAGCTCAAACCACATCGAAAGCTGAATTGCATCCAAAAAAGATCATGCTGTCAGTTTGGTGGGATTACAAAGGTGTTGCGTTTTTTGAGCTGCTTCCAAGGAACCAAACGATCAATTCTGATGTTTACTGTCAACAATTAATAAAACTGAATGAAGCAATCAAAGAAAAACGGCCAGAATTGTCAAATTGGAAAGGTGTAGTTCTCCACCAAGATAATGCAAGGCCTCACACATATTTGGCAACTCGTGGGAAACTATTGGAGCTTGGCTGGGAAGTGACGCCACATCCCCCATACAGCCCTGATCTAGCACCATCTGATTACCATTTATTTCGAAGTTTGCAGAATTCTTTGAATGGTAAAACTTTCACAAATGACGATGACCTTCACTCGCACCTGGTTCAGTTTTTTTGCTTATAAGGACCAGAAATTTTATGAGCGCGGAATCATGCAGTTGAAAGAAAGATGGCAAAAGGTCATTGGGCAAAATGCAAAATATATAATTGATTAATAACTATTCTTTGTTTAAAAAAAAGTGTTTTATTTTATACTACGAAACCGAAAGTACTTAGTTGCCAACCCAATATATTAAAAATTATCGACATTATTCGTGCATTACAAATGGTATAAAAGAAAATCTTAGACAGTGATGTCAGACATCTACCTACAAACAGACATTATATAAAAACTTTTCTTAGTTTGATTTTTCCTTATCAAGACACGCGATCGTCTCCCCGGATTTATGTGGAAATGTATATTGTAGACAGCTTTTTACGGTGAGTCATTTCCTACGGGTCAGATTTAATATATACCCGGGGGAAAATGTTTCTTTCTTTAACGAAAAAGAAAAATCGATGACTTCGAGTTATCTTGATACGCTGCGATATTTTGCATGTCGTTTTGCTCGCTGACTTTACTAACGATTCTTAAACCAGAACTAATAATACTTTCGAAGACTGCGTGTTGTTGTTCCTTATTGTTTCGTGTTTTTTTCCTTTTTTTCTTGTTGGCGTGACCTTCGTTCGCGATAAATATCGTGTAACATGAGTTTTAATTTATTTTCTGGTAAATTACGCGAGTAACATTACTCACCGCCAACTAAACAAAAAAAAGTGACATTGAATGTTCCTTCTAACCATCAGCACATGTACAGATGTGTTTGTATGTTTTAATATCATTATATTGTTTAAAAAATGGTTGGTATTTAAATAAAAAAGGGTTTGGAATTTAGCACGTTTGATTAATTGACAAAAATACAAAAACTGTTTAAAAAAAATTACGAAGATGTCATAAATTTTTTATTTAAATTAGTTCTCATCTACAGGGATCTCCAAAATATTTAGTTTTATGTGATACTACCTTTGAGATAATAACTGAATAAAATATTGTATATTACAAAACGTATCTTCCAAATTCAAGAAGTTATCGATATTCTAGACAAAGTAAAACTTATTAATATGCATTCTACTAGGTCAGAAGTATTACGTGTTACCAAAGCTGAATTCGACACTTTTTATTTTGACGAAAATTTCAATTTTTTCAAAGGGGTATACTCGAAAAAATTGGTATTTTTCAAAAGTTATCGTAAGTTAAACAAATATTCGTGTGCTGACATATTCGAAGCTCCTAAAAATGATTCTGAAGTCCAAATTTGTCTAACTCTCTTGGCTTAATCTTGAGGGAATAAGAAACTTGAAAAACCATGTCAAAACGTGAACTTCTGAACGTGTGAAGTGGATTATCTCTAAAGTTCGAATGATTTTGCTATAAAAAGTAGCGAATTTGTATTCCGCTAGCTCAGAAATACTATCTTACGGGTTACCAAAACTGAATTCGAAACTTTTTATTTTAACGAAAATTTCAATTTTTCCAAAGGGGTATACTCGAAAAAATTGGTATTTTTCAAAAGTTATCGTAAGTTAAACAAATATTCGTGTGCTGACATATTCGAAGCTCCTAAAAATGATTCTGAAGTCCAAATTTGTCTAACTCTCTTGGCTTAATCTTGAGGGAATAAGAAACTTGAAAAACCATGTCAAAACGTGAACTTCTGAACGTGTGAAGTGGATTATCTCTAAAGTTCGAATGATTTTGCTATAAAAAGTAGCGAATTTGTATTCCGCTAGCTCAGAAATACTATCTTACGGGTTACCAAAACTGAATTCGAAACTTTTTATTTTAACGAAAATTTCAATTTTTCCAAAGGGGTATACTCGAAAAAATTGGTATTTTTCAAAAGTTATCGTAAGTTAAACAAATATTCGTGTGCTGACATATTCGAAGCTCCTAAAAATGATTCTGAAGTCCAAATTTGTCTAACTCTCTTGGCTTAATCTTGAGGGAATAAGAAACTTGAAAAACCATGTCAAAACGTGAACTTCTGAACGTGTGAAGTGGATTATCTCTAAAGTTCGAATGATTTTGCTATAAAAAGTAGCGAATTTGTATTCCGCTAGCTCAGAAATACTATCTTACGGGTTACCAAAGCTGAATTCGAAACTTTTTATTTTAACGAAAATTTCAATTTTTCCAAAGGGGTATACTCGCAAAAATTGGTATTTTTCAAAAGTTATCGTACGTTAACAAATATTTGTGTGCTGACATATTCGAAGCTCCTAAAAATGATACTGACGTCTAAATTTACGTAACTCTTTTAACTTAATTCTGAGGGAATAATAAACTTGAAAAAACATGTCGAAAGGTCAACCTCTGAACGTGTAAAGTGGATTATCTCTAAAGTTCGAATGATTTTTCTATAAAAAAGCACCGAGTTTGTATTCTACTAGGTCAGAAGTACCGTCTTACGCGTTACCAGAAGTGAAAATTACTCATTTATTTTAAAATTCCAGAAGTTATTACATTAGACATTTTTTAATGTACCTTTAGTGTACCTAATCATTTTAGGCAATGGATTTTTCTTAGATTTAACATGTGGACCTTCTGAAATTAAGGAAAAATGTGAGGATAGATGGAGAATTAGATTGGTTAAAATACGTCCAACGAGAAATAAACTTTTACGTGTATTTTATCAAATCCATCCATTTTTAAGCAAGCTGTACAGAAAGATGAGCTTTAGTTGTAATATAATTAACTTTTATGCAAAGACAAGGCAATATATTAATTAACCAATTTAATCGGCTATAAATAAACATAAGTAATGCTATTTTTACGTAATCCATGTTATTCGTGTTCAGATTATTTAGAAAATTTGTTGGGATTGGGGGGCGGGGGGGGGTTGACCATGGGAAAATTCTTAAGACGTAAAAAATATAAACACAACCACCTAATTAAAAATATCTTTTTATTTTGTTAACGACTTGAAAACGGAACAATTAAATTCAGTCCTATTACACGTGTTTTAAATAGGAGCTCTTCAACAAAAATACAATATTGCTTTTTCAAAATGAACTCCAAACGTTTAATTAATAAAAGATTGAAATTATAGATATAATCCAGACATCTAAAAATAACTAAAATTAAAAGAAATCTGACGGACATTACGTAAACCACAATGGTTTTCCTTTGCCAAATCTTATTTACTAACTCGATAGTTTATATTTAGATTTAAATGGAGAATTGCGTAATATATTTCTAAAAAAGTAGTCTACACAAAAAGCTATCTTACTTTCGACTGTTAAAAAAGACGAAATAAAACCGGTGTTAATCGAAATTTAGCAACACATCTAAATTGTTTAATGTGTAATTTTGATTTAGGAAGTCTATTTGAATTGAAAAAACAAACAAATTTGTCACTGAAGTGTTTTTATTATTATTGCCCCCACAAAAAAGGTGGCTTAATCAATGACACGTAAATGAAATGTAGACTTCTAAACCCACGTTTTTACTTTTATAAAATAGTGCAGTAACAGAAATTTGACACAAGTGTAATATTTATACACGATTCACATGAACATGTGTAAGAAGTTTTACTAGTTTTTAACAGTAGTTAGAGTATTTAAATAAGCCACTATACAGATTTGTTAGATGAAAGGAAAACTGGAAACTTTGAGTGTTTCAAATAGCGCGGCTTTTTTTTTTTAAATAAATAAAATATAGATGGCGCACTGAATTTGTGTGGGTCTGTGGGCATTTAAAAAGTGTGATGTATGACCTTTATAAAAATGGCTTCGTACACTGCACAACAACGCGTTCAAATTGTTAAACTATTTTATGAAAATCAGCGTTCTGTGAAGAGTTTTTAGAAAATTACGTGAATTTATGGTTTACATAATCGTCCATCTGAGAGCACTATTGGTCGAATTATTAAAAAATTTCAAGAGACCGGTTCCGTGTAAGATCAAAAAAGGGAAAAATATAGTCGTAGTGGTCGTTCACAAGAAGAAGAAGAAGAAGAAGATCCTGAAATATCCATTAGACGATGTTCACAACAACTTGGACTTAGTGGATAAACAACATGGCGTATTTTACACAAGGATTTAGCTCTGAAGGCATATAAGGTTCAAATAACACAGAAACTGAAGCCATTAGACCATTTGTCAATTTCATCAATGAACAACCAGCTGATTTTTCTCAAAAAATAAAGTTTTCCGATGAGGCACATTTTGAACTTGGTGGCTATGTTAATAAACAAAGTTGCCGTATCTGGGGTGAAGAAAATCCACGAATTATTCATGAAAAACCTATGCATCCTAAACGTTACTGAGTTACTGTTTGGTGTGCATTATGATCAGGTGGTGTAATTGGACCTTACTTCTTTGAAAATGCTGCTGGTGACGCTGTAACTGTCAATGGCGATCGATATCGTCGGATGATAACCGAATTTTAGTGACCTGAATTAATGAATATTGATCTAGAGGATACGTGGTTTCAACAGGATCGCGCACACCTCACTTGCACACGAATCAATTGATTTATTGAGAGAAAAATTTCCTGGACGTGTAATCTTAAGAAACGGTGATGTTAATTGGCCACTAAGATCATGTGATTGGACACCATTAGACTATTTTCTTTGGGGTTATGTGAAAAGTCACATTAATAAAAACAATCCACAATCAATTCCTGCTTTGAAAAATGAAATTATTCGTGTCATTTGTGAGATAGAGCCTATATTATGTCAAAATGTCATTCAAAATTTTAACAAAACAGTGGACATCTGTGGAGCTGCAAGAGGAGGCCACTTGGCAGAAATTATTTTTCGCATATGAATATCATAACTGATACTTCAATTACCAATAAAAAGTTTTTGAAAGTGAATACAAATTATGTGTTTTATTTATTCTTTAAAAAAAACGCGAAATTTGAAATACCCTTTATTATAAAATACTCGCTAATGATTTACGATAAATGCCGGTTAACAAAACACTGACTACTGCGTTTCGGTGGTAAAAGTTATCAGATAGTCTCGCTTTTTCGACTGTATTGTAAACTAAAGCCATATAATACTGTACTTCCATTTATTGGATAGTTTTCTTTTCTACCCGAGAGATGGAAGTATAGTCTATCACCATACTTGCTAACATTTAAGTTTTTTTAAGTTTATTCTTTAAAAAAAATGCGAAATTTGAAACAGCCTTTACATAAATAAAGTGTTACGGTGGGCTAGACTTTTCAAACCAAATTACTTCTACAGTTTTCAGTCATATACGAAAAATACTGTAATTTAATAACAGTTAATGCTTCTGAATAAATATCATTGTATACAAACGAATAAGAAATCTAATTTTATTTAAAAAATACAATCAAAATTATATTATTAAAACGGTACTTAATAATAATTATGTATAAAAAAAACCTCTTTTATACAACGCATTTATTAAATGTACTATTCTAATTAAAATACTCTATTTTATTACTTAATTAGTATTACGTTATGTATGTGTTTCTTCAAAAGATATTGTTGAAATATGAAATGAATACAAGGCATTTAAAGCAGATAACAATTATCACGCTTGTCTTAGCGTAACATGATACTAACACACATACATCTTAAAATTAATATAAAGAAATGAAGGAGATAAAATCATTGACACTATGAAAGATAACTTCTTTTAACAAACACACAATAACCTTTCTGTCTTGTACGTCGTTGTAACTTTCGAGCGAATTATTCACTGTAAATATTTGATTGTTGAATTGCTCAAGTGAAACTGTGGAAAATAAATATTGATGAATAATTGGCGCGAACATTGTGACTAACTGTAATGATTACTCAATTCAGAAACAATGTTCTTTCGTAAAATAAAAATTGTAACACATTTAAAAGTGTTATTAGCGATAATAAAAGAAGTAATTAATACATATATTTGCTTGAAATTGTGTTTGAAGTATTAGCAACAATAAAGCTTTCGTTTTTAATTAAACCCTAACCTCATTTAATAAAAATCAACTACTCACCCAAGTAAGTTATTCGTGAGAAACAAATCCGTTGTCAATCAAATGCGCTCTTCAAACTGTCACCTATCAAAGTCATATGGAGATGTTGACCGTCTTACACGGAGTCTCTTCTATTAACGACAACACATACACTCTCATAACTTCTCACACCGGACTGCCACTAAATTGAATACAAACACAACGGTAGCGAATGTAAGGCCGTGAATTTTAGTGGGGATGGTCTATTAAGGATCAGTCTGTGCTGTTACATGGGGAAAGCTCCGCCTTTATAGTGTTCTCCCTGAATCACTCGTGAAATCGAAAGCTCCACCGCTATAGCTTTCATGACGTAGTCAAACTACCCCTACGTGGCGCCTCGCATTTATGCAACTTTCTACCCAAATCGGGAACACGACGGAAACCCCGAAGCATTAAATTATTCATGACATTGCTGTGTTTCTAGAAGTACTGATATTGAAGTATTATAAAGCTACGTTTACGGTTTAAGAATATCAACACTTTTAAAGACATTTAGGATTCATATTGTAGAATGATAGTAAGAAGAGTATTTCCACTTTTTTTTTTGGAAAATATTTGATACAAAGGAATAAATGAAACACTAAGGAATACATAATATACTTTGTCTAAATTTCAAGATTGTATTTACAGTTACTGGCAAAATTGAGCGTACAGTAATAAGAAAATAGAACGATGTCCACATATTAGTTTTCAGAAATTTTTATTTAATATGAAAAACAAATATTTCAATGTATACAGAGATTAAAGTTTATAATTTAAACAAATCTAAATGAAATATAATAATGCCAATGCAACTGTAACAAAAAAGTAATGTACTACTGTGGGCAAAAAATAGTAAGACTTTTTAATTTAAATTTCGCACGAAAACCCATTCGTCGAAATATTTTTTTTCTAGGTTGGTATGACTATCGATGACATCTGTGCCAAATGTCACATCAAAATAATCATTAGTGTTTAGTATATGCTTGTCTTTCTGAAGTACAAAAAGTGCATTCGGCGATTTTTACAATGAGTGAAATTATTCAACAAAGAAGTTGTGTGTACGGAATCAAATTTCTGGTGCCGAAACGTTCAGAATGTTGCAAAAGGCCTTTGGTGACAATTGTTTGTCGCGAGCAAGTGCTTTTGATTGGTACAAATTAATCAAAGAGGGTCAAAAACGCGTTGATGACGAACCACATCCAGGACGGCCATCAACATCAACTGATGATCAACACGTCAATAGAATCAAGGAATTTTTGCTTGAGAATCGACGATTAACAGTCAGAGACCTTACTGGCATCGTTGGAATATCGGAAGGATCAGTGAAAACCATTTTGAAAGATCATTTAGACCTAAGAAAAGTGAAAGCACGATTTGTTCCAAAATCACTCAACTTTTTCGAAAAACAGCGTCGCGTTGACGTCTGTGAAACAATGCTTTCCGACTATCAAGACAAAATGAAAGGCATCATAACTGGAAATCAGACTTGGATCTACGCTTATGACCCGGAAACAGACGATCAATCGGCCGAATATCGTATCAAAGGTGAGACGAAGCCCAAAAAACAACGTCAAAGCAAGTCAAAAATCAAGGTTATGTTGACAGTTTTCTTCGATTATCGAGGTGTGGTGCACTCCAAATTCCTTCCGACCGGCCAAACTGTCAACAAAGAATACTATTTGAGTGTTATGCGTCATTTGCGCAATGTTATTCGTAAAAAAAGGCCAGAATTATGGGCCGACAACTCTTGGTTTTTGCACCACGATAATGTACCGTCGCGTACTGCATTAATTCTTCGTGAGTTTTTCGCCAAATTTTCAACCAATATCGTGCCGTAACCACCGTATTCGCCTGATTTAGCTCCGTGTGACTTCTGGCTATTCAACAAACTTAAACGACCGCTCCGGGGAAACCGTTTTGAGTCAATTGAAGACATTAAACGTGAATCGCTACGCGCATTGAAGGCTATTCCAGAAATTGACTTTAACAACTGTTTCGAGAATTGGAAGAAACGTTGGCACAAGTGTATTGGGGCCAGGGGGGATTACTTTGAGGGGGACGAAATAGATTTGGAAGAATAAATTAAGAATTTAAAAATTATGAACAAAGTCTTACTATTTTTTGCCCACAGTAGTAAATGGATTGTCTCTAAAGTTTGAATGATTTTGCTATTAAAAGTAGTGAGTTTGTATTCTATTGGTTCAGAATTACTGTTTCACGTAACATTCTTCTTCTTAATTATGTCGCATTCACAGTAGTAAATACACAGCATCAAAATTAATTACCAATTTAACCCAGGTTATAGTGTCAAAAGGTTTTTACTTAAATAGAATACTCTGTGCCTTCTAATTTCCCAAAAACAATTTCAAAGGACGACGAGATAAAAATATCAAATGCTTATAAAATAATAATTTACTTACCGTGCAATGTTGTCTAAATATTTTAAACTATTCTTGAATTAAATGCAAATTTTATACCATTATTGAACTCATTTAATAATGTATATTACTTATTATTAAATAAAACCAGATTCTACATGTTGTTTGTTCGCAACTCTATAATTGTAAAGCAGCACGTGAATTTTTTTTTATTTCACTAGACATTTGACCGTAGAATCGTAAAAAATAAAGAGAAAAAATTTGTAAAAAGCACCTTATTTTATGAGTTCCAATTACTTTTTTGTTACGTATCCTTGCAATAACTTTTTCTCCTGTATTTTATAAAAAGTTAAACAAATTAAAAGATACATTTTTGTTAAGACTAGCGACGTGTTATTGTATAATTAAAAACTATTAATTAAAATGGTAATTCGTGCTGTTATCTTAAAATACATTGTGCTCTTTATTATATTCTTACGTTATTATTAACAAATCCCATTTTTACGATGATATTCAAGGTCAGCGGCGGTCTTAGGAGGTGAGGACGAGCGGAGCACCCCCCTCGCGCAGTGAATTTAAAAACGGGAATCAACAATAACTTCAGGATTTTCCATCTCATCCAATCCATTGCGCATAACACCAGGAATCCGAGTAATACCTTATTGCAATTGCATATAGGATTGCACACGACGATTAAATTTAATGGATTGCTCGGCAGTCCTTACACGAGGAAATACCCAAAAATAACCGGAATAGCAGCGCTGTAGGTAGGGCTTGCCTAGCACGCATTCCTGTCGCTAGGTGCGCGTGACGCAACTTGTTCTGCGTGTGGTGCCGTTGGCTCTTTCGCCGAATAAGGTTGTGTCTTGTCACAGTGCATTTTTTTTGTAAAACCATTTTAGTTTGCTCGTCGTTTTTGATAATATCAGACTTATGTGAACTTATATATTCTGACAAGACTGAGTGACAGTGTGCGACGAAAGAGGCCCGATTTGTGTAAGACGGGGGAATGGTTTTTCCACCATGATAATCCAACTGCTCACACAGCCTCATCAATTCACCAGTTCTTAGTTAAAAACAGCATGACTCCTTCGCCCCACGCCCCCTACCCACCTGATCTTACTTCTTGTAACTTTTTTGTTTCGACGAATGGAGAGGGACATGAAAAGCAATCGTTTTAACGACGTGGAAGAGATGAACAAAAAACAACACAGCACTTCACAGCCATACAGAAAAATGAGTTCGAATAATATTCAATAATGGAATCATCCATTAGACAAGTGTACAAAGCTAAATGGAGAGTATGTTGAATGTGTTAGGGTTGTTTTGTAAAGAAAAATAAATAAAATACAGGTTTTTATAGAGAAATTTCGGTTATTTTTGGGTAGCTCCTCGTAAATACAGGTTTTATGGAGAAATTCCGGTTATTTTGTGTGCCTTCTCGTATATGCTTTGTAGGCATCCAATATTAAATGTTTTGACAGGGCACGAAGTTTTTTGAATTCGTTATAGTGCGTAGTGCTATTAGAGTACTTCCGTTCACCATGACACTGCTGCTTGTGTTTTAGAATCGTAATAATCTCCTTGTTGAAGCAAGAGACATAAATAGAATGATTAAATGAATTGAGTTTAGGAACAGAACTATCAAATGCATCATAGTTCCTTGTAGAATCTAGTAAATATAATATAAACACTATGCCAGTCTTATAAATAAAACAAAGTTTACATATTGCTTTCTTTTCCTGGTTACAGATCATAAGTATTCATTACTTGTGATAACAAGCGCCTCCCTCTGTCGTCCACTATACTGAACGACAAAGCGAGAAACGCGTCTATCTCGCTTATCGATAACTAGGTTATTAGAGCGTATAAGACATATACGCTCGCTTATACGCTCTAATAACTTAGTTATCGACAAGCGAGATAGACGCGTTTCTCGTCTTGTCGTTCAGTATAGTGGACGACAGAGGGAGGCGCTTGTTATTCATTATTTTTCTGTATCGAAATGATATGATAGACGCTACCAAGGAATCGTTCATTAATAACACAAACATGCCTGACGATCCGTGATATCGGTGAAACATATGTAGTAGATAGGGTGTTATTAATAATAGAATGAGTCCTTTTAACATTCTCTTAATTGGCGAATAGCCGTTACGCAATGCGTCTGTCTTATACGCTCTAATAACGTAGTTATCGACAAGCGAGATAGACGCGTTTCTCGCTTTGTCGTTCAGTATAGTGGACGACAGAGGGAAGCCCTTGTTATTCATTATTTTTCTGTATCGAAATGATATGATAGGACGCTACTAAGGAATCGTTCATTAATAACACAAATCTGCCTGACGATCCGTGATATCGGTGAAACATATGTAGTAGATAGGGTGTTATTAATAATAGAATGATTCCTTTTAACAGATCGCAAGTAGACAATAAAAATACACAAAAGGCCTTAAAATATTTTATTCATATCAGGTATATGTACAACTTCATAATTCAAACTATACAATAATATCGGGTTATGGCATCTAATATGTATATACAAAAGAGATATTTTCTTCTTTGCAAATTTTAAGAAAAACCTTATGCTAATAAACATATACCTTAGGCTATAAATTCACAGATAATTGCGTGTAAAATTTGAGATGACATTTTTGTATTTTGGGATAGAACAGTTCGACATACCAAATACAAAAAAAAATGATAAAAACACAACGAAAAAAATGTACAGATGCACTTTGTAATTATAATTGTGCATTGTTTATCTTAATTATTATAACAAACGTTCAAAAGTTTGTGATTGTATATTTTATTTATCGAATTATTTATACGCCATTATTTTTAAATCAAAGCAGCACTTTTGCTTTTATGATATCTCGTTTACTAGTCGCTCGATTTTTGAAATAAATAAGACAACACAAGAATCTTAATAATTCAATAGCACGTATTGATTAGAAAGAATCGGCGAAAAAATCCATCAAACAGAATCAACCATTTTTATCTCCAACAGAGAAAATGGAGAATCGACATTTTCAGCGTTAAATAAAATCAATACAACGAAAAAAATAAAATAAAAATAAAGTGAAAACAGGTAAAAATAAATACATAAAGGTGTATTTACATGATTAAATATAACTTCACTGCAGCATGGGTTAGTTACTTGTTCGGAAGGAGGTCTTATTGCAAATCAAAAAGGACAAATTGAGCTGGCTGTCTCAGATACGTACCCCCGCAGTCAAAATTAATATACTGGCAGACTAGATTAAATAAAATATCACATATTTAATTGCGTAAATATAAACTATCGAAATAAATGTATGGAATATTGTCTGGAAATAATTGAAATATATAACACAAAAATTGGTATATAATTCTTAATATAATTTCCTCAAAAATTAAATTTTTAACGTGTACACAGATGCTGGTATACCCCCAAAATATTACATTTTATCAACATATTGCCGTTTAATGTACATAGACGTATTACTAGTACCTTTCAACATTCTGTATACCGTGCCTTCGATGGAATTACTTCGTAGAGTAGGCAATCAACTTGGAGATAAAAATTGAATTTACGATTAAAGTGTGCTATGAATAAAAGAGCTGGAAATATTCAAATTATAACTGTTACTTTTGACGAAATATCCTAAAATAGCATAATCTAAATTATTAATAATTAATATATATATATATATATATATATATATATACTACTGTGGGCAAAAAATAGTAAAACTCGTCGAAATATTTTTTTTCTAGGTTGGCATGACTGTCAGTGACATCTGTGCCAAATGTCACATCAAAATAATCATTAGTGTTTAGTATACCCTTGTCTTTCTGAAGTACAAAAAGTGCATAGGCGATTTTTACAACGAGTGAAATTATTCAACAAAGAAGTTCCATTAAATTTTGTGTACGGAATCAAATTTCTGGTGCCGAAACGTTCAGAATGTTGCAAAAGGTCTTCGGTGATAATTGTTTGTCGCGAGCAAGTGTTTTTGATTGGTACAAATTATTCAAAGAGGGTCGAGAACGCGTTGATGACGAACCACGTCCAGGACGGCCATCAACACGTCAATAGAATCAAGGAATTGGTGCTTGAGAATCGACGATTAACAATCAGAGACCTTACTGGCATCGTTGGAATATCGGAAGGATCAGTGAAAACCATTTTGAAAGATCATTTGGGCCTAAGAAAAGTGAAAGCACGATTTGTTCCAAAATCACTCTATTTTTTCGAAAAACAGCGTCGCGTTGACGTCTGTGAAACAATGCTTTCCGACTATCAAGACAATGAAAGGCATCATAACTGGAGATGAGACTTGGATCTACGCTTATAACCCGGCAACAGACGATCAATCGTATCAAAGGTGAGCCGAAGCCCAAAAAACCACGTCAAAGCAAGTCAAAAATCAAGGTTATGTTGACAATTTTCTTCGATTATCGAGGTGTGGTGCACTCCGAGTTCCTTCCGACCGGCCAAACTGTCAGCAAAGAATACTATTTGAGTGTTATGCGTCGTTTGCGCAATGCTATTCGTAAAAAGAGGCCAGAATTATGGGCCGACAACTCTTGGTTTTTGCACCACGATAATGCACCGTCGCATACTGCATTAATTCTTCGTGAGTTTTTCGCCAAATTTTCAACCAATATCGTGCCGCAACCACCGTATTCGCCTGATTTAGCTCCGTGTGACTTCTGGCTATTCAGCAAACTCAAACGACCGCTGCGGGGAAACCGTTTTGAGTCAATTGAAGACATTAAACGTGAATCGCTACGCGCATTGAAGGCTATTCCTGAAATTGACTTTAACAAGTGTTTCGAGAATTGGAAGAAACGTTAGCACAAGTGTATTGGGGCCAGGGGAGATTACTTTGAGGGGGACGAAATAGATTTGGAAGAATAAATTAAGAATTTAAAAATTATGAACAAAGTCTTCCTATTTTTTGCCCACAGTAGTATATTACTTATTATTTGTCAGTCCACGAGACTTACCAAATGTGATATTACGTAGGCTACTCCTAATAAATTTTTTTTATTTAAAGGCACGGTGTATTGATATTTGATCACATTGTATATACCGTTTCAAGAACTGGAGCGGAAATCTAAACAATAAACAATATTGAATAGTATCTTTAAATTTTATTCTTTCGTGTTTAGATTTTTCGACCAGTAAGAGATAATAAAACACTTAGTTCATATTAACGGCACCACGGGGGTTTCCCCTCTTTTAAAATTATTTATTTTGTTGTTTTTAAATAATTTGTAAACTTTTTAAGATACTTATTTAGTTGTTTTAAAATAACTTGAAAAACTCCACCCCTTCCTGAAACACGTCGTTAATATAAAATAAATTTTATTATCTGATCGAAAAACACAAACACATAATAAAATTTAGAAATAGATTAAAACGACCAATATTTAAAAAAAAGAATAATGTATATTACATCCTAAATTTCAAATAATTACCACTAGAGTTCGATTATTTAGAGAAGAAACTTCAAGGTCAATGCGCTCGGACGAAATTTGGTTTAGGACGAGTCAATTATGCGTTGAAGGGGCCACCCTGTTTGCAGTGGTGTCCATTGTTGTTCGTGTGCGTGCTGATTTCGCTGTTTTTACTTGTTAGCTTCATAATTTATATAAAAAACTATTTTTTCAAAACCATTTTATCAGTGGTAAGTGAAAAATTATTACGATTGAAGTAAAAAATATATACAGAAATATTAAAGTTAGGTTAAGTATTGTTTGGATGCCACCGTGTTGCGCCTATGGTAGAATCTCGTCGCGCAGATTTTGATGAGTCATAGTTTCTTCTCTAAATAATCGAACTCTAACAACGAATGTATTGGCAAATGGTAATGGTAAAACTGCATTCCCCTCTAAAAAATGTAAATTAACAGAATTCTATTATGATTTCGAAATTAAACAATTAAAAACCAAATTATTGACTTCATTTTGTCAAATTTGTTCTCTTATTTTGAACAAATCTATATGTGGCAGGGTCACGTTTTGAATATCTCAAAAATTTCAATTGTTTGGAAACAACTAATGTTCTTGAGGAAATCAAAACGTGAGAAAATTTTTTGAACCGCTTCTGTGCAGTACCCTCCTTTATCGCATTTTCTTCAAATGCCATGCACATCTTACGGCTTGCTTCTGCAGCTTCAGAACCAAATTTGAATTCGAAGCGAGTAGATTAGTGTTATACAAGGTTTGGCCAACATTTCAAGAGGATTTAAAATCGCAATGTAATAGTGCACACCAAGACAAAATGTACTGAGTAACTGGGGCGTTTTTGTGTTACACCAAGTATAAAAAATCCTTATACAGAAGCTAGTTTTTATATAGCGCAAGTTATCAGAAGTTGCTGTAGAAAATAAACAATCATTAATACGATAGCAGAATCTATTCGATCGAAAATAGAAGAAGGTTGTTCGAAGATGTGATGCGCATGGATCATACAAGAATGGTGGGAAGAGTGTATGAAACAAGAACCAGGAGCACAAAGTGCAGAGGCAAACCGAGGAAACCATGTGAGAAAAGTAGTATAAAAAAGCGAAGTAAATTGGAAAGAGGTGGGAAGACTGACACAGGACATGAATAAGTTCAGAAGAAAACCAACAGAAATTTAACTCGACTATCCCCTCCCCCTACATCAGATAAGGGCAGAAGGCTTTAAAAAAGTATGTAAGTAATACAGCTTATTTTCTAATACCAAAACAAAGATATTGTTTCATCAACAGGACAAATAGTGGAACGACAGATAAACTAGTAAGCAGAATCTAATCTAAGACATCGTCTAATTTTTTCATGGCTAACTCTGATTAAAGATTTTGTGACTCACATATTACGCAAAAAAAGATTGAAAAATAAACATTCTGCCTCAATTTTGGAGATAACCTATAATATATTGTATCTAGATTAAGGTCATTTCATTCTGAAAGTTCATTTTGGTCGACAGAAGTATGGGAAAATGATTATGAATGACAGACAATTGATTATTTCTATTAAAACCACACAGCACACCTGATCTTAAATACAATCACTTCCGAATTGATTAGCATGCAGTGGAAGATGAATCAATGAATACAGAAATATATGCGTGCTGTAATTACGTATGTATATATTGGCGTAACATTGCTAATTTTAAACCCTCTTGCACCCAAACATTACGTTTATTGTTTAGATCACCGCGAGCCCCCGAATAAAAACTTAATCAAAAAAAAAATGCAAATACACTTCAGATAATTATTAAAGAGAATCACGTCTGTTCGATGAGGAATTTAACCTTTATTGCACGATTACATCGGACGACACTAACCCATGCCGAAATGACGGTGAACAGTATTATAAAAAAAAAAAAAAATAAAGAAACTATTTAAACAAATAAAATTAAATTAAATGTAAACAGTAAATTCATAATCCTGACGGAATAGAGACTAGTAAATGTATAAATACGACATGATCAGTCGTAAAACGAACACATTGAATATATTTATATATATATATATATATTTAATAACGCGATTTCAATATAGATAAATAAATTAATTTAAAAGCAGTCTCGCAATTATATCAAATATTTACATTATTAAGCTATGGTGTGATTGTAATACGATTGGAGATAACAATAACTGTGAGAGAAATGCGAATGAAACACGTCAAATGTAATAAATATTAATGATGAAGCATCCGCAATATTTATATGCAATAAAAATTATTACGGGCTTGTTTAAACAGTCAATTGGGCCTTGTGCGTTTTGAATTTCATTAAAAATTTCTTTTAGGATATTAAGATCCGTTCCGAAAAGGTTTTCTGCACGATAAAGTGACATTCAACGCCCAACATTTATAACATATTTAGAAATCCAGCTTGAAAAAAACTAAATTTAAAAACTAGTTTTCGTCATTATCTCATTGTAACCCGTTATCCGTTATCCACTTATTTTCCTGTTTATCACCTATAAGTACGATTACAAGCGTAATAATAGGAATTAGATATTGTAACAATAGATGCCTTATTAATGATAGTAGCGCCATCTATGAACAAAGCGTTTAACTTCACAAAGAATCATAATGTAATAAACTATTCAAGCTAGTAAGGGTGTCAGGGAAGTACTTGGTTTTACATTATTGTCAGTATTTTACGCCTGGAGAAAATGATAACAGCATTAGATAAGATGCCTTATTAACGGTAGTAGGGCCATCTATGAACAAAGCGTTTAACTTCACAAAGATTCGCAATATAAATAAACTATCCAGCTAGTAAGGGCGTCAGGGACATACCTCGTTTTATATTGTCAGTATTTTACGTCTGGAGAAAATGATAACAGCATTAGATAAGAATATCTGTATTGTGTAAAAAATGCCTTATCGGGACGTAATATTTCAATGGGAATTGGAACGCTTATAGGGGAACTCCATTAAGAAAAAGAGCAATTTTTGATTAATTAATTAATGCAATTCATGCTCCGAAAATTAAGAGGTAAACCATAAATAGATACCCAACAAAGTATTAATAAACCAATTATCTATTTGGTATATTTTGTTGGAGACTGTGATTAATCGAATTAATACAAACAAGGTAATAACCGCTTACCACATCAATGTTCGTATTTTGTATACGTCTTTCGACAACTAAGTTTTTATCATCAGCAGACTATTAGTCGCAGTAAAGCTCACGCAGAAAATTTCGCGTACTGCTTCCGCCAACATCGTGTTTGGTTTGGTGGAAGTAGTAAGTGCAATTTTCTGCGAGAGTTTTACCGCAAGTCCAAGTACACTATGATTAATAGTCTGCTGATGATGACAGCTTAGTTGTTGAAATACGTATACAGAATACGAACATTGATATGGGAAGGTTCGTTTTGCCTTTTTTTGATTAAATTTTCTTAAAATTTATTTAATCAAACGAATGCGTTTATATGATTAATTTATACATTGTAATAAGTATAATGTCACTTCTTGAAAGGCTGATTTATTTCCCTTTTATAACCTCCATCACGTTAAATTATATAAACTGAAAAGTTTCCCTTATCTACACATAGATGGCGCTGTAGATGATAATTTTTTATGTGTCGTTTAAATTTCCAAGTCGATTTATTATTTAGTTGCTGTTGTAATTGAAAATATGAAAGGTCTATCATACGTCAAAATAATTATAATCAAGTCTAACTTCAATGGTATATGCAATGAAGAGAGTCTAAAGAAACACAAGAATCACGAAAGATCTGGAAAGATTGTAGTGAAATAGAATCTATGGTCGCTTCAAGTAATTTGTCCACGTCTTTTCAACAATCAATGTCAAAAAGGATATGGGTCAAACTCCACTGCACAAAATTTTGTTTTTGAGTTGGTGAATTTAAAGCCGTTTCGCTTCCTCCTGCTGTTTTAAATAATGATAGCCCTTCACATATTATTCTATTTATTTTTTTGTTCGTAAGTGTATGTTTCGGTCTGCAAGTTTGATTGCGTTTGCTACAAAGATTCATAAACCCCACAAAATGTTTAAGAAAAATTGAAAAATTAGCCTTTGCTTTTGTTCTACTGCTTAAAAGAGATCATAAAAAAAGCTTTTCGGAACAAACTCACGAAACAAGAATAATCCAAAACAATTCGTCTCGAATTGAACGCACGATTACAACTTTGTTATCGAAATCAGAATAATTTTGTATCGTCCATCTCTCTCAATGTATCAGCAATAATTTTTACATCTGACTTGACGAAGCAAGACGAAAACACAAACAGTAAACTCGACAAAAGAAAATCGATACTTTACGCGTATTACAATCACAAAATGATTGCGGATCTGAACCGGAAATAATTCAAAACAACGAATCGGAGAGTTTCCAGGAAATAAACGAAAATTAATGTGACGAAAAAAACACATTTAAGTCAGAGGAGTCCTCGGTTCCGATGATCCGCAATTGTGCAAAATTACTAAGTACTTACTGAAGTATAGTGTCTAAAATGTTGTTATGATATATCGTTTTGTTGAAAGAGACGTCTTTGAGGTTCCGGAGTGTAGTGAAAACGGGCGCGCAAATGCTGCGGTGAACCAGGAACGGATGTGCTTTCCGATAATCTTCGAGGCGGTGGTATGGGAGGCGTTGGGGAAATGTACCTGGAATTAAAAAAAAATATGTCCGTTATATGCTTCTTTTTAAAAAAATATCACAAGTAAGATGTTAGATGGATACATGAGCAACTTATTAACTTAATCAAAAAAGGCAAACAAAACCCACCACATCGATTTTCGTATTCTGCATACGTATGACAACCAACTAAGTTGTGATCATCAGCAGATTATTAATCGCAGTGTCGCACCTGAATCTGCGGTAAAACTCGCATAGAATACTTGCACAGTATTCTTTAACCCTAATCTAAAAGATGTGGTAAGGGGTTTTATATACCTTTGTTAATTAATTCATTTAACCAGTCCCCATTGAAATTTAACTAATTAGGTATTTATTACGCGTCAACATAAGGGATAAAGCAAATATAAACTGTGTAAAGCTAGATTGAATATACCTTCAGATAAATAATGTTATAACTATGTATTAGAGTGTAATATTTGTTAACACTTTTAATTCTATTGAGTTGGCAACTAAGTACTTTCGGTTTTGTAGTATAAAATAAAACACTTTTTTTTTAAACAAAGAATAGTTTTTAATCAATTATATATTTTCCATTTTGCTCAATGACCTTTTGCCATCTTTCTTTCAGCTGCATGATTCCGCGCATATAAAATTTCTGGTCCTTATCAGCAAAAAACTGAACCAGGTGCGAGTGAAGATCATCATTTGTGAAAGTTTTACCATTCAAAGAATTCTGCAAACTTCGAAGTAAATGGTAATCAGATGGTGCTAGATCAAGGCTGTATGGGGGATGTGGCATCACTTCCCAGCCAAGCTCCAATAGTTTCCCACGAGTTGCCAAAGATGTGTGAGGCCTTGCATTATCTTGGTGGAAAACTACACCTTTCCGATTTGACAATTCTGGCCGTTTTTCTTTGATTGCTTCATCCAGTTTTATTAATTGTTGACAGTAAACATCAAAATTGATCGTTTGGTTCCTTGGAAGCAGCTCAAAAAACACAACACCTTTGTAATCCCACCAAACTGATAGCATGATCTTTTTGGGATGCAATTCAGCTTTCGATGTGGTTTGAGCTGGTTTATCGTGTTTGCTCCATGATCGTTTTCGAACTATGTTACTCTACAGGACACATTTTTCATCACCAGTGATGATTCTTTTTAAGAAAGGGTCGATTTCATTTCGTCTAAGGTGCATATCGCAAAAGTTGATTCTTTGTGTTAAATGAATTTCTTTCAATTCATGAGGTACCCAAATATCAAGCTTCTTAACTAGCCCAAGACATTTTAAATGTTTTTCAATTGTTGTGTGCGATACATGTAGCCTCTCCGCAACCTCTCGAACAGTTATATGACGATCCTCTTCAATTATGACTTTGATTTGGTTATCATCAACTTCAGTAGGCCGACCAGAACGTTGCTCATCTTTGAGGGAAAAATCTCCAGAACGGAATTTTTTATACCAATTCTGACACGTGCGCTCTGTTAAGCAATTAGCACCATAAACTTTGCATATCTTTTTGTGAGCTGCAGCAGCTTTCTTTCCTTTACGGAAATAAAATAGTAAAATATGTCGAAAATGTTCGTTTCTGCACTCCATTTAAAATTAACCCACAACTAATGGCTTTAATAAAAATCACGCACTACTTGCTTCTGAAGTTATGTCAATGTGACTAGTATCACGCGACAAACAGTAAAGTACAGCACTAACATACGTTATACAAAAAATAAAGCAACGCTCTCTATCAGTAAAAACTGAAAGTACTTAGTTGCCAACCCAATATATTTGCGCATTGAACGAAATTCCTAATATTTGAAGCCAACAATTTTAAAGAATCCTTCCATATATGAATATATATAATTAAGCTCTTTACAATGGGAATTAATGAAAATTAGTATTTTCTGCTAAGCCAGCGTTGATTAAAATCTGAAATTAATTAAATGTTGATGTACTGCCTTGTGGCCTAATTGATAAGGCAGCTATCTAGCAAGCGGCAGATAGAGGTTCGAGTCCTTCTCCAGCGCAGAAATTTTTAATTAATTTCCGTGAATTTAATTAACGATGGAATAGCAGAACACTAATTTTCAATCCTTCTCTTATTCCATCTACTTTTCACGTTTTACAAGCAATTCAGAGAGCAGCTAGCAACAAACGTAAACTGTTGTTACCTTCTAGGCAAACTGGGCGAGCCGGGAGTCGAACTGTCGATATAATTCCTTCTCAGAGCCAGAGGGCTTTGATCACCGCTCAGTCCTCTATTTAATCTTGGCGGCGGTTCTGGGCTTTGATGCCTTGAAGATCGTCCACTCTTGTCTCCGCCCAATTGCAATTTCATATACGATGCGAATCGTTTTTTACCTGTAATGAATGAATCAAAATTATAATACACCGTGTCATCTTTATTATTCGTGATTTATACAAAGACTAGAAATATCTTTAGTATATTATTTATTGTCTTGAATGTACGATATTTTTCAATTAATTCTCAGTCTACTGCGTAGTTATAAAATGTGTTTTGCGCCAAAATAATCTTTTCATGGTGATGATGACAATTAAATTGTTAAAGTAATAACAACATTGTTGATATAAATTTTTAAACGCACACATACCTGAATCTAATTTAGCAGCTTCTTCGGCCTCCCTTGCTTGTTGCTGTTGCTTCTGTTGATGTTCGAAACGCTGTCGAACTATGGGACTAGAGCTTTCGTAGTAAGGTTGCTGTTGGTCGTCGTTGTGATAGGGACTTCTATAACCTATAGAAGACGAATCTAGAGGTGACGGCAACCTGTTATCGGATTTCCTGGAAAAGAACGGCGAAGACAGCCCGGACTGATAATCGATCTTCCTCGATAGGATGGGCGACGTGAACGGACTACTATCGGAACTTACGTCGTTTCGCCGCTGAAACAGAGGCGACTTCAAGCACGCTCGCTCCTGATTCGTTGCATTTTTGGCGTTTATGTGGTTCTGATATGACTGTAATGGCGAGTAGCTGCGCACGGGGCATTCTATTTTGCTTTGGTGGTACAATTTGTCGGGTGTGCTTTGGTGTAAGAGGTCTCTTTGGTGAATAAGGTTGGTGTTTTGGAAATTCGATATGCGAGAAACGTGAGTGTTTCGGCCATCCGGAGGGAGCGACGGTCGCGTCCTCGAATCCGGATGGCCCAGGTCCAGGTATTGTTTGTTTGGTGACACGGAAAGCGACGAACTCCCGTTCGTCATCGACTGCTGTACTGCATGGTGCATTTGGGGTTTTGTAATTGCGACGGCTTGTCTCTTCAGCGATGGCGAAGGCGTGTGTCTGGAAAAAAATATTTACTTTTCTATGTAGGTTCTGCAATTTTATAATTGTCTGAAGATGAGATAAATAAATAATTTGCAATACTCTTTTACCAATTAAATCATCAATCAATAGTTCGCAAAAATGTACATTTAAAAAAAAACATTCACTTATTTACTTAAATTACCTTCTATTGCACCTTTAACAATTGGAATTCAGTTGTTGAAAGACGCGTTAATAACCCAAGAATTTTTAAACATCTTACATGCGTACACTTACTTTCAAACGAATTTTTTGTAGAGAAAGGTCTTGCATATGTATATATACGTATGTGTGTGTGTGTGTCTATATATATATATATATATATATATATATACACTTCAAAACTTACATTACTGCATGGTCCAATCATTTTGTTCTATTTGGAAAAATCCTGCTATTTAAACACTAATAAAATTTCAACTTTCTAATTTGACTTTAATCAATGATATATGGATTTTCCAAACAGTTTAGAATCCGCAAACGTGAATTATAATGGCGTACAATTAGCAATCACATAACCTATACATTTTATTCTAATATAACAAACAATCTGATATCTCCCATATAAAAAACAGTAATATACCTTACAGCAACAAGTAACATGCCTGTAATTAACAAAAACAATGTTAAAACATGCAACACAAGTACAAAAAAAGAAAGCAAAACAAAATATAATCCGCTTTATGAAAGATTTTGAGACAGATCTGCATAAACATTAAATATAGAGCATTGTGAGTAATTTAAATAATTCAAATGTAGAAATTAATATTTGTAGTGGCATAATTTGATAATACACTCAAACTATAATTTTATTTTCGGTAATTCACAAATAGTAATCTAAAAAGAGAAAAGTTTAATATAGTTTTTGAAAATCGAGCGTACACTCACAATGTACTAATAATATTTCAGTTGAATTTTATAAAAATAATAAAACATTTCAGAATTTTGATCATAAAACGCATCCCAAACATTAACGAAAGTCTCGAAAACATTAAAACATGCAAAGTAGAGTACCATGACAACAAAAATGAAATAGTTAAAAAAAAAAAGAAAATGCAACTAACCATGCAACATACCTCGGCGTCGATCTACTAGCTGCTATACTTTCAGCTTGCCTAATCGCTTCAGTAAACCATAACTTTGATTCTTGACAATTAAGAGGTTCCAAAGTTTTAATAAATGAACTATCTTGAAGTTGATGGTACTTTGGCCTCTTGTCTTTATCTTTAGTTAAACTAAAAATGTTAATAGTTTCGTGTTAAATGTGAATGGTTATTATTGCAGAGTTCCCTCACCAAAAAGACACAAACTGCCTGAATTCTGATGAGAATTCCTTGCTCTCTGGTAATGATGGTGGGTCATTTCCAATAACTCTTGCAAGCACTTCAAAGTCTGTTGTACAGTCTTGATATGGTAAAGCACCAGTTGCTAATTCTACGAGTGTAATTCCTAAAGACCACACGTCTGCACGTATATCATAGTCTGGATTTGTCAATTCTATACGTTCGGGCTATAAAAAAATTAATTTTATTACATTACTTATTGAGGATTTGTAATGTATATTACATATTCAGTTTGGATTATTAATACATTGAAAGGGTGATCTCCCCAACATAAAACAGATCTAGAGAACCAAAAGGTGGCTTAACTCCTTCAGGAGTGTTACGCCATGATAATAATAACAATAATACAATGAAGAAAATGGTAGAAGTTTGTTATATTTTTAAAAGTCAGCGAAAAAAATATTTTTATAATATAAAACTTAAACTTACTGCCATATATGCTGCACATCCAGCACTTCTTGTCTTAGCTCTAGAATCTACAAGCCTTCCACTTATTCCAAAATCACAAAGCTTGACGTTACCTTTTTCATCAACTAATATATTTGATGGTTTAACATCTCTATGTATTACTCCATGTACATCTTTGAGGTACGACAATGCTTTAACAGTCTAAAACAAGTACATTACGATATATATTTTCTCTTTAGAATAGTACATACCGCACATGTTACTGGGCCAAGTACAAACTCCGGTATCGGTTGTTGTAATCGTTTTAGTAATTTATCAAAACAAGTTGACATTAATTCCATGCATATCCACACTTCACTATCTGTTATAAAAATTCCTAAACACTGTACAATATATTTACAATCAGAAGATTTAATAACTACATCTATGTCCATTACAATTCGTTTATTTTCTTCTGTATTGAGAGATCTTCGCATTTGCTGAAATAATTAAAAAAATAAGTTTAGTAGCGGGGTTATTAAAGCATATTAATGTAAATAATGAAACACTACCTTAACTGCAATGATCTCATCACTAGGCTTGTGTCTCATTTTTACGACTTGACCACAAGTGCCGCTGCCTAGTTCTTCTATATATTCCATCTCTTTGATATCAGTATCATATACAATATCATTAATCTTAAGTTTGCCACTACTTTGCATAATTTCTCTAAATCTCTGATCAATCTCTGTGTCAGGTGGTCTCTGCCTAATTGGTAGATCACCCGGTCTCCTCATTTGTGGTGTTCCAGGAGGATTAAAATTACCCACTGAAATTTATATCAAGTGAAAATGTAATCATACTACTCAGCTTTATATTAATTTAGTATATCTTGTAGGAAAAGTTATTAGAAGCTGAATATAACTCACGTTTATTAGGTCGGGATGTTGGGTTTTGTGTTCGTGGTAAATTATTTGAACCACCTGGTACCTGAGGAGATGTTGCATTTTCTCTTTCGACTTGTAAGCGTTGAAATAAGTTATTAATTCTAGTTTGTGTACCAGACATTTTTGGAAAAATAATGACAGCTAAAAACGAACTAAATAACCTGTCCCAACTTTTTGACCGTAACTAATTTCGCACGTATTGAACCTACCAATTTTATAAAAAGAAATTACATTTTCGCCAAAAAAAAGGGGAGAGAAATCAAAAAAGAATAGCCTGGTAATTAATATAAATGTATGGCCTAAGTATCCACTTTAAATATTGAATAGATACTAAATTATGAGTCAGTTTTCCATATTTTTTCTTTTAACATTTATTCTTTATAATCTATATAAAAGGTTCATATGTTTAAATTCTATTTTAGGATGGGAATTATTGTATTTTATTTACAAGGGTAAATTTTCTTATCCATTGAATGTTTGATTTATATATATAATTTTATCAAATTTTAATCTATTCAGAACTATTCATTATTATTACAGTAACTAATAGACACTCTGCTATCTGCTTCTGGGTTTCCGGGCTGGAACCGCGTCACTAGCATATCTGCCGACGTTTCGTACCCATTTGTATGGGACATCTTCAGGGCTCAACTACTGCACTGAAACTGTTTCAGTGCAGTAGTTCAGCCCTGAAGATGTCCCATACAAATGGGTACGAAACGTCGGCAGATATACTAGTGACGCGGTTCCAGCCCGGAAACCCAGAAGCAGATAGCATGGACCACGACCGCGGAAGTCTACGTACCAAATTAATAGACACTCGATTCCTACAATATATAAAAAACAGTTAGTTATCATCTTTGTTACAAAAGGCAGATATTGAGATAAAATTATTACTTATCGACTTTGTAAAAGAAAAAAGGGGAAACACGTAAAATGTTATATAATTGTTTTATATTTATTTTTAAAATACTATTCTTGAATGAAACTAATAGATATTCATGTAAACGTTTATTATGAAACTCGTACAAATTTTGAGCGCATATAAAATAGGTATTTTGTATTGAAATAATATTTCCTTAAATTGTATAATATTTATGGATGAGTATGTTTTGCTTTCAAATGTCTTGTTAACTTTTGGCTTTCGGCGAATGATTTTTCACAACCTGCTACTGTACAACTATATGGTCTTTCTCCTGTATGGCTTCGTAAATGTATTGTTAAATGGTGTTTTTCAAAAAAAGTTTTGAAACATTGATTACATTTATGCCGCCGAAGACCCTAAAACATTTAAAAAATGTGTTAGTCAGAAGTCGACAAAAACATTAACGATAAAAAGATACCTTATGATATATTTGATGCTTAAGTAATTCTTTCTTTGTATAAAAAGCAGAAGAACATGTTTTGCAATGATACTCTTTAATGCCGGTATGTAAACGTTCGTGACGTTCTAAACTTGCTTTTGAAACGTACACCTTTGTACACTGAGTACAATAAAATTTAATACCTTCATGATACTTCTTTTCATGAGCACGTAAATTACTCTTAACAGAAAAACTAATATTACATAATTCACAAATATAGGCTTTCACATCGGAATGTATTTTTTCATGGCAATTTAATGAATTCTTTGTAATAAATCCTTTTCCTATAAGCATAGTTATACTACTCTTGTACATAAAAAGCAAAAAAATTAAGTACCGCAAGTAACACATAAAAAGGGTCTTCTATTTTCATGTTTCATTTGGTGTGTTTTGAATGTATACGCTGAAGAGCATACTTTATTGCAATTCGACCATTTACAAACATAATATGTTTTTGATGACTGGCAGGAACAATTTTTAATGCAGTTGCAATTTCCTAAAATATTTAATATGTAGATTATATTCAAGAATTCTATCTTGCTTATAAAAGGATTTTACTTTTTCTATTATTTAATGTATTTTCATCATTCTCCTTATGATTTACAATCTTATTTTCTTCTGTGTATATTTCAGAATAACTGACAAAATCATGCACATTTTTTATATTAGTACTTTGCACACCATTCTCTTTTCTTTCACAACTTTTATCACATTCCTCTTTATGTTTTTCTACTTTTTGTTTTAATGCACTGTCGACCTTATACACATTTTGTAGGAACGTATGAAACATATTAATCATTTCTTTACATTCATTGCATATTTTATGAAATTTTGAACTAAATTCATCTTCTTTTAACTAGAAAATAAATAATAATGGCATAAAGTATACTTAACTGTGAATAGGTATTTTTACATGTATTTTTGTACATTCTAAAATTTTATCTATTAAATTGTCCTGTAAAATACTATTCACGCCTTGTTTAGATTGGCAAAGACGACATAGTTTGTAAATTTCATTAGAAATGCTCATTTCAAACATAAAAATGATTAGCCACCAAAACAATGATCATCAACATTTTTTGGTTATGTTTCACTCAATAATTTAAATAAAAAGGAAAAAACATTTTCATCTCATTTATTATAGATTAGTTTACAATAGTAGGTGTTAAATTAATAAGTTGATTACTATTTTCTGCTAATTCTGAAATTGATACCCGTCCCCTTTGTTTAATGAAATTAGCAACAGCTTTCATTTCTTCTTGTGAAACATAAATAAATTTCCCACGATCATCTATAACCCCTGTCAAAATATCATCAGCTTGTAGATCTTTTATACGATCTATTGCTGATTGAGTTTTTAATTTGAATTTTGCTGCCAAATCTTCAATAACTACAACTTTTTGAGTTTTTATGTAATTTACAAATTCCTGCAATAAATTTTCTTCATCGCCAACATCTCCCTCCTCAAAACCTTCTTGTTCTACACTAAACATTTCTTTCATTTTCAAATATTCTTCATGTTCTCTTTTTTCTTTTTCTTCTCTATGTTTTCGTTCTTCTTCTTCTTTTTGTCGCTCTTCAGCTCTTTCTTTTTCTTCTTCTTTCTTCCTTTCTTCAGCTAACTGTTGTTCTTTTTTCTTCTTTTCGAGCCTTATCTGCTCATCCGCTTCTCTTTGAGCTTTCTTCTCTGCTTTAGCCTCTAATTTTGCCCTTTTTTTTGCTCCTATTTTATTATCAGGAAATTCAACATTTCGCTCATCATCTTCTTGCGGTTCATTTTCGTCGTCAGTTAACTGTTCTTGTTGATGCGCGGCTAGAATACATAAAGATTATAAACCGTAGTTTGTATTACAAAACGATATTACCATGGGCTCTCAACCTAGCTCCTCTGTTTCTAACCATTTGGGCTCTACGAGGCGCGCCATCCCGAAGCCTATTTGGAACGCCTCTGGGCCTATTTTCTGTAACGATATTTATCCATTTAATGAAATCAAATTATTCATATTAAACATATGTAGTGACTATACAGGAACTACCTTTAGGTTCTACAGTCTTTCTAAAGAACAATCCTATGCTTAACAATAAAAGAAGTGATACAGATGCAAGAGCGATTAGTAAAGTTAAATCCATATTTATTTGCTATTTACATTTAAAACGAGTAAATTTTCTTTTGTATTTTTGACATTTGACAAATTAAATTAAGCGATCATCGACGTCACGCATGCATTTTATATTTAAAACATTTTAAATAAAATAGGTACGAAGAATTGGTGTTTATTATTGGAATTTAATTAATTTTTTAAATCATATCTTATTTATCATTAGATTTTTGGCATTAATATTGAATCATATCCAATATTAAAGAAAATTGTTTCTCTAGTTTTAATATGATATTAGGTACATATGGGATAAACATCGAGAGTACAAATTGTGGCATTGAAGTGAAGTTGCATTTTCTGAATTGAGACTCATAGTCCGCCATTATCTAACTGTTTCTCTTATTGATTATTTTGGCATTTAGGAGTGGTTATTAATATATTAGTTTCTTCATAAAACAACAAAATGATGACCACATACCAGCAGGAACATATTCTTATGAACGGGGATAATGTGGTAAGTTTGAAATAATCTGCGATATACCAAGCTATTTTTCTGATTTTTAGAGCGAACCAGAACCACCAGCTCCTGGTACAGAAGAACCGCCTTTGAAGAAATTACGGATAGAAGGTAAGTTTCCATTTTAACCGTGAAAAATAACGTGTAGTGGTAAAATATCGGCAGCTATACTAATGTGCGATATTTCGGTCTGCTTGAGATGTTCCAGAAGTGAGTTCGGCTGGGTCGTTAACCAAGCCTGGAGTCGTACTAGCCTGATTAGCTGTAACCGTTGCCTGCGCGGTTACATGGTAGGACATTAAGAAATACCATTGTGTTTGAGTATGTGTTCATATCTATCCTGAATGTTTATATTCGTAATGACAAGATTAACACATACTCATTCATATTTCCTCACCACAAAGGTTTGATCGGGTTGTCTAGACATATCTATTTTCTCTTTGTGTTTACAGATACAATTAGGTGCAACATGATGAGAATTTACTATGCGATGCAATGAAAGCCTACAACATGCAAACTGATTGACAACACGGCAGATTATTTATATCTCTATAACAAAATTTAAAATTTTTAAGCATGTATTTTGTTTTAGATTCATTATACGTTTACAGGTAATTATAAAATGTGGATGAAAAAACTGAATTAGAGATTTTTTACTTAGCATGAGATCATTTAATGTTTTTATTTTTATGTTATATGTAACATATATGTTATATTAAATGTTCTCAAGAATATTAATTTAAATGCGATCATGATGATCTTTTTTTAAATTCGAAATAGCCTGTTGGTGTTTTTCAAAGTACATATCGTATTTGACATTTTCCCTTTTTTTTTTTAAGAAAATATGTTTTTTTTTATATACAAGATTGAAAGAAAGTGTATGTCTTTAATTATTCGATAGATATTACAGGAAAACGTTACTATTTTTCAGCGATATGTTTTAGATGAAATTAAAAATTAACTACGGACAAAAAGTACTGTATTAATATCTTTCTTATTGGAAGTATATGATAGAAATTTTTATAAAAGTTTTTGTAAGTATAAAACTCATTTTTTTTATATTCAAATTTCCGAAAGTTAAGCAATCGTATATCTTTTCTCGATACTTTTTTTTTTAAGTACATATATCCTTTCCACTAAATACTTCATTGTTTGAACCGAAATTAAATAATTATTGTTTAAGTTCAATTAAACCATTGTAATTATTTTAATTCTCATTTTCAAAGATATATTTCTAGGACCATAAAATTTTTATCAAATTTCATAAGCAAAAACTTTAGTGGTTTATTATTTTTCTATTGTATTTACTCAAATATTATACTATTAGAAGAAAAAAGTATTTTATCAAGGAAAAAAGTTACGTGAAAAGTAAGTTAACCTCTTTTAGTGACCGTTATCTACACTAGAGCAAGTTTTTCCAGACTCTTGACTTTCTGTATGCATATGTTTCACGTGAAATCTGTACAGTTGAATAAATATTATACCAATTCGAGATTAATCACAGTATTTCCTGCATTGAATAGTGTCCAGAATTTTTCATGCATAATTTTTAACGTAATTTCCACCAAATTAGTTAGTCCTTACCGATAAATTCAAAGGAGAAAGCTTCGGTATGTAGTTAAATTTGGAATAATATTTTGATTAAAAGTAATTATATTGTGTGTCTTACTCTTGTAAAGAATCTTTAGAATATCTAAGTATTATTTATCTCATTTTTACGAATCAATCGCTGGTCTATTATATTGTAACAATACATCGTATCATAATTGAATTATAAATACACTACTGCGAAAAAAGTTTAAATGGACTAAAAAAAAATGTAATATAAGAAAAATCTTAGTACATGCTAAGGAAAGAGTTTGAACCTATATTTTGAAAAAAGAAGATATGAAATAAATAGGACAGACAGAGTCCCTGATCATATTTTATAAACATCTTCTTTTGGGTTCGGTAATCCATTGGTTCATTTTATGAATTCTTATTGATAAATAGGTGGAATTACATGTATGTGAATGTCTCATGCCTATATGTTTGTTTCTGAAGTTCCACAGGACTCCGATCTAGGTCTATTCTTATTTGTAAACACTATTACTGTCTCTTAATGGTAGATGCAAAGTAAAGAATACAGATCCCTGCTATCGTATTTTTTTTTATAAACTATGTGTTTGGTAATGCCTTGGTTTATTTTGTAAGTTCTTACTTGACCAATATATAAAATTACACATATGTGATTGTCTGTTTCTGAAGTTCCATAGAACTCTGACCTAGGTCCATTCTTATTTATAATCGATATTATCTTTTTGAATTATTTTGTGCCGGCTTGTGTACATCTTTCATAACATTAATACGAATGAGAATAACCTGCTCTTAAAAAGCAATAGAAATAGAATCTTCACTTGGTGTACCGATAACAATCTATATATATATATATATATATATATATATATATATATATATATATATATATATATATATATATATATATCTATATAAAAGTAATGTTTTGCACCTTTTATAAAGAAAGTAGAAATATTGATAGTATTCCATCATCCTATTGAAGGTTTAGGCGTCTCTTTTGATTTGGAACGAACTTTTTTAACATTTTTAGATATCTTTTGCAATAATTGGTAATTTACAGTTTTTGTTAATTGTAAAATATATTCCACCAACTTGGTTTTATCCCAAATTGATTAAAGTATAGGTATGATATACATTTTGAAGGGATATTTACATTAAAATTGTTTTATGTATAATTTACGAAACTACCACTTTATTATTTCATATTTAGATAGTACTTTCGAATATGCTTATCAAACGTATACAATTTGTAATCTCAGAAGGGATACGAAATATTCCGTACCGTCATTAAGGAATCGAATTTCGATTCTTCGTAGCTCAATGGCAGAGCACCCGTCCGGTAAGTGGACGACGGGAGTTCGATTCCCCACCGAAGAATATAATTTTTTCATCAATTATAACAATGCAATAAGAATGATTTTTTAAAATAATCTAGTAATCGGACAATCTTAAACGAATTTATATACACCACTATACACATCATCTGCTTATAGAAGTTGAACAGCATGTGATGCTTTATTGTTTAAAATATGTGTTACGCTTTGGTTTAATTACATTCATTATACTCATTTAATGTTATATATATGTTTGATGTCGTATGGATCCATTGGTGTCAACCAGATATTGTTCGAATCTGCAGGAACAGAAGTTTGACGCGCGGTTAGCTTCAATATTGGTATATCGAAGATAGCCGTGCATTCTCTACGTATTCTAAGAATACCTTTTTTTTTTGTTTTTTTGACGCAGCTTTGCAATTAATCGTTGCGAAAATAAGGCATCGAATCGTATCGACTGAAATTTGGACGTTTGACCAATGGTGATATTATATGAGAGTGATGGAGTGGAAATATGTACAATACTCAATTATTAGGTTGCCGCAAAAATCGTCACGTGTTTTTTCATCAGTTTTATATTACCTGTTTTCTTCGATAACTTTTTATTATTTTTCGGTGGCCTTTATAGTTATTCCTTCATAGAAAGACCTATTTTTACGGGCGAAAGTCTTCATTAGGTGCTGATTTATAGTTTTGGCCGCAAGGAGTTTTCAAGAGAACGAAACAAGTGGAAGTGTCAAAGCATAAGATCTGGCCAATATGAAGGATATGACATGATATCCCTTTCAATACAATAATGTTTGAGGGACGAGTAAACTTGTGTATGGTCTTTATGATTAACGAGTTCTGGACGTTTCTTGTGGATTCATTCAAACTGCCCAATCACCAACAGTAAATCCTATAATTACTTCTTTAATTTTTTGGCAGGAACTCGAAAAACACCTTTAAAAACTCACATTACAGGAAACATAACCGTTCTCTGATCAATCCTTTAATTACTTGCTTCATTTCTTGGTAGGAACTCGAAGAACACTTTTGAAACCTCATAACTGAGAACATAACCTTCCTCTGATAAATGTCTGCTTTCGATGACGCTTTAGACGAATCTTCAGGTTGGGAGTAAAACTGTTTTCCCGTTTTCAGATCAAGTTATCAGTCGCTCTACAAATGATCGTTTTTCTCACATTTAATTTTTGCGAATAATAAATTCAAAAAGTTATTGCATGTATATACAAAGTGTTCCTTAAATTTTTTTAAAATTATAATTGAACCCGCACTAATAAGTGAAGGATTCCCTAGAAAACAAAGAAAAATTTTCCTAGTGTCTTCCACCATGTTTGCAAGTTCTAATGGAGGTAGTGTATATTCCTATCTCTTCTAACTCATTGAATATCAGGTTACAGAACTCTTCTTCGTCGCTCTTATGTAATTTCATATTGGCTAAATGTACAGGCTTCACACTGTATACAACAATTTAGTTGGATGTGTTTAAAATTTTTGTTTTATTTTAGAATTATTTTAATTTATCGTCCGATACATCAGTACATACAATTAATTTTGCAGTGATGTTACCAAAATTGAATAATGAACTTTGATGGATTATAGATCTTTTGGGAAAGTTTTGTTAACAAATATTGTACAATTCATATCAGGATTGAAGGTTGTGTCTCGTTATTAACTATGACGACAAAATCTCTGCTATTTTCGTGATAGATAATACTTTATACCAACATTTACCGGTCACACGATCAATATTGCCTTTTCTTCCTATTCAATAAAGGGTTGATTAGTAGTCGTTTCATTAATTATTTATAACGTCAGAGGAAACCGTTCAAATTTGGCAACCACTGCATAAAAACGGACATTTGTCCGTCAGTTCAATTAAAGATGTTCCTTTGATTTATATCGATTTCATTTGTTTTATAGTGGATTTTGTTGTAGATATCGGAGAGAAAATCGAATACTTTTATGATATCATCCAGACAGGAGAAGTTATACCAGGTACATTTATATATAATATATATTTTTAGAATGGAATATACAGTGTATTACATTTAGATTTGAACATTTTTTTTAATGAATCATATTGCAAAAGGGACTTTGTCAATTCCTAATTTAAATATTTTTTCTAATGCATATAAATCAGCAAAAATTAAATAAGTAATTGATACAAATTGTATAGAAAATCATTAATTTTGTATACAACCATGCTCAAATGTATTAGACACCTTACGAATTTATGTACATACATACATATACAGTTTAGACAAAAGAAAGGTGAGGAAAATAAAACTGTTGTGAAAATTATGTACAAAGTGTTATTTAGTAATATAGTACAATTTATTAATATTTTGTCGCTCCGCCCTTGGCCTTAATGACAGCTCGCACTCGTCGAGGCATACTTGCTACTCAATTGTAACACTCTGCCGGTGGTATTGTAGCCCATATTTCGCGAATTTTTGTTGATAATTCTGCTTTTGACAGGCATTTATGTTCCGTGATCTTAGTTTTTAAGATACGCCACAAATTTTCAATGGGCGACAAATCGGGACTTTGTGGCGGCCAATCCAATACCTCCACTGTGTTTTCCTCGAACCAACGCATTACAGCTCCCGATTTGTGGCAGGGCGCATTATCTTGCTGAAAAATGTATTGAATATCCTGGTCGAATAGTTTTAGCACAGACATTTTTAATACTTCCTTCAACATGGCTAAATAGCGTTGGCTATTCATCCGTCCATCGCACAGGTACACTTCTCTAACATCGTATGCAGACATACAACCCCAAACCATGATACTACCACCTCCAAATTTTACTGTGGGAATGATACATTGTGGTTCATAAGCTTCCCCTTGCCTATGCCGAACGTATAGCGTCCCAGGTAGTCCCTAAAGCTGCCAGGCAAAAGAAGAAAGTTAGCACTTAGACAGGATTAATTTTGTTTAATGTTACATGTAGACTCAATTGCATACAACGATAAGAATATTAGTCATGAAGATGTACTTACATACCTCGATATTCGATTCATCAGACCAAAGAATCTTCGACCACTTCTCGATTGTCCAATTTTCATGTTGTTTGGCCCATAAATACCGCTTCTTTTTATGAGCGTCAGTTAAAAGCGGTTTACGTCGCGCTTTACACCCTCGTAAACCAGCACGCTGGAGACGCCTTCTCACTGTTTGCGCAGAAACTGTTACGCGATAATGCTGTTTCAGCTCACTGGCGAGTTGTTTCGACGATTTTTTCCTATCACTGAGAGCCAGTCTTTGTAAAATTCTGTCTTCTCTAATCGAGGTACAGGGTTTTCTGCCACTTTTTGGTCTGTTAACAAACGACCCACTCTCGTGATAGCGACTAATGGTTGTACGGACTGCACATCGCGAACATTTTTTTTGCAATTGCAGCTATTGATAACTTCTGGGAATGCAGTAGCACTATTTGGGCGCGTTCCCCTACCGACAACTCCGTGTTTTAGGCATTTTTCTTCAACAAATAACTGACACAACGTGAAAAAATAGGATAATCTAATTGATCTCTACCACAAACTCACAAACGCACGTTGCTCACACACTGCTAGAATGACACTAAATTTCTAAAATCCACAATTTCCCCTTTCTACCTATTCTTTTCAATAGGGGATTAACTAGGGTGTATTCAAAAACGCATTTCTGTAAATACCAACTATTTTTACGGTTGATTTCCGTCAGACTTGGATAATACCGAGAATAAGGGTTTTTACCTGGGGTGTCTAATACATCTGAGCATGGTTGTAATATTTCGAATCACTACCTGCTCTTGTGAGTGAAATTAGTCTTGAAATCAATACTTTGTTCGGAGGTGTTTTGATAAATGTATATTTTTTCTTTTTCCCTCGATATTTCTTTAAATTAATCGAATCTCTTAAAATAAACAGGATCTGGTGCAAGAAGCAGTACCATTGCGGGAATCTTGGGAGGGGCCTTACCAAAACTTTCAACAGACCAAACCGAAGCAGTCAGCAAAGCCAAAAAGTATGCGATGGAACAGAGTATTAAAATGGTTCTGATGAAACAAACTCTAGCCCACCAACAACAGGTATTCGTTTTTTTCTATTAAATTCTTTCTCTGAGAGTAGGCTTTGAAAGCATTCCGCTTATTTTAGTTTTCCTAGTTTTGTTTTAGCATTAATTTTTTGAAAAATTTGGGATATTTAAATTTTTATTGGACGAGTGGGAGGCGGGAATCAAGTAAATGTATTGAAATAAATATTTCATATTAATTTCGATTTGCTAAATATTGGTTTCATATATTTTGTGAGTTAAAGTTAAATGATTGATTACATTTGATATTATTTCAAATTTTTATGATGCCGTTTACTGTTTAATAAATTGATTGCATTGAAAACTTTACGATTTGTCTCCTAAAATGATGTTTGCATTGATCGAGTTGGTGCCAAATAATTGCAGATCTCACCGATAGATGGCTTTAGTTAAACTTTTAAGTATATGTATTCGAAATGTCAGACTCAAATTGTTCTTTCATAGTTGGTACTTCGATCGTCATTAAGTAAAATGACAATTGGTTGTTCTAAATGAAAATATTTCCTTAAAAAATCCGCAATTAGTTACCAAGCCCTCATCACCTAAAGTAAGTAGTTCCGCTGGCGAAATATAGATGGCACTTTTTTTTTTTTAAACACTCGGAAAGGGATCGGTGTCGGGACAGTTTAAATGTACATATGTTGAAAGATAAATGCAAATGTAAAATAAAATATGTACATATCCCATAAAAGGATCTGAAATGCTTGTAAATATCAATACATCTTAACAAGACCTCTTTTTATATTAGTTTTTGGATAGCCATGAATGTTTGTTAACTAGGTTTCGTAAAATTCGACATCATGAAGAGAAAGAAGACCACAACTAGATTTAGAGATAGAACACTTCATATCCATGCTTTTTTCTTGTTTTTTTTTTTTTTTTTTTAGAAAATATGTATTTTTTTAATGATGCGTCCGAAATTCAAAAAATATTTTATTTCTTTACTAATTTTGTAAGATATCCTTAAGATTTAATTCGTTGTCTTTGGTATAATCTACTGTCATGCTGTAATAGTGGAAAAAGTACGTTCACAAAGTACTAAATATTATTATTCACACATATTTTAGTCATTACGTATTGCAATTTCAATTTTAAATAACATCAAATGCATGCAAATTGCGTTCAAGACTGTTTTTACCTTGTTGGATATTAACATCGAATGCCTTTATTTTTGTTTTTTAAATTTCAGTGCCATATTGATTAAAACATAACTGTTACACCGTATTGCAATATGTAAACATTATGTGAATAAACGATCAATAGATGGTGTGTGTCATAACTCTTAACGACTATCAACATTAGATTAACCCAAAGACTGTCGATTATGAAAAAAAAAGAAATCCGCTTTTAAAGTTGTGTTTAAATCAAGAATTTAACAATTAGCCATAACTAGGATGATTAACCATTATCTGCTTCACAGAAACATAAGACGTTCCAGCGACACCAAGTGTTGGTGTTGATGTGCAGGTTAGTGCGTAGATTGTCGCACAGCGCCCGCTCAGGGGGCGAGAGCTCGCCCCCAAGCTTGCGTTTACCTACTGTAAACATGCCCTCTGTTGCAGCAAATGGCTAGTCAGAGGACTCAGGTCCAACGGCAACAGGCTCTCGCCCTTATGTGCAGGTTAGCACCCCTAGATAAACGATTTTCAAAGTAACGATAAAGAGAATGAAAACACCACCTTACTTACATTTAACAAACCTCTGCGTCAACCATCGCGATTAATCCTATTATATTATCTCTTGTTACTTGATAGTATCGTGGTGTTTTGAGTTCGATGTTTTTTAAGTTTGCATGTTGTTATCGACCAGACTATCATTACACTTCGCCTAACATGGATATATTAAGGAAAAAAAGTAATTACTTGTATAACACTATGCAAACTTATCATTTTATTTTATTATTTGTGTACTCTCTCTTGACTATATTGTGCAGTCAATCCATGGTAGTTTAAGTGTAATGACTAGTTTCGATGTGAAATATTGAAAATGATGATCATTTATGTTACTAGAGAAGTTGTTGAGAATTACTTAATACTCCGACTAGTGAAGTTTTAGCTGATAAGATCTGATAATTTTTGATACGTTTTTGTATGAACACATGTTTCAGGTGAATTGAAAAAGGTGTTGTTTTAATATTTTTGTACTTTCTGTTCATGAATTTTTTCATTTTTTGCAGCCTTTAGTGCTTCAACTCCTTTGATTTTAGTCTTGTGTTTCACAAATGAATTTATCCAAAAACAAAAGTATAAATTTCATTGAATTTCTTTAAAACTCTTTTTGCGTTTTTACTTGAAGACTGAGGCAGTAGCGACCCTTAAACCTCCTAAAAATTATAAGTCATTACAATACAATAAACCAATATTTTGGTTCCTTTGTATATAAAGAAAAACCACAATGTAGAGAATAAATCAAATAGCAGACGACGAAAATGGTGGCATTATGAACAGCGGCCGTTCCTGTAATCAATGTTTCGCTGTTACTCTCTGGTTTCTTTAGGATCTGTCTCATATTACATTAGTTCGATAGTTGATCCTGAAGAGTAGCATGAACATCGAAACATTGATTGTTACAGATTGCAATGTAGCGTTTTGTTTCTCATTTTTCCCCATAAATTTTCTTCATTAATTAATAAAACAAATATTAAAACAACGAACACCATTTCCGAAATAGATCTTTCTCTCACGGGGGCATTTGTCAGCTAAAATTTCAGTGAATCGTACAGTCGGTTATAAAATGATGGGTTTAGGGTGTACGTTGGAAGCATCAGTTTTGAATTGAAGGAAGACACGATCCGACAGTCCTTCCTGCCGTTCGGACCCATCAAGTCGATCAACATGTCGTGGGATCCGGTCACGCAAAAGCACAAGGGATTTGCGTTCGTAGAGTACGAAATACCGGAAGCGGCGCAGCTGGCGCTCGAACAGATGAACGGCGTCATGATAGGCGGGAGGAACATAAAAGTCGTCGGCAGGCCGAGTAATATGCCGCAGGCACAGGCGGTGATCGACGAAATTCAGGAGGAGGCGAAGAACTACAACAGGATATACGTGGCGTCCATACATCCTGGACTGACTGAAGATGATATAAAAAGGTATTTTGTTAGTTGTTACTTTGATCTTAGTTATAAGAATATTTCTCTTAATAATTCAAAAAAAAGTACATTTTTATATACACTACCGGTCATAATTATTTGTCCGACTAAAATGATACGAGAAATAGAAGGCGTTTATTAAATTACTAGCTCCTAAATTAAAATAGAAAAGAAGAAACATACATAAGCGAATTCTTTTTACAAGGCACATGTGTTTCCCAGTTATCTTTTTAATAAATAAAACGTTTCGAATTTAGTTTTCACAGTGTGTAAAACACTAGTTCAAAATGAGCAGAATGCAAACTCATTATTTGTGTAGCAAATTCGTGTAATCTGTGTACACAAAAAAAAACATATTTTGACGTGTCGTTTCAATCAAAAAGGTAAATAAAGCTCCTTACCACATCAATATTCGCATTCCGTATATACGTATTTTCTCCACTAACTACTAAACATACACTACGTGTTTGGGAGTTAGCGAAGTTGTGCGGAATTATCCCATGCGCGTTTTACAGCGGATCTAGGTGCGCCACTGTTATTAAATTATCTGCTGATGACGACAACTTAATTGTACAAGTAAGTACACGTATAGAGTGAGAACATTGATGTGGTAAGGGGTTTGATTTTTAACCAATTTACCTTCGTATTTTCAAGTTTCCCATTCTCTGTTTTAAGCCGAAAGAGTTAAATTTCGATATCTAAATCGTTTATAAAACCTTCAAAAGTGCCAGCACATGAGTAATAACTTTTTAAAATATCAGTTTCGCCTGCGTTTCATGAATATTATTACTGTATTTGTGTATAACAATCAATTCAATAATCGTAACTTTCAGTGTTTTCGAAGCGTTCGGACCGATCATCTATTGTAAATTAGCTCAAGGTAGTTCAGCTCACAAACACAAAGGTTACGGATTCATAGAGTACGAGACGGCGCAAGCAGCCAATGAAGCAATAGCGAGTATGAACCTCTTCGATCTTGGAGGACAGTATCTTCGAGTCGGTCGGGCCATAACACCTCCGAATGCGTTGATGGGACCGTCTACGGGGTCAACAGCGATGCCCACAGCTGCGGCCGTTGCTGCTGCCGCCGCGACGGCCAAAATTCAGGCCATGGATGCGGTCGCAAGTAATGCTGTGGCTTTAGGGTTATCCAAATTGACTCAGGCTCCCTCTATACCCGTAGTACCGCCGATTTCGGTGGCGATACCTACACAATTACCCGGGTACATTCCACCGCCGGGTGTCGCCATACCGCAACTGACTGCAACGCAATCTCCACAACCGACAATTAGCACGACCGCGGTTAATACAGTCACATCGACAACGACAATACCACCTCCGGCTGTAGTATCAGCACCCTCTCTAATACACACACCCGTAACAACGAATAGTTCCACGCAGGAAGCGATGAAACGAGCTCAAGAAGCCCAGCTGAAACAGCAAGAAGAACTGCAAAAGAAATTATTAGATCAGAATGAACCGCAGACGTTACAGCAACAAGAAAATATGTCGATAAAAGGACAGAATGCGAGACACCTCGTCATGCAAAAGTTGATGCGAAAAGTCGATTCCAGAGTGGTTATATTAAGGAACATGGTTGAACCCGAGGACGTAGACGAAACGTTACAAGAAGAAATCCAAGAGGAATGCAGTAAATTCGGAGTAGTTGAACGAGTTATTATTTACAATGAAAAGCAATCTGAAGAGGACGATACAGATGTAATAGTTAAAATATTTGTGGAGTTTTCTGTTACGAAAGGTGAGATGCTATATATTAAGTAATGAATCAATGTTGTCATCTTCAATAATGATCTCAAATACCTGAATGTTATTAGTGAAGATGCCAACGTCGCTATCGAAATACGCCGCACAGTTTAGTATTTACCTGTGCAGTATGGAGGATAAAACTATTAAGTCGCTGAATTATATTAACTTCCAATATTAATTTCTAGCTTTGCTAATTTATTTATATTCAATTTTACAATTGCAGAAGCAGAAACTGCAAGGGACGCCTTAAATGGAAGGTATTTCGGCGGAAGGATGGTAAAAGCAGCCTTATATGATCAAACACTGTTCGATCACAGTGATTTTTCGGGTTAAAATGGCAAAGTCATTCATTAATTTCTACTGTGTAGGAAGATGTAAATTAATTTTGTAAGTTGAACGTGGAAATGATGTATTTTTAATAACGCTATTGTACAATTCGACTAATTTTACTATTGTATATAGGATTAAGTAAGAAATAAATGCTGATTGAAATGTTCTTATATTGTTGCCTTTACTTCTTATTAAATAAATAATAATTTTCTTAATAAATGCTGTTCTATTTTCTCACTTAAATTTTACGTCAAATTGAATTGAGCTCGAAGTATAATCTCACGAGAAAAGTTAATTTTAAAAGTATCAAAAGGATATTCGAAATAGGAATATACTTGAATAAAGATTTGGTGGGGACAGTTGAAGAAACAATCACTTTCTACAGGTAGGTTTGATAACACATTTATTCATCTACACTTCGCATAAAACGATTTTATATTTTACATTTGTTATTTTTTATCCAGCTCGTTGAAAATACACCTGTATACAAAATAAATCACTCCATACAATATACATCAGTAAACAAGAGAAAAGTATGGTTGAAAATATTTATTTTACTATTTACAATCACAATTGTATTAGACTAGAAAATAATCACTTATTTTTTTCTTTTCCTGGAACTAATTCATATTCTGGCCTATTAGGAAATGTCTCCATACCTTTCGTTAAGGGAGCTGGCAGTCCACCTTTCTTATCGACCTCAATTGCATTTTGTTTCTTCATTTGCATCAGTGCATAGTTTCTCATTACTTCTTCTTCTGCTGGAGGCTCTTTGCGTCTATATCTTAACCATGCCTCCCATTCGGCTGGTAATTCTTGTTCAAAGTTATCTTTTGCTGGAGGTTCAAAGTATCTAGACGCCTTTCTTTTACCAATGGAAGGATTAGCTGGTATTTCATAGTATTTATTTCCAAAGTAATCTGTACCTTTTAGGTCTCCGGTAAAACGACGTGGCTTTAATGAGTTAATAAAATTTCTAAATATCATAGCTAATATGCTTCTGCTTTGTTGTGCCATAATTACTGATTATTAAAGAAATTTTCTCGTTTCCTAAGAAACTGTTACCTTATCTAGGTTAGGATCAAGATTTAAAAATTTACTCAAGGTTAACTAAAACATTTTAGGAATTTTTAAATTTATGTACCATTTAAATATGTCTAAATAAATTACTTAGTATTAATTCATTTAAAATCCTAGTAAAACTCCATAAAATAATTTAGATATCTTCTTTAAACTAAATAATATTCTGTTTTGCGCCATCTGATGGATAAAAAAGAACTCAGAACTTAACATTTTAACCTTACACCTACTTTAAATGTACGTTCTAATATGTTTTGCACTTATACCCTGTTTTTTTTATTTCTCCGAACATAATCTAAATATTTCTATTAATCTGTTCAGTTAAAAAAATCAATGCATTGCAGGTAATGAAGGCATGGAAAAATTGACAATAAACCTATTTTATTCATAATTAAATAAAATAATAATTATTGTTTTATGTCAACGAACGTATTATCTATTGGTTTAAAATAGTGCATTTGTATTCAAGAGTAAAGCTATATTTAAGTGTTCTCAGTCATAAAAAATTGCAATATGAAAAAGTGTATAGCTTAAAATATTTTCTGGTCCATACTATGCCATGTTTTAAAAAGATAGAAACGAATTTCTGAACAGGCCTCAAAAATATATATAAATAATTGTATATAATTAAATAGAAAAGTAAATAAATCAGTAATTATTACATAATTCACATATTAAAATTCTTGTTTTTATGTGTGTAGATAAGATATTTGTTTAGAAAACACAAGTTAATTTGTTTGTTAGTTTAAAAGAGTTCAAACAGTACGTCATTATAGATACGACTATGTGATTTTACTTTGCCATCAACCAATGAAATTAACTGTCATTTGTGTCTGTTCAGACATTTGCCTCTCTCTTGTTGAAATAAAGTATAACATGCTATGATCACAACAAACCAAAGATTACCAGCTAGGTAAGAGGTGCGCAAATCAATCGAGTGACATTTATCGTTCTCAGACATATATTAAACAATAACCCTATTTTTGTGTTTTTGATGATTATAAAGCCATGACGCTGAAATAAATTGATATACATACCTATTATATTTAACTTTCACATTACAATGCGTCATTAATAATATGGCTTATAAAGAAGCTGTCAATAAAATAATTATGGTAAATTAATGGATACGAATACGAAAAATCAACGTTAGACGTTATTAGAAGAGACACATACAAATGTAAACATAACGGCCTAGTAACGGTGGATGGCGTGGCGTTTTGTATGCAATCATGTTTCGCGCAGATTGCTGTTTCTAAGTTGTAACTATTTCTATATTCAAAATAATATATTTCGTTTCTTATTAAATATATGTACGTTTTTGTATTGTCAATTATCACATGTTCGCAAGATTTTATTCGCAATGAAATAATTAGTAATATGTGTAAAGTTAGGTACTTTTCAGAGGCGGCGCCGTAGAAAATTATTACCGAACGCCTTTTTAAAAAAAAACAAAGGTTATGTGTGAAAAATTCTGTATTTATACTGTATATTATTCAAATAATCGGCTATCAGAAGTGAAATATTACAATATTAAATGATTTAGAAAAAATATTAAATTTTACATTATTTTCATAATTGTACGCCACTGATTTGTGAATACGGGTAAATAGATATGTATACACATATGGTTATATTTTAGGCAAAAAAAGATCGTGAAAATATAATTTAGTACAGTGAAATTGTTTGTGCTTAAAAGTTTAGTTGCGTACGATAAATTACTTTTCTAATTAAAGTTTACTATACATTGAACGAACGAAGAGCACACGCTTTTTCGTGATGTCATTTCAGGCGTGGTATTATTACGGGGTGCGGAGACTCACTGAAGTAAAATTGGCATGGCTGACAATTTAGACGGTGGTAGATAAAATGTGAATACGAAAGTGCATTTTAATTTAAAGCTACTTAGTGTTTATTTGTAAACCGTTAAATGTTTAATTTTAGAGTGCTTTCGGTTTGAATTATAGGTAAATAATTTTGCTTACGTTTATACAGGTTGTTGGCCATAAACTTGCTTTTCTGACATTTCCTTTCACCACTTAGAGATGTTTCTCGCCGTAAAATATGTAAAAGTCGCGATTTGACAAGCATTTAAATAATTTTGTACGTGTTTGTAACATCAGTGGTGTACAATTTTTAAATTTACAAATTATTTTTGAGAACCTACTTTTACGTTAGCTACTTATTTACTCAATTCGTTTTAGTTAATTCCAAACATAATATCCACACATATTTACAAATCAATTAAGGCCTCACTGATTGCTTGTTATTATATTTATAGATGATATCACCATTGGTTCAGTTAAAAATGAGAAGGTTAGATCACAGTTATATGCTCCTGCATACTTAGTTAATAGGAAGGTCAAATGGTTAAATGGTTGTTTTAGTTAAGTGAAATTATAGACCACAAAATGTCATTTTTTAATAATATAAAGAAAGTGCTTCACTTTGGGGGCAACGATGCGAAAAAGAAAAAAGTTTTCAACAATGTTCGGATGGGCTGTGATCCTGAAGAGTTCTGGGACATGATCGGTGAACTAGGTGATGGTGCTTATGGTAAAGTGTACAAAGCTCAGCACAAGACCACGGGGCAATTGGCCGCCGCAAAAATGTGCCGCCTAGATGGCGAAGAAGATCTCGCCGATTTTATGATCGAAATTGATATTCTGTCGGAATGTAAACATTCAAATATCGTAGAGTTAATTGAGGCATTTCAACGTGATCAGCAATTGTGGATGTTAATAGAATACTGCGATGGTGGTGCTGTTGATAGTATAATGACTGAATTAGAAAAACCTCTAACCGAACTACAAATAGCCTATGTGTGCCAAAACATGTGTAAAGGATTACAATTTTTACATAAATCACACATTATACATCGAGATCTGAAAGCAGGAAATGTACTTTTAACAATGGCCGGTGGAGTCAAGTTGGGTAAGTTTATTTCGTTTCCTTTTTTTTTGTAATATTTTGGCGTAATATTCAAAGCAATTTTTTTTTTGATTTACAATGTGATTATCCAGTTTTTTATTATTACGATTACATAATTTATCAAGTATTATGTGATTATCATATCAGATTTGCTTCATAAATTAGTTTCAGTTCACAAAAGTATATTCTCATAAATACTCGGAAACTTTGATACTATACATTTTAAAACAATGCAAAACAACGTTACATTTTCGTTACTGTACTCCTATTTTAAATATGATGTAATTTGCTTTTTGAACAGGAATAACATGAGAGGTTTTATTTTGTTTATAAATAGAAAATTTTCTTTCATTACAAAACATTTTTTTTTACATCCATTCATTCAAAGTCTCAATTTTGTAATCACCACAATTAATATCATATTTTGTTGTAATTCATTTGATAAGTATCAAGAAAATCAATCAGAAAAAAGTGTGTTTGTTACATAGAAATACTATTGACATACATACTTGAAATCAAGATAGCCTGTATTTTTCTATTTTATTTTTGTTTGTCAATGTAAACACCGTTCAAAAAAGGTTAATATACCGCATTTAATTATACATTTATAATCGATAATTAAATAGTTACAAGCGAACCCAAAAGGATTCTTTGCAGTAACTTATTCACCTTATTTCCTACCTACTTGTATTTTGTAATTCAAAACTCCCACATCCCTACATAGTCACGGCATTCCATGAATGACTGTTACATTCGTTTTTATATTAATTGTTGCAACGCGTTGTGTTTGCAGGTGCAGTTTTGCAAATGGAAATATAACAATGTAACTATGCGTTCAAAGGCTTTGTTACTGTATAACGCAATTAATATGTTTTATGCAATTTCTGCCTGTAATGTTAATAGGTGGCTTTGACTTGATTGGAAGTTACTGATTAATACACAAAGTTTATATGTAGAAAACAAAAGAAATATTGAAATAATTGAAACGTTTGTCTTCTTAATTATTCGACAGATGTTTTTGTTTTTTTTGTCTTTGCATTTTTATTGTTTCGAACTGAAAATAGTAAAAGTCGTATCACTTCATTATTTGACCCATTTATTGAAAAAATAAACAATAATTTAAAAAATAAAATCTGTATTTTTCGTTTCTTTATTATAGGCATTAATAAAAGTAATAAAGTAATAAAAAAAGCGCAGTAAAAACCTAACCAGCATTTGTTGATTTAAAGAAGGCATATAATACTGTACTTCCGGTATAAAAAGCTTGAAGTATGATACTACGCAATCAAATAATCACAGTCATCCAAACAGTAAACTGAAATTAAATCATTGATGAAAACTTATTTGTTAGCAAAAGACGGATCAGATATTCACAGTGAATTCGTCCATTTGAACATCAAGCTTTATGTTCTAGATTAGCTACTTAAGAGGTAACGCAAACGTTCATGTCAAGGTCGAAATTCGCTTTAGATTGTGTAGTGCGAACGAGTATAAAATGGTTATTATCAAAATTAAAGTTGTTGCTTTGAAAATATTTACGACAGTGATTTAGAGGTGTATTTTCCTTATTATACACGTATACAGGAACAGAACCCATATCGTCGGAATATATAAGCAAACAAAAATTAATAATAGCTACTAAGTCGTTTATAAAAAGTAAAAACAGTATTGGACCTAAATCTGATCCCTATGGAACTCCTAACTTCACAGGTAAGAGAAATATCTACGAGGGAGCGTTTTTATATTCGCGGAATGAGCGGGTTGTAGAGGGGTGAGTAGGCGCATTGGGGGCGTGGCCTGAGCAGCGACTCATGATTAGTATAAATACGAAGTTTCATTGTTATTAGACAGTTAGTCTTTGAGCTATCGTCAACCAAGTAACATAATCAGGAGTGTAAAGTGAAATATGGAAAAAATCTAATATCGTGCCGTTATAAAGTTCCTTACCAGGCAAGGAAAATCAGTCGCGACCATAACTAATGAGATGTCATTGGTTTACGGCGACTCTTGTCCAGGAAAAACCATGGTGTACAAGTGGCATAGTTTATTTAAACAAGGAAGGAAATCCCTTGAAGACGACCCGAAGCCGGGCAGGAGCATTGAGGTGACCACGCCAGCATTTATCCAAAAAGTTGAACAAATTGTACTCGGAAGATGCTCGACTAAAGAAGAAACAACTCGCAGAAATGGTTGGAGTATCCGATACAACAATTTTTAAAATCCTACACGATCATCTCGGCATGTCTAAGGTCGGCGCAAGATGGGTGCCGAGAATGCTCACGCCGCCGCAAAAACAACAGCGCGTAGAGTGTTCGCGTGCATTTTTGGACCTCTGTAATGAAGACAAGGATGGTGTATTGAGTGGAATTGTTGCTGGAGACGAAACTTGGGTTCATCATTATGAACCTGAGTCCAAACAAGACTCCATGCGGTGGCATAAAAAGGGCACAGCACCTCCCAAGAAATTTAAAGTGTCACAATCAGCTGGGAAGCTCATGGCAACGGTATTTTGGGACTCGGAAGGAATATTGTTGATTGATTATAAAGATAAAGGTGTTTCTATAACCGGAGAATATTACGCTTCAATATTAGAGCGACTAAAAGAAGCCATTAAAGAGAAAAGACGGGGAAAATTGACAAAAGTTGTTCTGCTTTTGCACGACAACGCGCCCGTACACAAGAGCCGCGTTGCGTTAGCTGAATCACCCACCCTACAGCCCAGACCTGGCCCCGAGTGATTATTACCTGTTTCCGAAAATGAAAAAAGAGCTGCGGGGTAAAAAATTTACTGCCGATGATGAAGTCAAGGAGGCAGTTTCGGCGTATTTTGCAGATAAAGAGAAATCATTTTTTTATGAGGGTATAAATAAATTAATTGAAAGATGTGAAAAATGTATCCGTCTTGCAGGTGAATATATTGAAAAAGAAAGATAATTTGGTTTTTTTATTTCCACCCCTTGTCCCCCATTCCGCGAATATAAAAACGCTCCCTCGTACATATCAGTTATTCTAATAAGGGAGCGTTGGGAAAGATATTATTTGACGTTTTAAACATAAACTAAGGTCTTTTTAAATAATAAATATGTATATGTAAGAAACAAACGTAAAGATCGAAAAATAATTTTATTAAATATGTATGTGTTTTAACAAATGACCGCTATATGATAGCAAAACGTTTGTCCAGTGTATTTTTCAAATAGATTATAGCGCCATCTACTCCTTTTTTAAATAGGGTAAGGTATAATTATGTTTTATAATAACGAATTGTTTACCCCAACGTTACACAATTCGTTATTTAAATCTTATTGGACGAAAAAGGTTCAAGTTAGCTAGCCAAAACATTTGCCACATTAGGTCATAAATTTTTCAAGCGAAATACTGTGGTCTATCTAGTCGAAAGCACGTGTCAGATCCCAAAACGCGGTAGTGCAACACTCCTCATTGTCTAGGAACTCAACAATCTGATTTATAAAAGAGATAATTGGAGTTATGGTTACAATACCCTGTCTAGATCCATACTGACTATTTGTAATTATATTGGTTCAATTTTGGTGGAATTTAAACTGCTTAACATCGCATATTCGATAATGGGATTCTTTTTATGAACCGGATTAGTCTCTGACATCTTCAAACTTGCAGAAAAAAATACTTTGATTAAAAGACATGTTGATTAAACGTGTTAGAGGTTGAAGACCACATAATAACTGGAGAAAGCAATATAATCTGGAATCAAATCCCAAATTTTTTGAAATTTTTGTTGTACATGTCCATGCATGATTTGCATGTAAGAATTTTGATATATTTTTCATGAAATCTCAATAGCTGTCAGATGTACTGGACACCTATTTCAAATTAGAATATAGTTACCTGAAGGATTTCGACAATTCTTTTAAACACATTCGTAGTAAAAAATATCATTTCGTTGCAAAGTGAAATCTTCGCTAATAATCTATAGATTTTCGTGTTGTTTGTACAATTTTTTAAAGATTTTCTATTGGATACAAATCTAATAGCAAAAATAAATATTCCTTTTTTAACAATTTAAATCTGTGTACATACATATGTACACTACCGGTCATATTCATTTGCCCACCCCAATTTTATGTGTTTTCTGAAATATGGATTATCTTTCGAAAAATCTGTATTATAATTATTCAACAATATTATTAGTGGAAGTAATTCCATATGGATTTCTACGAAAATCTTAAATTGTTTGTGATATATCGTAAAGGTGATATAAATTGGAAAAATACCATAAATATTATATAGGCTAATCCCTACAGTATTAACAGTTTTACCTGCATTTCCGAAAGGTATTACCAATATTGTGTTATTGTACTAACTAATTACAATATTAGGATGTGTTATTCAAAAACGAAAATAAATTTTATGTCACTCATCGTTCATCTTTTGTTGCGAAAACAGTGAAATAGAGAGTTATTGTGAATATTTTAATGCAATGCCGAAGACAAAGGAATTATCTGTTGAAGTGCGTGCTATGATAATTGCTTATCATCGTACGGGTTAAAGTAATCGCGAAATTGCAAAAGAATTACAGTTAAATCGCAGAACCGTTGATTATAACGTTAAAAAATTTGAAGAAAGTGGTACATTTTCCAACAAAAGAAGATCTGGACGACGCAAAGCGACGACATCTGCAGATGACCGGCATCTAATACGGATAAGTAGACGCGATAGACGAAAAACAGCACCAGAAATTGCTGCTGAAATGAATAGAGCGCGTGCTAAGCCAATTAGTGTGTCCACGATACAGAGAAGGTTAAGGCAAGCGCTTTTATACGGAAGAATTGCTCTGCGAAAACCACTACTACGAAAGCAAGACAAAATAAAACGACTAAATTGGGCTAAAGAACATAAGAATTGGACGATTGATCAGTGGAATAATGTGTTGTGGACAGACGAATCGATGTTTGAACTTTTCGGTAGTAAAAGGCGAATATTCGTAAGAAGATCCGCAGGAGAAAGAGTACTGCCAGAATGTATTGCGCCTACCGTAAAACATGTAGGAGGTTCAGTAATGATTTGGAGGTGTTTTGGTGGAAGATCTGTAGGCGATCTCGTCAAAATTGAGGGAATCCTAAGAAAAGAAGGCTACAAGGAAATTTTGGAAAATAACGCTGTTCCTTCAGGACTAAGGATTCTTGGCGAAAACTTTGTATTTCAACAGGACAACGATCCGAAACACACTTCTAGATTGTGTGGCGATTACTTGCGTCAACTAGAAGAGCAAGGGCAAATCTCTATAATGGTATGGCCAGCTCAAAGTCCTGATCTGAACCCAATAGAGCTTCTTTGGGAAGAATTGGACCGGAAGGTATCGAAAATAAAGGTGGGCACATTGATGAGAGCAAAATTTAATAATAATTAATGATAAGGTTTTTATATAAGAAAAATGTAACTATTTTGTGTTTTTTTTACACTATTGTATTGGTACAATAAATAAATTTTCAGTAAACATTTGATAGTTTAATAATTTTGGCTAAAACTAAGGGTGGGCAAATAAATATGACCAGTAGTGTATATAGCTATTGTTTAAAGTTCACGATATATATATTAAGAGTAATTGTAAAACAAAAATATTATTATTAATATCCAATATAGGAAATTGTGTTATACAATATATATATTGTATGATATTAATGCAGGATAATTTTTAAAAAAATGCTTCAAATAGAAAAAAGCGTTTACTAAATTAACATGACCCTGCAGGCACTTTGCGAACAGCTCCAGTTCTACGGTTTATATAACTGAATCGTAAAATAACGGATAAACACGCAGTACTTATATTTTAATAGAATGATAATTATCCTTTAATATACTCCAGTTATTTGTTCATTTAGTTTCCAGTAGAAAGTAAACATTCGTAGTTATTATTGAAATTATTCTCGGAATTTGCTTAATTGCAAAGAAAATGCATTAATAACTTAGTAATTTTGCTAATAACAATTCACTTTGAAAAATATTTAATTGACAAAATTGACGGAATTAAAGTTCGTGTACTAATTTAGTGTTTATACACTGTGCGTCAAAAATAATGATCATACACGTTCACTAGATTGATTTTCCAACTTTAGAACGTTGAAAGAATATTGCTGTAAAAGTAATTTGCAAAATATAGAATAGATAATAATAATATATTAAATGAACACCGATATAAAGTTATAAACTATATAAAACTGTTTTCTTTTCGATTTCTAGACTTAAACTGCGATTTTATCTCCCTTTCTTCTTTTTCTGGGGAAGTTTCTTCGAGGTTTTTCTATAAGCCGACTTTTTTTAAAAACAATTTCTTCCTCTTTAATAAAACTAGACGTTTTTTCTTCTTTGATTGTTGTGTTTAAACTTGTCTCAACACTTTGTTTATCCCACCAAATGAATAGCATTTCCTTTTTTCTTTTTACATAATTATTAAGACAAATTACCTAAGCTATACATATTTTCTTTTTTTATATATGAATGCTCCATTAAATCTTTCATCTTCTGCAAAAAAACAATCCATAAATAAATCATTTTTTGTACTAGTAGCAGTCGACAAATTTTCATCCACCCCCCGCCAAGTTATATTCCATCCATTCATATAGCACCCATTTAACATGTTTCTAAACAAATCTTAAACTGTATATTTTCCAAAATCATAAAATATGATGTATTAAACTTTCGTCAATAGTTGATTTCGTTTCAATTTTTATCGCAAAACATTGTTAGTAATTTTCAAGGATTGTTTTCCAAACTGAATTACCCTTTACTAAATTACTTTTGAAGACTGCACAAGTTTGTCCATTCCAAAATTAGCACACAGATTTTCCGCCCGAGTCGACGCATTGTTCTTCAAATTAATTTTTTTTTGTAAAGGCGATTTTGTGGTTTCCAAACATAGTACACAGTGATGGCTGCAATATGGAATTTGCGTTACTTTAACGATTGGTATTCAATTCTTGTTTTCTACAAAATAAAAATATGAAAAAGTACAAGCAAACGATAAAATATGGTTGGATTCTTTGTGAACATTTCTATGCTTCATTACAAATTCTTAATATCTACATTACCGGCCGTAAGTGTTTACCCACTCAGAAAATAATAGAAAAATTAGTGTAATATTTACTGCGAAATTAAAATTTAATTATAAAATTATACAAAAAGTATAATTTCAAACAATTTTAACAAATATTCTTTTAAATTTGTATAATTTTTGATTGGTCGATGTGATCTCTTTTAGCTCTTATTACTACCTGGTATAATCTAAACATTTTCGCTAGTAATTTCGCCAAAGTTTCCGGTTCTATTTTTAATCATGCATCCTGTAGTTGAGTCCATAGTGTTTTGTGGAAGTTAGACCTAATTTTCGCACTTATTCATCCTCTAAACGTTATAGGATTCAATGCAAGACTCTGAGGAGGCCATTATGAAAATTATTCCTTCGCGTTTTAATCTAAGTACCACCGATACAACCTGGACATGAGGAGATCGGTGTTGTACTGGAACACAAAGCTTTTTCCAATTAGTCCTATTCCAAAGGAAACGACATTCAGTTCCAAAATTTCTCTGTACCATTCTTTTCTTAGAATACCGTTTAATATAGATCGCCTACAAATGTTCCAGCAAAACAACCCCAAACCGCCTTACCTGGGTTGTGAATCTTTGTCGATGATTTAGTTTTAAAATACTTAAATACATAAATACCAAAGAATATACAAGATTTTCCAATAAGAGTGATATGATTTCTTTAAAAAAACACACTTATTGTTAAGAAAATTCAAAAGTTTTTTATTTAATGTGAAGTACAATCGATACAATTAAGTTCTAAATAAAACGTCATTCAAATGGCCTCCACTACTTCTTCTGCAGGAACGAATTCGATGAACTCAATTTTCGAGCACTTTTTCCACTAAATCTAGTCATATGTCATGAATGGCACGTTCAATATTGACTTGTAAAGCTTGAAGAGAGTCTGGTTTATTTTGATAGACCAATGACTTCAAATAACCCCACAAGAAATAGTCTAATGGTGTTAAATCACAACTTCTTGGAGGCCATTGAATATCACAATTTCTTGAAATAATCGAATCTCCAAACTTTTCTCGCAATAATTCTATGGTTGCATTTGCTGTGTGGCACGTAGCCCCGTCTTGTTGGAACCAAATGTTGTCAAGATCAACTTCTTCCAATGTCGGCCATAAAAAGTTGGTTATCATCAATATATACCGCTTTCCATTGACAGTAACGGTGTTACTAGCTTCATTTTGAAAAAAGTACGGACCGATGATTCTACCATACCAAAAACCACACCAAACTGACAATTTAGGTGAATGTAATGGTTTTTCATAAATAATTTGTGGATTTTCTTCGCACCAGAATCGACAGTTTTGTTTATTTACCACACCATCCAGATGAAAGTGAGCCTTATCAGAAAAGATGATTTTCTTAAAAAAATCGTTATCGTTTTCAAGTTGTTCCAAGGCAAAATCAGCAAATTCACGACGTTTGCGGTGGTCCAATGGCTTCAATTCTTGAGTGAGAACAATTTTATAGGGATGCAAACCCAAAAACTTTCTCAAAATCCGCCAGGTTGTGGTTTGAGACAGTCGCAATTGTTGAGAACGTCTTGGAATCGACAAATTACGGTCTTCAGTAACACTTGCCTGAACGGCAGCAATATTTGCATTACTTCGAGCGGTTCTTTGTCTTATTGGCACTTGAAAATTATGTAAAGAAAATGTAACCTCAAAATTTTTAACAATTCGACGAATAGCGAGCACATGACGATTATTACGACCATAAAATGGCAAAAGCGCACGAAAAGTTGCAATTGGAGAACGATTATTTTGATAACAAAACTGAATAATTTGTAAACGTTGTTCTTGCGTATATCTCTCCATGATGAAATTGTAAACACTACTGAATACTGAAAAACAAATGACAGATCATGACATATTACAAATGGCCGAAATGTCACTTCAAAATCATGTCATCCTTATTGGAAAACCTTATATTTGTAAAATGTTTAACTTTTAATTGAAGTTTCATAACATATTGGTTTTAGTTAGGCTATAGCATTGTTCATTTGAATAATATGAAAATATACACGTGGGCAGTTGCTTATGGCTGGTAGTGTAATTCTGCACAATAACTCAATTTTCTTTCATATTTTAAAGAACAAAATTAAACTTTTAAATATTATACCTTAGCAACCCAACATTAAATTTAAATGAGAATTTAAAGTTAATAAACGCCATTACGAAATAAACGCAGTACCACAGAATAGAACCAATTACATAAAGTACATTCGTTTAATCGATCTCAATAAAAAACAATTTATATTAAAATGTCTGTTGTGACAATTCAGAACTAAACGACTCATCGTTTCTGGACTCTATTGTTCCGTAATTAAATCGGACAAATGCTGCGCGGTGATTCATTTCTTCAGTCCGACTCTTTTCTCAAGCCCGTATTTAGATTTCGTCCTTAATGGGGTCAATTTTGTCGTCGAATGTGCGCTTATTTTCCTTGTAGATTTGCGAAAACATCTCGATTGTTCCATCCGTTAGAAATATTGATTGTTGGTCGTTCCCAGTTTGAGATATGTGACCTTCTGTTGGTGTTTGTAAAACGGTTTTAGGACATATTGTGTTCGTTCGCACTGGCAATTGTAATTTTTTTTATCGAAGCACGACGTGAAGTGTTTGTTAAAGTCTATTGTTTCATTATTTGTTTTTAGTTCGAAATGTTTGCGAGGTAGTTTGAAGCAGAGGAAGTAAATTTTTTTTTTAATTAAATTTAAGACTTATGCGTAGTAGCTTGCCGACCAATGAGCCAAGTTTTTAAATATTTGTTGATTGGCGTTTGATTATCTTAAATCAATGCTTTTATTTTTAATTCTGTTGTACTTTTGTTTTTTGTATTCGTTTTTAAAACATGGGGGACACCTACAAATCTGACTCCCATTAAAGGCTTTCACCATTTTAAGAGCAGTTTTTTAAATGACAGTCGGCGTAACGTTTGCTTAATCGAAACTTTATTTGAATTCCCATGCGTTGTCTTTGGTATTAGTTTTTCAAACATCGAGAACATCCACAAATCTAACTCCTATCAAATGCTCCAAGACTTTTTACAATTTCTTTTCTAACATAAATGACATCAGAGTTACTTTCTTTCTCTTTTCTAGCGATTTAAAAGTTGCGATTATTTGTATTATTTTACGATTGTCTTCTAACAATATTATCCAGTAATTTCAAGCAATATTAAACGAAATATTTTTCAAAATACAGTCACCGGCCAAAATATTAGCTCCACCTGCAAATATAAGATTTTTTATATTACTTAGCGAAGCAATATAAAGAGTTTAATCGAAAAATATTTATTGTAATGCAAAAGTAATGCTTTTGGAAAGATTCCTAATATATCGTAATTCTATCTTTTGGTCTTATCATTGCTCGTATCCTCTATGGCGTTTCAATGGCGTTTAGATCGGAGAATTTCCCAGTCATGGAGGCACCGGCAAAATCACCAACTCTGAAAAGTTTGTCACAAATTCTTGACTTATGATAAGGAACACTGTTATGCACGTAGTTATAAGGAGTTTCTTTGCGGAAATATGTGAGCAGGATATCATCTAACACATGTTTTTATAGTCTGTACTCCATTCTACCTTCCCAGTAACACAGGGGCCCTGAGACCTGACGTTATGCAGGACCAGATGATGGATGTTTAACAGTTTTTAACACGCAGAATTTCGTCGTCTCATAAACTGAGCTATTTCTGTTATCATTTCTACTTCTGAACACAAACGCAAAATTTTTTTTTTAAATTAAATGTGTATGCTCTTATCTAATCATTTCTACAGTTCCCTATTGTGTAGATTTCGTGAAGTTCTTCCACTCGAAATCGAATTTTCTTAATTGCATCCGTTTTTTGACTGATCGTCTATATTTTAAGTCACCCCTCGTATAAGCATTTGTATACTGTTCGCGTCGATAATTCTTCAGGGAGAATTTTTTTAATGCTTCTACGGCTTTCTTCCTCTTCGAATTTTACGAAATATCGATCAAGCCGAATCGTAGTTCTTTTTCCGACACAAAATGAGTGCCCGGTACTTGTGCTAGGAACATTCTCTTTAATTTAAGTAGCAATACATTGCACTTAATTTGCCGGGAAACTTCCTGTACTTGTGCTACTTCTTTTTAAGTAGATATACAATTTTTTTTTGTATCGGATATGCATTTTGTTCAATTCATATCGTCCAATCGTAATACAAACAAAAACAAACTTATTAATTCAAGTAAATAAAGCCTACACAGCGTCACACAGGAACATAAACTGAAATACTGTCGTGTATTAGATACATAGCCATTACCCGAAACTCTCAATTCCATGTATCATTTTTAGAAATGATACATGGACTAGGCTAAATAAGCATTAGATAACATACTATCTGCTTGTGGGCTTCCGGGCTGAAACCGCGTCACTGATATAACTGCCGACGTTTCGTACCCACTAATATGGGACATCTTCAGGGTTCAACTACAAGATGTCCCGTATGAGTGGGTACGAAACATCGGCAGAAGCAGATAGTATGGACCACGACCGCGGAAGTCTACGTACCACATTAGATAACATCTTCCGGTTTATCCGCTTGTTTTTGAATTACATCAGTTGAAATGAAGCAAATTTAAAAATTATCAAGATGGTGCTAATATTCTGGCCAGGAACTGTACTACCTAAGACTAATTACAAGAAATTTGCCATCGTTATATAAATAATCCTAGAAGTCGTTTCGAATTGTATGAATTTTTTATATCAAGGAGCTCTAACTTATACTTTTATAATTCTATTACGACGGGGGTCTAATTGTTAATGTTGTGTATTCGTGCGAATTTATTCGCCGAAGAAGATCGGACATTAATGATGGACCAATAATCGACGCGTATTTTTAGCGGGCAACACTGCGCAACTAACATATCTGCACAACACGTTTGCTAATTCCGGTGGTTCGCTTTTTCCGTTATTAGATTTGCAAAATATTACTTATCCAGACTACCAAAATCGTGTTTATTTTTTTTAATATTTCGTAAACCATCGAGATAAAAATAGCTGTTGATGAGGCGGAATTCGAAATTTTCAGGATTATTTGCACAGTTTTATCACACACACGATCACAGGTTAAAGAAATAGCAAAACAAGTGTTTTTTTTTTTACAAAATGTTAACCCTGGACGACGAAATATGTATTATTACAAGCTTTCTAAACGATGATAAAACAATAATAAATAGAGCATTTAATTGGACAATTATAAAATTAACACTTAAACATACACGTCGGAAATGGCCAGATATAATCTGTTTTTATCACGTCAGTCAAGGATGCAAAATAAATTTCTAGTTATTGAAGGAGTAGAATACATATTTTTCGCTTCCTTCCAAAATTGATTTCGTTATTAAATTGTAATCGTTTTGTAAACAGAAAATGATGTATTTGTATATAATAATATAATATAAGTTTACGATACTTTTAAAATAGGTTCTGAAATTATTATTTTAAGATTTTCGGCAAGGAACATTCTAAACTGTGAATATTTTCCAAAATTATCGGATATGATACATTGAACTTTCGTCAGAAGCCGCTGATTTCGTTTCAATTTTCATCGCAAAACATCGTTCTTAAAAACACACATTCTGGTGCCTGCGATTTTTTAACTGTTCCTGGGTAATTTTTGGATGCAGAATCTAAAAAAGTTCTCAGATTTGGTCTATCAGATCTAGTTTTTGAGATTTTTTAAAAAAATTGTGTATATATTTTACGTTATAACTGTTATAATGTATAATATTACTATTGACAGTTAAAAAAAACAAAGACACATGGATTTAAGTATTTATTGCAAAAACTTAATTTACATAATTACATTAGTCACCCATAAAAATTTTCTTTTATACGACTTTCTAGAATGGAGTTTACTAGGGCAGTCTCGCTGAAGGCTCCAACAGTAGTCCGCCATCATGTGGCTATCCCATCGTCCTTGATAACGATCTTCTATAGTTTTAATATCCTGATGGAATCTTTCCCCCTGTTCTTCACTGCAATCACCTAAGTTTTCTGGAAAACGATCTAGGTGGCTGTGGAGGTAGTGAACTTTTATACTCATGTTACAGCCGAGAATATTAAAATTTGAAAGCATAGTTTCCACTAGTTGTACGTAATTCTCTGGTTTATGATTGCCAAGAAAATTTTGTACTACTAGAACAAATGAACACCAAGCGTTAGATTCAGTCTCGTTCATTGATGTGGTGAATTGTGGATCTTTAACAAGTTGCCTTATTTGAGGACCGTCAAATATACTAGCTTTTAGTTTTTCCGTGCTAATGCCAGGAAATTTACGTGATAAATACCCAAAACAATTTCCATCTCGATTTAAAGCCTTCACAAATTGCTTCATTAAGCCTAGCTTGATATGCAAGGGCGGAAGTAAGATTTTTTCTCTTGCAACCAAAGGTTCGTTGATCACGTTTTCTTTTCCTTGAATCATGACATCTCTTGAAGCCCATTTTTTTTAACCCAATGCTCATTTTTATCTCTGCTGTTCCAAAGGCACAAAAAACAAGGATATATTTCTATTTTGACGATTAAGTACATATTTATCTCTTTATTTGTTGTCCTTTATCAGAAAAAAATATCAATTAACCTGTAACCTGTATCTCAAAAACTAGAGCTGATAGAAAAAATCTGGTGGCATTTTTGGAATCAGCACATTAAAAACATCTAAAATCAGATGTTAGATTTCCGGCACCAAATTTTTTTTTTCATTTTGTTACCCTGTGTTATTATTATAAGATGTTTCGGCAAGGAAGGAAGAATGGAATAGACACCATTCAATTTTAATTCGATTAATTTAATTTTTCTAAACATCGGCCATGTTTCTATAGGGTGTGCAACTTAATTCGGTTACTTTTTTTTGTAAAAAAATGCCTTTATTTTATAATCAAAATGAATGAAAATATTATTCAAAGTATTGTCCATCGGAAGCTACAACTTTGCCCCATCTTTCGGGCAATTAATGGATTCCTTCCCATAAGAACCATTCATCCTTTGAGGCTAAGAACGAACTAAGCCAATTTTTGATTCCTTCCAACTGAAGTGAAGCGTATTCCAGTAAGGGCATTCTGCATCGATCGAAATAAATAGTAGTCAGAAGGGGCAATGTCTGGGCTGTAAGGCGGGTGAGACAAATGTATCATAAATTAGAGTCTGAAATGTAAAAACCCCAAATCAAATCTGTACTTTCTTTGTAAGTAATCGTTTAATTGAACAGAAGAAAACACCAAGTCAATTGGAATCGCGAAATTTGTTTGTCGATATGGCCACAACAAAAGCACTTGGAACTACAAATACACTTCATAGCGGGGTGCCATTTTGTATGCAAGTTACAGTTCTGGTGCTGCATTGCTGGATTTTTATTTGTCGTGGTGCTGCCTCTTCGTATTAACATTCACGCAGATAGGTTTATGAAAGTTTTACGGGAGTGAATGTGTATTCGAACTGTAGACTTTTTCAAGAAGATGCGAAGAAATTCTCAAATCAATGAGTAAAAATTTTAGTATTATTATAATACAAGTATTACAATGTAGCACCAGTTTTATGAGTAATGGCTTCGTCTTACTCGTTTCCTCTTCGTTAATAGTTTAAAAAAAGATTCAAAATTAGTCCGCCCTATCATTCAACGAGTGTTTCTTTTAAAGGGTTTTCCACTTTATGGCGAATTTTGCGTAAGGATCTTGGTTTACACTCATACAAGATCAAGCTGACTCAAGAATTGAAGCCGATGGACCATTTGAAGCGATGTACGTTCTCCGATTGGGCTCTGGAAAAGATGCGCCAAGATGATCAATTTCATCGCAAAATCATTTTCAGTGACGAAGCTCATTTTTGGCTCAATGGGTTCGTCAATAAGCAAAATATGCGTTATTGGTCGGGTGAAAATCCACATGTGCTTCATGAAACACCACTTCATCCACAAAAAAACAACTGTTTGGTGCGGTTTGCATGCCGGCGGCGTCATAGGGCCATATTTTTTCGTCGACGATAATGATCGTCACGTTACTGTGAATGGTAATCGTTATCGCGTCATGATTACCGATTATTTTTGGCCCGAATTGGAAGATATGGAGTTGGACAACATGTGGTTTCAGCAGGACGGTGCCACAAGCCACACAGCACACGTTACAATCGATTTATTGAAGAGTAAGTTTGATGAGCGTGTTATCTCAAGAAATGGATCAGTCGATAGGCCGCCTCGTTTGTGCGATTTAACGCCTCTAGACTTTTTTCTTTGGGGCTACGTCAAGTCATTGGTCTATGTCAACAAGCCGACAACGTTGGAAGAGCTCATTGAACGCGAAATAGCAGCCGTTTCGGCCGAATTGTGTGTCCGAGTCATCGAAAATTGGGTCCAACGAATCGACCGCTGCAAACGTGCCCGCGGTGGCCATATGAACGAAATCGAGTTCCATTCATAAATGATTTGATTGTACTTCAACCCGATAATAAAGTTTTTGAAATATCTCAAATGGTCTGCATTTTATTTCGAAAAAAAGTCGTCAAGTCCTTATTGGAAAACCCTTTATTAGTCCACGATATTCCGTATCGAGCCAGCAAGTTTTGAATTTGAACGCTGCTTCATAGATCGAATTTCCAAACTAAGTAGAATATAAAGGGATGTAATCGATTTAAAAGAGTGTTCTGTAAGGTCATAAAAATAATGTGTATCGGAACTGTAGACTCCTTCAATGAGGTGTGAGGAAACATTCAAACGTATGAGTCAAAATTACATTGAAAAATAACGTTTTCTTTTTTTTTGGTGTAATATTGTGACAACTTAGTTATAAATAAAAGCTGTAGTTAAGTTTCAACACCCCTTGTATTGTTAAATTCCTTGTCATAAAAATCATCTGTTGTAAAGAGCAGTAATAAATATGTAACATTAGAATTAATTTCATATTTTCATCTACTCTAATAAGCAAGATCACTTCAGTTTCTTCGTTATACGTTTAATTACTGTACTACGTGTATGTTATATATATTACAATTTTCTTTGTAACTAACTGTATCACATTTCCCCGTTTTTAATGACCGTTAAAGTAGTTTTTACGATTGCGTATCAAGTTGTGTTAACAGTTTTGGCAAATTTTAAAACTACACGTGTATTCTTTTCATTTATTAATTTACTTAAACACTGACATTAAATATTCGACGTCGCCTAACATTAAACGTGCAAAACGGACCAGTTTGTTTCCACCCAAATCAGCACGTTTAACAAAATAATCTCGTGCATATGTACAGTTTTCAATGTTGGTTCGAATTACTTGCCGGTGTTTATTGTTTTGTCTTCGTATACTCAAACAGACATGATTTACAGAGGTGGCAAAGCGACTGGCACTGTTGAAACATTAAAGCCAGTCAGCTGATGAAAATTATCATCGTTACACAATGGTATATCGATGGTGATGTTCGTTATTGATGATATAATGATGGTTTGACACTCCCATATCTTACTTGTGTTTATCTTGCGTTAAAAATATTGTGTTCGCTTATCGTTACGCAATACGTGTGCTAATAAATTAGCATACATTATTTTCAGTTTCGCTTTATCAATATTGCGGGAGTGGAGTACTGTAGATGACGAAGATGATAGTTTTCTTTTGTTAACTGTGATATTAGTGGATACGCGGAGGGTTTGATAAGTCCCCGGAAAAATTGAAAAGATTCAATTCTCCTACTTAAGTCTCAAAGTCTACGCTTTGTTTAACAATCAGTGACTTCAAAAATTAGTTTTTGTTGCGTTGATAATCTCGGTGTTTATAATAAATTCGTTTTCCACAAGTAATTTCTTATATTCGGAAGTACATAATAATAGCAATAGTATCGTTTATTATGCCCATAAAACACATCAAATGTTAAGCGACTTTCTTCTTCGTATAGTCAGAAAAATTACACGAACCACTTGTAAATAGTTAATCGGTGGAATAGTCTCACCATAATGTTTATTCAGATTGGGTTTGTTTTCCTCCAAAAGCTACGCAACTAGTTGGTAGCTGGAAGCCGAATAAATAAAAATCTAATGACGTAATATTTGATGATTTCATCCATCTTTCACTTTTAATGAAAAAAACTACGTCCAAGAAGTCCTTGCTGGAAGTATCTGTTTCCTATCTGCTTCTGGGTTTCCGGGCTGGAACCGCGTCACTAGTATATCTGCCGACGTTTCGTACCCACTCATATGGGCTGAACTGCAGTTTCAGTGCAGTAGTTCAGCCCTGAAGATGTCCCATACAAATGGGTACGAAACGTCGGCAGATATACTAGTGACGCGGTTCCAGCCCGGAAACCCAGAAGCAGATAGCATGGACTACGACCGTGGAACTCTACGTACCAAATTATCTGTTTCCTTTTCGTTAATAGTTTAAGAAAATATTCAAAATTCGCCCTCCATGTCTTTGAACGAGCGTTTCTTTTATTAATCTCCGATATACCTTATTAAGCAAGCAAGTTTTGAATTTGGACGCCTCTTCATAGACCAAATTTCCAAATTATGTATAATATAAAGGAACTTAATCGATTTAAAAGAGTGTTCTATAAGGTCATCGAAAATAATTCCGGCAGATTCTGTAAGAACGTAGTGTAGCGAGTAAATCGATGTGGGCGATTTGATTTTTCTAGCAAAATTACGTAGTTAAAATAGAGATTGACTGGAAAATGTCAGAACAGATTAAATTAAAATATTCTTAACTTGATAATGATGATATTGAGATCTTGATTGCGATTCGTATCGAGTAATTCAACTTTCATCAGGCAACCTTTGGTCTATTTAACGAACTATAAGTAACTATACGTTTGTTTTTCTGCAATTCGCTATCCACCAGGATATTTGCCTTTACACAGACATCCATTCTCTGTGAACTGTCAACCGCCATCGCATGTTCTTCGACGAGAGTGGTGTAGTGTAGAATCGCCTTCGAAAAGCATGTTACACTGTAACGATTGAATTCCTTTTCGCGATTTCAAGAACGCAGAAAACTGTCGACTTACCATTTTGAGTGTAAACAAACAAGTGAATGGTGCTATACGATAAACACACCTACAGCACCCACGTGGCATCCAATCGATACGACACCGTCTCTTTCAAATGGTTAGTTACTATAACAACGTGTGGGAATCCAAAATTGAAACATTGCATTCTAACGTCGGTTCATTCTTTTTGAATAACCTTGTATACTCATCATATTACCAAAGCAAACTAGTTAGATTGTGTTCATCCATACGTTTGTTATAACTCTCCAGCTGTCTTTAATTTATTCATATTTTAAGCAAAAATTTTAATTTCAAATAAGCTGTGTTGAACATTTCAAATATTTACATTAATTTTCTAAACTAAAATCATTTTAAAGGAAGTTCGTTCAATTACTGTTCTTTTTTTTGCTAAAATTAATATTTGGTATCTGTACGTTGCTGAATAGATTATTAAATATTTAAAATTTATATTTTGATTTTATGCATACCAGAATATTTTAGAATATTTAATTATTTACATGTTTGCGTTGTTATGAAACTAATATTTTACATCTTTCTTCTTATTTTAGAATTAAATCTTGCAAAATTACTTGAATATATTCATAAGTTTTTTAATTTTATTAAACAAAGTTTATGTTATGATCCTATAACCTTAAAAACAGTGTTGTAGTACAATTATAGCTGTATTTATCAGCCATAAAAGTTTGTCCACCTCTTTAAAATACAGAATGTTAATTTTTAAAACTTTTAAGATATAGCATTTTCATAAGATACTAATATTGGTGGAATAAGATGAAAATAATCAGTCACAATACTATTGTATTATTCCTAGTCTAATAGATTTTCCACACTACCGTACCTATCAGGTTGTTACAAATGTAATGTCCGTTTTTTCCTTCAGTCTGAACTGAATCGCACCTGTGTGAAGACGTGTATGTTTTTGGTGAAAATTATTATTGTATTTGTAGAAAAGGGTATTTATTTTGAAGTGTGTACCTGTTCCATTTCTTGGAAAGATTAATTACACCTGTCCTTGTCTCGCCTATATAAATGCTATCGGCAAGAGATATTCGGGCAATTTACCTCTTTCAATTTAAAAAGGGATTAAATGTAGCTGCAGCAACGCGAGAAATTAATCAGACGTTCGGTGAAACCATGTGTAATGAACGCACATTACGGCGATGGATTAAAAAATTCAGGGAAGGGAGGGAAATTTTGATTTGGAAAATGAGCCTCGCGGATATGCGCGTAGCACTGTTAATGACGACGAGCTGCGTGTAGAAGTTGAAAGTAATCCGTCGACAACAGTGCGTAGCCTTGCAGAAACATTTCAAGTATCCATTGCCACCATTAGTCGTCACCTTTCTTCGATTGGCAAAGTGAAGAAACTCGATCGATGGGTGCCGCACCAATTAACGGAAGCCAATAAGCTCCGTCGATTAGAGGTGGCTACCTCTTTGGCTAATCGACAGAAAGTTGAACCGTTTCTTCATCGAGTGGTAAAGTGTGACGAAAAGTGGATACTTTATGATAATCGGGACGGTCAGGACAATGGTTAGATCGAGGTGAAGCACCAAGACAGCATGCACGAGCATCACTTCACCCGCGAAAGATTATGGTGACTGTATGGTGGACCAGTAAGGGTATTATTCACTATTCATTTTTGCAACCTGGTGAAACCATCACGGCAACGTCCTATTGTGCCGAACTGGAAACTATGCATGGAAAATTGAGCCGCTTGCAGCCCTCACTAGTCAATAGACATGGACCCATACTTCTTCATGATAATGCAAGACCTCATTTGCACGACAGACAATCCAAAAACTTTCGCAATTTGGTTACGAAATTCTCCCTCACCCACCTATTCACCTGACCTTTCGCCAACTGATTTACATTTTTTCCAAAGTTTAGACAATCACTTAAAAAATAGGGACTTCCCTGGCCGGGAGTCTATAATAGCAGTGTTTGAGCAATATGTGAGCCGTTAAAACCTAGATTTCTTTTCAAAGGGAATTTTCCCGCTTCCAGGCCGTTGGCAACAAACTATTGCTGTAAATGGAGACTATTTTGCAGAATAAATATTTATATTTTTTTAAATTTAGACTTTTTTTTATTCCTTACAAAATCGGACATTTCATATATAGCAACCTGATATTTTGAGACCTACGAAACTATTTACTTTTTTTGCCATTCAAGTGTTTCTGAGTATCCCAGGTATAAATCAAATGTAACTGTTTACATTTTCTGAAAATAATTTTTTCTTTTACGAGGCTACACTTTCTAAATTACAACAGTATATGCTAGTCGGTGTCTCTTTTAATATGATTCAAGATTTTATTCTTCATTACAATAACATGCATTGATAATTTACAATCGCAAAAGTTCCAAAACGATTTGAACTGTTTTCAGATGTAAGATATGAAATGTTAAATACGAAGGTGTCCCAGAAATACCCGACCTAAAAAAGCAAACAAAAGAAATTGGGAAAAATATCTTCATTTTTCTACATAATTTCCTGCGGAAAAACTCGCACAGAGTAATTCCACTTAATTTTTCCCGCTAATCACCAAACACCCACTGAATATTTACTACGCTCAACACAGTCAAAATTTGTACACAATTTAATATAAAAAATATATTTTTACTGCGTGATTAGTTCTTTTTTTGTCACGCTGTATACTTTAATGCTTAAAAACTATAAGAAGTCTATTGTTACATCTAGGAAGATTATTTAAACAAGCATTTGCATTACGTATGCAAACAGGTCTTTTAAAAGATATACGGATGCACGCTAAGGTTGCACGTAATTTTGAAAACTAGGTAGAAGACAGCAAACATACTTTCATCACATGTTTAACATGAAGTTCGCGTTGAGCAGTCCTCAAAATTTAGGTCATCCACGGAACGTGTACAAAATTTAAGAAGACTCACTGCGGAACTTGCATATTATGAATGTAGAAAAGGTAAATACGTAATACAATGTTGTGTGCGTATTTACATACGATATTTAAATATCATGTTTGGAATGCTCGTGTATCGGTTTGTATGTGAAAAGGGAAGCATCAATGAAATTATGTATTTGGAAGATAAAAATTTAAATATAGATATTTATCATTGACACCTACGTATGTACAACATACATGTTTTCTTCGTATTGTCGATTCAAAACAGAATTTAAATGATTCATTGTGGTCTAAAAACCAGTTTTAAGTGATGTACGGGTTCTATACAATGGGGCTTCGAGTTTCACTTACAATCGATATCCGACACTGTTTTTGGTCATTACTCAACAGTCAAATTATTTTTTTTATGTTTTTGTGATGTAATTTACTGTACATTTTTTCCAGTTATCAGAAACTCCTTCATTTTATAATTAATTTTATATTAACGCATCTAGATTTAAGAAAGAAACGAAATTAAAAATGGAAAGAAAGTACTTTATGAACTCACGTCAAAAAAAAATATTATAGATTGTTTTTTCGAACACTGCTTTTTCGCATATACATTTCGATAACGTTGTTGTTACTTTCAGTAACGTTCAAACTACCAGATTGTTGGAAGTCGTGGCGGTTTTCATACAAAATATCATAGACAAATTGAACAATTTTTTAACACAATTAATAGGTAATCAAAGAATAACTTTCGACCATCTGTCGGGAAGTTTGAAAATTCCACTTTCTCAGGCCCTGCTATTTCCAGGCACCTCTAAATTTAAATTACCAAAATGTTTCCTATGAAGTGAATTTTGTGAAGAGCGAAGTTAGTAAATAGAGGGTGCTGTGTCTGTGGAATATTGCAGATGAGACTTTGTTGACGTTGTGGAAGGCACTTTGTGAATATCGTTTCACTGTTCCTTGCACCGCGTGATAAGATAAATTTAACTTTTGGGCTATTTGCCGCAGTGAAAATTTTTCACCATGTAGCGTTATTATAGAACTACGAGTTTCTGCGCTAAGTTCCTTTTTTTCGGCATTTTTAGAAGTTACTTTTACGTCTGTACTCAAATACTCGTATTGCAACTTACTCGGACAAATGCTGCACGAAAACTAATTTTTAAACTGCTAAATAGTTTACTATGAATTCCTAATACCATTATAATAATATTGCGTTGCAAACCCTATTAAATTTATTGGGGTATATAAAATATTTCTATTGAATAGACGCCATAAAACTATTAAAAGGATTTACAAAATTTTTCAGAAACAAATATATTTATCTAATTTATAATAATAATCCAAATAATCCTTCTCAGAATTACATTTACAACTGTTATTTCAATTATTCTCACCAAAACAGGTAAAAGTCTAAGGGATGTGTCTAAAATACAAGTGTTTTGTTATTTATGATAAGTGATCCCTCACTTATGGCCTGTAGTGTATGTAGGAAATCTTTCTACATATTTACTTGAACATTACCTTTAAACAATATACCGAGTTTATAATCTTCGAGTTCTTCTTTTCTGTGTTTACAACAAATTACTGTGTACCACCCTTAATTATCTAGAACTAAGATAATTTTGTGAACATCCCATGTTTAATCTTTGCAACTTTTCACTTACGAGCATTTTTATGAATCTAATTGAACACGACTTTCCACATTTTCACATGGTACGTACTTTCTATTACTGTACCATTTCATTACGTTTTACAATTTATTACAATAGATTAGTATGTAGCTACTTAATATATTTTCAGTTTAAAATGCTTATTAAGCATAATTTCTTTCTTCTTGAAACCATTTCATAGATTGCTTATTTCCTGAATTCAATTAAATTGTTAAATCTAAAGTAGTAAGGTAGGTGAAGTTTAAAATATTTGCATCAGAATGAAATTAAAATCAATATACGTGAATTAGTGTAAAAAGTATTCGAATAGGAACTTCCGGTATTAAAATTGTTTAAATTCTTCGGTACATTGCTTGTAATTACTTTCCGCCTGAATATAATCAAATGACTGTAGATAAACCTTTTTCTTTGGGAAGTACGAAATATATACATGTAATTCCATCGTGTGATCTTTAATTTTAGAATTTTGAAACGATGGAAACGCGTTTCAAGGTTGAGTGAAAATAATTATCAAGATGGTACTCAATTTTTTATGTCGTTGAAAATTACGTAATTTGTGCTTTATACACCGCTGCTCACTGAATTTTGAACACAGAAAAATTAAAAAAATTCGGTTATTTTAATCAAATTATAAATATATCTAAATAAATATTATTTTTTATTCAATATTATTTAATCTTAAAACAAAAGAAGGAAACAAATTTCTCTTATTCCAAAATTACTCCGTGTGTTGAATGATTTGACATTTAAATGTCTCTCTGCTTGTTAAAAATTAATTTAGAATTATTGTACTCATCTATATGTTTTATTATACAGAGAATGTGATTTAATAGATCTAGTTTTTATTAAGGTTGTCGAAATATTTTGTTTTCTTGACTTGTCGACTAATACTTGCAGTTTTTCTTGAAAATAAGACGATCTTTGCAAAGAATGAAATACTTTTATTCGATAGTGTATTAAATTTCTACCATCCCACTTTCCAGGCATAAAATTTCGTCCCATCGACAAAGAATTAATCTATAAATTTAACTAAAGCCATCTACCAGTGAAATCTGCAATTACCTTATGTATTTACAATATGAACAAAATTCATAGTGCAGCCGTTAGCGCGTATCGTGCTCGTAATCTGGAAAGTTGCTTATCAATAAAATTACTCTTCAAGATATTGTTTTTTTTTTTTACATGAATGTCGAAAATAAAACAATGAAAATAATAGGGAAATTAGAAAATTTTCTACCTGACAATGGAAAAAAGACCAAAGATTTTTTTAAATAATTTCGTTTTTCAACGTCATCGCCCTTGACTTCAATGCATTTGCTCTACCCGTTTTGCAATGGGATTAATTCATCAGAAAAAAATGATTTCCTGGTGCTTTGTAAAATAGGTATCAATCACCTCTTTCAATTGGTTACTGTCTACTGTCGAAGAGAAAACAATGGAAATAATAGGGAAATTAGAAAATCCGATACCTGACAATGGAAAAAAGACCAAAGATTTTTTTAAATAATTTCATTTTTCAACGTCATCTCCCTTGACTTCAATGCATTTGCTCTACCCGTTTTGCAATGGAATTAATTCATCAGAAAAAAGTGATTTCCTGGTGCTTTGTAAAGTAGGTATCAATCACCTCTTTCAATTGGTTATTGTCTGCAAAATGACTTCCTTCGAGGTGCATTCTTCTTTTATTCTTATTATAATATTTGCCCCATGAGGGCGAATTCTTCCTATATTCATTCTTTCACCCACCTCTTCCAGTTTTTCCGATCATTAGTATTTTCATTTCGTTTAAGGATAAATTACTTTCGCTTTCCAATTTCTTCTATCTGCTCTATCTATGTAGAGGTGCTTTTTTCAAATTTCTGATTAAAAAGAAGTCAGACGGAGTCAAATCCAGGCTGTGTGGTGGATGGTCCAGCTCGTATAAGTTTCACTCGTAAAGATTTAGTTGGATTTTGGCCGATTTGTAAACTTGCGCTTGCTATGAAGAAGAAAGACTTTTTTGTGACGCAAAGCTGAATGTTTTTAAAGTGAATAGCCGTACGTAACTTTGTTAACGTGTTATCGTAGGTATGAGTGTTTTTATTGTAATTCCCTTTAGCATGTGTTCAACCAGAATAATTACTGATTGATCGCGGAAGACGGCGGGTAATCTTCAATCACAACCATCAATATTTCACTTTAAAACATGACGGACCCTCCTTCCCATAATACAATCATTCATCCGTGAATAATTGTAGTGGAATTCTCTTTGTTTTTAAAAAAATGCATGACATTGCAGTATCTTAAATTCACAAAATTAATTTTTGCTGCAAAACACTATCAGGCACAAAATAATGAACAACTTTATATAAAATTTGGCATAACTAAAGAAATGCTATATGTATTAAACGTTAGGTAGGTAGATTTTTCCAATTCTAGTATTGTCAATTGATACTTTTGAATGCAGCAGTAAAAAAACAATTTTAGTCAACTTGGTAGGAAGACAATATGCTTTTATGACGACTAAAAAAAAGCGGAACTAGGTTAGGAAGCGTTAATACAGCCACCATATCCTTCAGATATACCCGTTTCATTTTCCCCTCTTTCAATCATTGTAAAGTTGCAAAAAAGAGTTTCACGTTTAAGTCGCCCAAAATGAATTCACAGTTCAAATTTAGTGAGCAAAATTTTAGAATGTTAATAAAACAATTGGTTAATATATTGTTTGAGATTTACGTTTGTTTTGTAACTTTGCCAAAAACGTATTTTTTTTAATAGAAATAGAAATTCTCGAATATTAAAAATTATTTTTATTGTATGTGAATTATTTTGGTATTTAGTAATAAGCCGATAAATGCAAATTTTTAAAAACCCTATTGGCACAGAATATTTGCAATTTGATTTACGCAATATATCCAAGTATGTTTGCATTACATGATACATAGTTTTAAGTTTTTAATGCAAAATCCAGTCATCGAAATTTTTTACATATAGGTTCAGCAAAAAAAAAAGAATATTTATGCTCACTTGATAACGAAAATTATTTAAAAAAATCACTTAACATTATTCAATTACATGACGAAATCTCTGATATCAATGTATGACTAAACGGAAGCGTAACCCGACTTCCTGCAAGACATGGCGTGAATACATATGTAGATATAATAAAATGGGAAATCAATCAAAAGTACATGGTTTCAACTTTATCGTTTGTTATGTAACGTTGTTATTGGAGATTATTCTTACTTATAAAACTTAAAATAGACACATCCTTTTGCAATGAACACTTCCATGCGGCAAAAAAAAGTATGATAACAAAACAATTGAATGTATAAAATATTATAACTTGAAAGAAATGAATGTAAACGAAATATAAAAAGAAAAATATTGAAGTTTTCATATTATTAAAGTTATTTTTGTATTTTTTTTGTAATTTACTAATAATTTTCGATCGGAAGTACTAGTTTAAACTTTTATGCAAAAGTTGAAAAACATTTAAAATTAAGAGTAAAAAAAACATCATCAACCAGTACAAAAAGAATAAATGTATAATCTAAACAACTGACTAACGCTTAATTCTGGGTTCGTAACAAAAAAATCCAAGTTCCATCACCAATTGCGATGTTGCCAATGGAATTTGTTCATCGACCGTTTTTTTAAAATAATTTTTGACCCATTTGACAAGGTCCAAGTTCCTTATGAACTCAAAGAAGTTTACTCGACCGCGATGTGCTTTTTAAATGTGAGGAAAACGATCTTTTTTGAAGAGGTTAATGACAGGTGATGAAAAATGTATTGTTTGTAACAATGTGGTGTGGAAATTATCTCGATCCCAACCTGAGGATTTGCTTTAAACGCCATCAAAAGCAAACGTTCACCAGAGGAACGTTATGCTCGCAGAGTGGTGAGATTTTAGAGTTATTGTGACTTTTGAACTCCTACCAAAGAACGAAACAATTAATGGAATAGTTTTTACGATAGTGCGAGACCACGCATAAGTTTGATCACCAGTCAAAAATTATTGAATCTTGAATGCGATGTGTTACTACCAACCATACTTGTCGAACCTTATGCCTTCAGATTCCCAATTAGTTCTCATCAAAAAACTTCTTATGTTGTGTAACGTTCAACTCCAATGACGCTGTAAATTAGTATTTTGTATTTTAATGAATTGCGAAGCTTATCGAAGGATGGCGAAAAGTTATCGAAGAAAACTGACAATTTATAATTGATTGATTTTTTTCTTCTTCTTTATCCTCTTTATCTTATTTGTGATAAGCATTGAAAAGCCATGTCATGACTTTTTCGACTTTCCAATATACATTAAGCCCTTTTTTGATGTTGCCATCAGAACCAAATCGTTAGCTTTTGTTAAACATAAGTATTTTTTCTTAAATATTGCACTGACGTTTTTATTCCTTCACCTTTCCTTTACCTCAGAATTATTTTTTGTACTGGATTGAATAACCTTACCGGAAGTGGGTCACCTGGTCTTACCTGATCCGCCCATCTGTAATTTAATTGGGATTACCATCTCTGTCAGTTTTAGAATGTTATAAATTGGATTAAACCTTTAAAACCCCACAGCCTCGATTAAGGACTTTTAACAATTTTCTTTCTTTTTTTCTTTCAGCGGATTTCGGCGTGTCAGCGAAAAATAAATTCACACTGCAAAAACACGACACTTTCATAGGAACACCGTACTGGATGGCCCCGGAGGTGGTCCTCTGCGAAACATTCAGAGACAATCCGTACGATTTCAAAGTGGACATTTGGTCCATGGGCATAACGTTGATTGAATTCGCCCAAATGGAACCGCCCAATCACGAGATGTCGCCCCTAAGGGTCCTCTTGAAAATCCAAAAATCCGATCCGCCCAAACTGGAACAGCCGTCCAAGTGGTCCAGGGACTTCGTCGATTTCGTCACCAATGCACTAATCAAAGATCCCGAAAAGCGACCCAATTGCGAGGACCTTCTGAAGCACCCTTTCATAAATTGCACGTTAAACGCTAAGGCGATAAGGGACCTGCTGTTGGAATACAAGGCCGAAGTCGTCGAGGAGGAAGTGACTGATGAAGATTCTGAGGTAAGATTCAGATTTTGTTAAGCTTTGATTTTTTTTAACCGCCATTTATATGGTTGTGTGCCTACTTTCATGCTTAGCGTGGCAGGAAACCGCGAAAACACAAAGAACTCTACCAGAGAGTTGGTAAGTATTTTAAAATGGTGTCGTAATTTTTTACAGATGATGGAATGTTTTACTTCAATTTCAGAATCTATTGAACTGTACAATTAAACTTTATTTTAATTAGTCAGGAAGATTATTAAGTTCATTTTGGTTAGTGTCGACAGTTGAATATAAACCGTTTGCATTTTGTTTTTTTTTTTATAAAAACAATATAATTCACAGTCGGTTCAAATGAAATACAAATTTCGAAAGATAAAATACACATTGCTTATCTAATTTCAAATAATTCCCGTAATCTGTTTTTAAAATACAGCATTGTTTCTTGCTACCTGCGATGAAATTGATGAAAGTAAGCGTTGATAAGAATGCGTTGTCTTTAATTTTTTATCTTAAAATAACTAAATATTTAGTCACATTTGCTGGGATTATATTTCAACATTTAGAAAATTTCGAAATGTGACATAAAAGAGCATTTAAAAGTTTATCAAGATTTGTTTAGAAAATCCTTAATCGTTCATAAATTTTGTTAATAATGTAATCTAGACAGGAATGTAAACATTGCATTTACTCGCCCATATTTATGGTCTCCATGAAAATGCAGGTAGAATCTTTAGAAGTTGCATTCGCAAGGATTTATATTTTCGGATTAGATATGGAAACAAAAATTTCATTTCGATGTATTAACTACTACAACTATCTTTCGGGAAAAGCTGATACTATAATTCTGTCACTGCCGGATGAAATGAGTCCTGAACATTACAACAATGACTAAATGAAGAGAATAGTAAAATGGATAAACTCGCAATCAATTTTTTAAAAAAATTAAATGCATCCCAAACGTTGACTGATATGCAACAAACTTCGAAAGCCACAGGACTGTGCAAGTTGGCGACATGAGTATTTAAGATGAATCACGACTACGATCATCAAAAACTGCAACGACTTTTAATTAATGATATTGTGTTGAAGGATCAAAGTATCGTGAGCATATTGACAGAAGTGCAACACATTTTACACACAGAATTCATTATTTTCAAGTTGTTAGTAAGGAGGATGCTGCAAATCTTTACTTGCGATTAAAAAATATGAAAGAATGCATAAGTCGAGAGGTAATTTGAAACTGTTTGCTAAGAACCAAGCTGATTTTTTGCAATAATTCGTTACGTTTAGTGAAGCATGTCTTCACCACTACTTTCCTGGTACTAAACGGAATTCTCAATATACATACACCTTTCAATAGACACGTAATGGTTACGTTTTTCTACGCAAACTGAAGAAAATAAATTTTGAAAAAAGACCTGGAATTATCCATAAAAAAGTTCTCTTTTATCATGACAATACGGCTTCTCATATCAAATTGTGCCTTATACACCTTATTTGCCAGATCTAACCCGCAAGTGATTCGCCTTCGTCTTCCAAACATAAAGTTTTCCTTGCCGGAAAGAAGTTATAGTTGGTATCTGCTTCTGGGCTTCCGTGCTGGAACCGCGTCACTGGTATAACGCCGACGTTTCAGTGCGACAGACAGTAGCAGTAGCTGAGCCCTGAAGATGTCCCATACGAGTGGGTACGAAACGTCGGCAGTTATACCAGTGAAGCGGTTCCAGCCCGGAAGCCCAGAAGCAGATAGTATGGACCACGACCGCGGAAGTCTACATACCAAGTTCTAGTTGGATTAAGAACTTATAGAAGTTACGGAGCAGTATTTTGAGGATCATGGATCATGTGCGCTAAATTTAAAAAGGAATATGTTGATCATAAATAAATTCAACTTTCTTGCATTAGTAGTTCCTACATATATTCGTTAAATGAAAAGTAATATTTTCTGGAGGACTCGAACCTCTAGCTGCCGTTTGCTAGGCGGTTTAGGTTCAAATCCCTCTTAACTTTAATGTCTTTTGCAGTCTAATCATCGGATTATTTTCTTCCGAATACTTGTAAGTAGCAGCAATTTTTAAATTCTCGACTTATTGAAAATAATCACTCTGAAATTGAATTAAAACTTTCAGTAATTTATTTCAATATTTGTACGTACCCTCAGATTGTTTTCCTCTTTCTTAAATATACATATCTATATGTGTGTTATCACGGCTTATTTGTTATGCATGCGGCTCTCCGGGTCCCCCTGGCATGTCCACGCAGGTGAGATTGTAGTTTTATTTTACATTTCGTGTTTATTTCCCTCCCCCCTGTGACTGCTTTTTTACCCGCGCTTGCTAGTAGATAGCATTTACCAAATTGTGGTGCGTTAAACAAATATTTATTGTAAATCAATTGATACTAAATGCTGCACAGTGTGATACCGGTAAAAAATCTAACGCGTGTCGACTGGTCGAACGCCTAGTTTAAGTTTCGCGACATTTTTTTTGTTTTGTCGATCGCCAACTGAGATGTAATCTATGATTTCTTCTGATTCTGTAGTTTTGTAACACGCGAAATTTATAATACAGCCGTCAGTTTGTGCCGTGCTTGCAAACCAAAAAGATGCTCGTCGATAAAATTAATTTGAGACATTGTTTTTTTTGTACAAATTCGAGACGGAAGGTCTACGTGCTTTTTCTAAAGTTAAATGTTTCAAATTGTTTTGTTTTAAGAAATGCCACAAAACTTTCTGAGGAACTTAATACGATAACCCGTATTGTATTGATGTTAAATTTAAATTCATTCGCACCGACAAATTTGATTTGCGTATGCATATGTGTCAGCGTATATTTGAGCAACGCCTACGGACAATTTTTATAGTTATTCTGTTACTAAATTGAGACGGCCAATCTGTTTATATTTGTACGGATTACCATGATTGCGGTCCAAGGTCTTTTTCTAAAAACTATACGACCTCTTTTCCTTCGGTTCTGATTAGTCTATTTTTGTAATTAATAACAATTGAAACGTTTTTTGTTTTAGGACAATCGCACATCACAGCTACCACTCGACATCGAAGATGACTCTGCTTCTGTTCGAAGTAATGATGTTGACACTAAAGGTGAGACAGTTTTTTTACAACTTAGCCTATGTGTGAGATTCGAAAATCCTAATCGTTTCTGTTTGTAGCAGTTGAAATCGAAGCCGCCAAATCTGCAGCCGACGCTAAAGCAGATCCCAAAAAGTTGAAAAAAGAAATCTCAGTCGAATCGAATGCAAGTACAGGTTCCTCTGATGGTGATAAAAAACAGGTAATTCATACAGCATCCTTAATATACGTAACTTGTATGTTTGCACTCTGTTCTTTCTAATCCAATACTGTGTATCATTAACACAAAAAAAATTGTTTGTTGCAAGCAAGTCGCCGTTGAATGTGAGTCGTTTTTTGTGCAGTAGATCGCATTGTTTCTGATTTAGATGTCACCTACCATTTTTGGCATTTATTTAAACAACTGTGCTTTCAACATTCAAGATTTGTAGTTCGATTAAAGCTTCAGCTAACATACATGCTCTGTCGTAAAGTTCCTCACTACTTGTTACATTGCAAAGTCAATATTCCACTGACGATCCCATCATCTTCAATCCACTATTCATTTGCATTCCACTTAAAGAAAGTGCTTTTATAATAGTTACTACGCATTCATTTCAATAATCTAAAAAAAATCAATACAATTACTCTCATATTCTTATGTCTGCAGGCAGAAAACAAAGACGAAGCACACCGAAAAACATCAAGAGACAAAGGACCGGCGCCACTTCCCCCGATTGCACCGGCACCGGCACCAACACCGCAAACCGCATCTTCAACTGCTGCGTCAACTGCTACTTCGACAATTGCGTCAATTTCGGAGGCTGCAAGCGAAAGAGATAAAGGCCCTGCACCACCTCCGCCTCCCTTACCCCAATTCGTGCTACCCACACCTCCGTCTTCTCCTCTCACGCCACCGGACACTCCTCCAATAATTCCCCCCGTTCCCCCGCCCATGCCAGTAGTCGAGCAACCGCCACCACAAGAGTCGAAGGTGGAGACGCCTCCCGAGGAGAAGAACGAAACCCCATTAGTACCCCAAGTAGACTTACAAAGTGCCGATAGTAAAAAATACGTCTTACCGAACGACGGTGGAGACATTTTAGAAGCCGCTTATTGTAAAATTTTGTCCGACATCAAGAAGGACAAGCAATCCTCGTCGTCTCTAGTCGACGGTGGAAAAGTATCCGAAAGTGTAATTATTAGTGGTAGCTCGAGTACTAGGAGTATTGACGATAGTAATAATCTAGTTGTTGTGTCCACTTCTCAACCCGATCGTAATAAAATGAACACTTCCACTATTATTATAAGTGATACTAGCGATCCATCCAACAGTCTAGCCTCTAACATTAGTCAGGTGAGTGTTTCGGTTTTATTACGCGTGTCGTTCCAAGTCACACTTCAGAAAGATAAATGTTTGTATTTTCTGCTGTCATCGTCGATTAATATCGCAGAATTTTGGGATTTCTGCGCTGGAGAAGGATTCGAACCTCCATCTGCCGTTTGCTAAACGTCTCGGGGATCAAGTCCTTCTCCAGTGCAGAAATTTTTAATTGCTGGGATTTTGACTAGCAATGGAATGGCAGAAAATATCAATTTTCATTGATTTCTCTTCGTAAAGAGCTTAATTATATATAATTATTATTCATAATTTCACTAGATTCAATAGAAGGTTTTATTTGTCCAATATACACGCTATTATTATTTATTTTTTCAATTTTATTTATCTATACTGTGTGTGTTTCAAAAAGAAAGGGACAAATTATAGGTTAATGTATATCTGAGAACGATAAATGTCACTGTTTTGATTTGTGAACCTCTTGCCCGTCTGGTAATCTTTGGTTTGTTGTGATTATGGCATGGTATGCTTTATTTCAAAAAGAAAGAGACAAATTTCTGAACAGAGCCAAATGAAAGTTAAGTTTTATTGTTTGAGAGCAAGGCCAAATCACATAGTCATATCTCAATGGCGTACAATTCGAACTTTTCTAAACAAAGAAATAAAATTACATCTGTTTTTTAAACAAATATCTTATCTACACACATAAAAACAATTTTAATGTGTGAATTATGTAATATGACTGTTGATTTATTTACTTTTCTATTCAAACTTTCACGAATTTTATACATTTGTAATTTGGGCTAGAGATCTATTCAGAAATTTGTCTTTCTTTGAAACGTAGTACAATAGATTTAGATTTGCGATTGCATTTACGTAACTGGTTTATTATGTATGTACCTCTGCTACAATATGGCACCCCTTAATTCAGACGTTATAAGACGATACTTTGCAGGTAACTGTCGTGACCACTCACCCTCCGGTAATAGTAGATAATCTCCAAAGTCTGTCGAGGTCTTCGGCGTCATCCACCAACAGCGGTAACGAAGTAGTGATCGTCGCCAATGAAACTAACAAAACGCACGTCAACGAGTCTTCCGACGACGAATGCTATCCGTCCTTGGATTCACTAGAGTATCCGCCACCGAACGAATTCAGAGACAAGTCCCTGAAGAAGCTGGACGAAAGCGAGGTGTTAATCGTGGATGCCAGCTACGGCGATTCCGGATTGGAAGTGACCAGCGACAATTCCAGACTTCTAGACACCAGTCACGTGTCCGTCGTGAAGATCGACGAGGAGAAAGTACAAGTGAAGGATTCGGCCTCCTTCATGTTCGATAAAATCGGGGATAATCTCAGAGGTTCTACCAGTGATCTGTCCAATTCATCGTCCAGCAAGGGAAGCAGAAGTGAGGAGGAAATCAGAGGAACGTCGATTATTTTAGAGGGCGTGGTGAAGGAGAACGACACCAGGCAAAAGGTGAATGGACAAATAATACATTCATCTAGTCGCGATAACTTTTACAAGACCAACGGGAAGAATTACTCGGACAGTTTCGAGTCGGCCGTTTCCGATTCGAGGTCGCACAGCGACAGCGGCTCCGTACGAAGCAGCGATTCTCACAGGCGGCCGATATCCGGTGCAAGCAAGAGTATCGAACAGTCGGATGCCGAGAGCATTTCTTTAGCTAGTCATGATAGTCGAGGAAGTGGTAAGGATAACAGGGACGTCTTCGCGGAATCGGCGGAGAATGAGGACGAAGTGGTCGTGTTGAGGACTAAAAAAGCGCTTCGAAAGGAAGAGAATCACGCGTTGAGCCTACACAATCGTAAAACGAGGAAACGCACCCGTAAATTTATGGTAGATGGCGTTATGATCACGACTACGACTAGTAAAGTCATCTACGGTGACGAAGATAATTTCAACGGCGGTGATCCCCACGCAGACAGAAAACAAGAACTCAGGGAATTAAAATATTTACAGAAGCAGGAACAGAAACAATTCCAAGAGTTAGGCCTAAAAGAGAACTTAGCTCTTGAACAACAAGAGAAACGGTTCGAGCAAGAAAGGCAAAGTCTAGAGAGAACTTACGAAAACGATTTGGAGATGCTGAGCCGCCAACAGAGGCTCCAAATCGAAAGGGCGGAAGCGCAACAAGATGCGGATCTGAGAGCCGCGTCCAAAAAAATCAGAGCGGAACAGGAAAGAGATCTGAAGCAATTTAGGGAAGGTTTAAAGCAAGAACTGAGATTATTAAAAGCCGAAGTCGATCGTTTACCGAAGGAGCACCGCAAAAACGAGTTCAAATTACGCAAAGAGAAATTAGACGCCGAACATTTAGACAAAGAAAAGACCTTCTTGGAAACACTGAACGAGAACCACGAAAGCTACCTGCGGAGATTGAGCGATTCCCACCGTGAAAAAATAGCGCTGATGGAGCGACAGTTCCTGCAACAGAAACAGCAACTGATGCGAACGAGAGAGGCCGCCCTCTGGGAGATCGAAGAGAAGCAAATTCACGAAAAACATCAACTCATTAAGAGACACTTGAAAGACATCTTCATCCTGCAAAGGCTGCAGATGGTGATCAGGCACGAGAAGGAAATCGATCAGGTCAAGAGGAGATCGGCGCGTAAAGAAGAAGAGCTGGTCAAGAAGCAGTCGATCGAGAAGAGGTCTTTACCGAAAAGAATCAAGGCCGAGATGAAAGCACGCGAATTGATGTTTAGGGAATCTTTGAGAATATCAATATCTGGTGCTACTGACTCCGACATAGGGAAGAATATGTTTAAAGAGGTACGTATTCGATGAAGTTCAAATAGGGCGAAACGCGTAAGTATTGGCGGTGTTCTTGCAGTTCCAAGAAAACGAGAAGAAGCGCTACCAAGCAGAGCAGCAACGGTTCGAATTGAAGCACCAACGTCAATTGGAAGAACTGCGTGCCGTAAACGAGGCGACCCTAAAGGAGCTGGAGCAGTTACAGAACGAGAAACGCAAAATGCTCTTGGAGCACGAACAACACAAGTTCAAGCAAAGGGACGAACTGTTCACCAAAGAGTTGCGAGAGTGGAAGGCGCAATTGAAGCCTAGGAAAACGGTAAGTATTGTTCTAATAGAACGGGATCATTTGGTGTTTAACACACTTTGTTTCTTCTGATTAATAACAGAGCAGCTTTGCTTTGCAAAGATCGTATTTTTAATTTTCTTTTAGTTATCGTAGGCTTCATTTTAAAGTACAAAGATTTTTCGAAAAGGAAGTGATCTTATTGCGTAATGAAAGCGGAAATTGCGTGATTTGTTTCTGAAATAGAAGTAAAGTCAATGAATGTCATACCTAGATTTTAGCTCATTTAAAAACTATGCGCTGTGACTAGAAATATTAAAATTGTTAATCTACCAGAAGCAATGTTCGATAGTTTTGCAATCTTGATAAACATAATAATATGTTTAGAACATTTTAAGCACTTGAAAATATAAGAATAGTCTTATAAACTCTGCGTAAGATCACTTTCGCGTAATACACTTCTCGGTTGATTCAAGGATATTGAACCTCGTTTAAATTCCTGGTAAATACGATGGCGCCAAATTTTAAAAATCGCAGATTTATTGAACGAATCATAGAAGTAATTTCAAACATTTTTGGCGGCAGTTTGGTTACAAAATGTATACATTACTTTTTGCACTTCGTGACGAGACACATTTCACTTTATTCCACGCAGTTTATTAACTTGATTACTTGGGCAGTGACGTCGTTTGTACAGATAACTTATATTCCATTAAAAGGGTGCCATTAATCCCACAACATAACATTATTACTACTCAAGGCCTTGAATTGCATAATTTAATTCCCTGTGAAAACCTAGAGTTCGTGAAAAAAGGTGTATCTTCCTCTGGTCACAGTTCAATATCAATACTTGTTTTTAAGGTGGATTCGTTCATCTCCAGTTTCAAATATGTAAGCTCTTCATATATTTGAAAACGTGGGTGTACGGACCCACCTTAGAAAGTAGTATTGATAGTCCTGACCAGAGGAAGACTTTTTCTGCAAACTGTAACTATGAAATGTGACAGCCAACAACTGATTCATTGCTCTTGCATTTTTGGGCACGCGACAATCACAACTCGTCTTGCAGTTGTCAAAATAATACATTTACCGCTCTGAGAGGTTCAGTAGTCTTAATTCAACCGGTCGTAACCTATTTTTCTTTGCAACATCGTTAAAACGAGCTGCTTTTATAAAAACGTAATGGAGGAGTTATAAACATGGGTACTAACACAGTGCATGAATGGTTGTAGAAATTAGAGGAGGAACTACTTAGAGAAATGCAGTTGGCGGACGACGATATAAAAGAAATCCTTCCCGCATACGTAGTGCTGAAGAAAGACATATTAGAGCCGTTAACCATTTCCCATTCACCGTCCTCAACTCCATCCACGCCCTCCTTTCCCGATTCCATCCGAAGTAGCTGGGGTCACCAGAGGTCCTGGAGCACGAGCACTGTCGATTCGAAAATCACTCCCGCTAGTAATCCCGTCGCAGAGGATGATTCCACGGCTTGATTTGATTGTTAGTTGGTGCTATTTATTTTTCGCTTGTATTTATCATAAATTGCATTTGTCTCTTTACGTTTTTTATTAATTGTACTATTCTCTGTCGATTAATTGTTCAATGTGCGTGTCTGTGTGCAAGTCGTTCATCGGTTTTGGTCCTCTGTAATCATGTGAAAAAGTGTTTTTTTGTTCGTCGTCGTCGTCTTTAACGTGCGTGTAGAACATATGAAAAAAAAAATTATGGGAAAATGTCTTTTCGGCATCGTCCTGTAGCAGATTGTAATTATTCGCGTTAAACGAAAAATCAGTCCTTATTAAACACATAAACACCATTTCACATAGTTTAAATAAATACTAAACAATATTCGCATTTATTTAAACTATGTGAAAGACTATGTTGTTAAATTATTTAATGCAACGGCCGAACTGAAAAGAATCAATAAATTCTTTTGGTACGTAGACTTCCGCGGTCGTGGTCCATGCTATCTGCTTCTGGGTTTCCGGGCTGGAACCGCGTCACTAGTATATCTGCCGACGTTTCGTACCCATTTGTATGGGACATCTTCAGGGCTGAACTACTGCACTGAAACTGGTGAACCAGTCACCAGTTTCAGTGCAGGTTCCAGCCCGGAAACCCAGAAGCAAATAGAATAAATTCTTTTTTAGAATTTATTATAAAATTGAATTAAATATTACATATACAGGATGTTTATTAAGTAAATCTTAATTAATTCAGACTATGTCTTGTTTTCAAACTTAGTAATCCCTTCTCTATCACTGTTTTTTTTTAATTAATTTTACCACTGACCACTAAACACTTAGGCATTATTATGACTCGATCAAAAACATATTTTCCAAATAATTATATAATCAAATATATTTTTTTTCTGGAGAACTATACTAAGTGATCCATGACAATTGTCCGGAATTGGCAATACAAATTTTGATTGGACAATCCTGCTGAATTGGCAAACCTGATTATGACACTCATTTATTATGTTTCTCATATGCATCTGACTGTTTATGAGTAAATCGAAGTTAGTTGTAAATTATAAAAATGAAACAAGGCACTCTTCGAATGACATTTAATGTTTAACATTATGCAAAATTGGAAGGTGGGTAATCTACGTAAATAAAAAAAAAGGTCTATTTTGTTACTAACCTAGGAATATTTTACTACCAACTTTATCCATTGTATCGTGGACCACTCTGTAGGCTCTTGTAATTTATAATTTTATTTTTTTTTTCATGTAAAAAAGCTGTCAACAGCCAGCGGTTTTATGTACGTTAATGTTCAAGGGTATTTCATGTAAAGAATAAGTAAAACTAGGAAATAAATAGAACACTTCACTCTATATTGTATATTAACGCCAAAAAATTTCACATAGTAACAGCCTCAACAATCAAATATTTGCCATTGCATGTACAGTGAGTTCATTAATGATTGAGATGGAACCTTATGCAACCAAACATACACTATTGGTAGCCTTACATTCAAAATTCCCTAGACCCTAGAAATCTATAGTTTTAAAAAAAGTATCCAACACACTTAATATGAAATTAAATCCAACTTACCGCTCTAACCACCAAAAATTTACCAATACTTCTGAAAATTACTGATAATTGATAACACGTAATTACAAATCAAATAAGGCAAAATGTCAAACAATTTAGTAGGGTTATAAAGAGAGATCTGTCACGATCTAGTTACAAGGATATTTCATACCAACTGTAATCTTTGTTGTAGTATACTTGGTTGCATAATCCGTCTCAATCTTTATTGAACACATTGTACATACATAAATTTTGATATTTAAAACAATACTTATACGTGTACAAGTGGTAAAAAATAAATTAACTACTTAACTTTCTTATAAAAAAAAACATAATTTCGTTTAATTCAATCTGCTACATGGAAAGATGCGGAAAATAGTTATTAAATGTACTAGTTATTATAATAAAATATATACAGCGTGGACTTATAATCATTTATACCTAGAACTTGCTATATTTATTTTTTATTATCATAAAAGTTTTCATTGTCACCTAAAAAGATTAAGAATTATTTGCCTGAAATATCTTCCATTTTTGTCACGTTATCAGTAATCCTATATTAATATGACTTTATTTTTGTTACTAGAATTTCGAGATATTTAATACGCACGCGTAGAGTTTCATGTAATATTCTAATAAAACAAAATTGCCGAAATCAAATACGAGTTCGCGTCATATAATTGCAAAATCAATTGAGGTATTTACACTGTAAATGTACGAGGAAAATGTGATGAAAATAGTTACACAAACCCAGGTATAAATAATAAATGATTTTTAAGCACGCGTAGAGTTGCATTTAATATTCTAATAAAACAAAATTGTCATATAATTGCAAAATCCGAAATCACACAAACCCAGGTATAAATAATAATCATTTATACCTGGGTTTGTGTAACTAAATGCTCAATTGAGGTATTTACACTGTAAATGTACGAGGAAAAAGTGATGAAAATAGTCACACAAACCCAGGTATAAATAATAATCATTTATACCTGGGTTTGTGTAACTATTTTTAAGCACGCGTAGAGTTGCATTTAATATTCTAATAAAACAAAATTGCCGAAATCAAATACGAGTTCGCGTCATATAATTGCAAAATCAATTGAGGTATTTACACTGTAAATGTACGAGGAAAATGTGATGAAAATAGTTAAATTTAATATAATAAAACAAAATTGCCGAAATCAAATAATCGCGTCATATAATTGCAAAATCAATTGAGGTATTTACACTGTAAATGTACGAGGAAAAAGTTGAAAATAGTGTGTTAAGCACGCGTAGAGTGCATAATATTTAATAAAACAAAATTGCCGAAATCAAATACGAGTTCGCGTCATATAATTGCAAAATCAATTGAGGTATTTACACTGTAAATGTACGAGGAAAAAGTGATGAAAATAGTCACACAAACCCAGGTATAAATGATTATTCCCGTTAATGCGTCATTTGTTTTTTTTTGTGGTGTTTGTATATTTAATACAATGCGTGTGTCTGTATTTTAATATCGAATTAAAAAGAAATCGAAACTAATCTCCCTTAATTAACCGTTAACTTACTAATAAATGTGATAAAATCGTTAGCTTTTTGCACTGTCCTTTAATATAAAATTAAGTACACTTTTTCACATATCTTTTTTTACTTTTCCTCTCTTGTTCTAATATCATACTCATTTTCACTTCCTCTACTTCTCATCTTATCTCTCTCTATCACTGGGAAATTGAACTCACACTACAGGTTTGTTGTTATTATTATTACCAGAGACACGACCATTAATATCGTAAAATTGTTCTTGTTTTCTCGGGAATAGAAACTAGAAGAAGCATTCCAACAGCAGTTGGAAGAACAGGAGAAGCTTTACGGTCCCATAATGCCGCTTCCATTACCTTCAGATCTTCCGGACTTGAGTCAAGATGGTTCTCAGATAGGTCACGGTTCTACGCGCAGCAGCCTATCTTCAGTTTCCGAAGGTTAGACCTGATGAAGAAGATACTCTTACGAAAGTAACGATTTTATAAGTTCTTCCGATGGTATTATAAAAATAAACAAATAAATGAAATAAGGAATAAAATAGTTAAGGTGTATATACCGATTTTAGTCAGATTCGGAAAATAAGAAAAGTGTAAATAAACCGCAGACTGAGTATTGTAATTTTTTAAGATTGCCCTAGGTTTAAGTACGACACTGCTTTATACAATGCGTATGTACAAATTTGTATTGTCTAAGAGCCCTTTGAAGTTATTCAGGTGAGCAAAAAAGTATATGTTGATGAAGAAAAAGTACCCAGTGAAATTGATATTTCTTTCTTTTTTTCGAGATCGAAGTACCCATTACTTAAAAATACCGATTTTGTTTCGGCAAAAGCAAAACGCACCAAAACATTCGAAATAGTCTTGTGTTCTTTATATACCTTACATTGACAATTTTATATCGATTCTCTTTATTTCCAATTCAGTCTTTTTATTTTCTCTTTTTATATCTTGCGAGATGGTGGCATATAACATTATTTTTCCTTTTTTTTTTAAATGCATTACAGTCTGATGTAGATTATATATTTTAGAATATTATCGCTAGATATTATTTAATTATTTGCTATGGTTTTTAATCATTTAGTCTTACCTTATATAATAATATATAATATGTATATAAATATTGAAAGAAATGGAGGAGCAGCGTTATGAGTTTATATTTTTTCTACTTAAACCATGCTGTTCTGTAATATACTTTATTATGTACAGTATGTGTATGTTATTTTAATGTGCATATTATGTTAAGTCCAATAAATTCATATTCATAACACAGTATTGTTATTATTTTTCATGTTGAATTTGATGGAGCCTGTGGTTGATTAACTTAATCACTAAGGTTGATATATATAACCCCTTTCCACATTAACTTTTGTAATTCTCTATACGCATTTCGACAACTAAGTTTCATCATCAGCAGATTAACCGCAAAGTGTCGCACCTGGTAAAACACGGCGAAAAACACCTGTACGAAAAACAAACTCCGTACGCGATCTATACCGTTGAGAACAAAGATGTACACTGTGTGTTTGTTTCACAAGATTTTTAAAAATTATTTTTACTTAAACTAGGATGAACGACATTGAAAACGGGGGTTACGGTCAAGACAAGTGCCTGCCTATGATTTATTATATTGTTCCTCCTCTGACATTAAGTAGAGAGAAAAGGGACGATTGTAAGGGGCCTATCTCATTATTGTTCACCACATGGTTTAAATTCTTAAAGATGTGCATGCTTTCATACGTGTCTAATTCTCGATAATTATACACGTTCTCTGTCAAATGTAAACAATCCCTATTAACACTTTGGTCACTTTCTAATACATACCCCGTATAGCGAGACATGTATTAGAAAATAACCACAGTGATTGTTTACCCTTTTCTGTCTGCTTAATATCAGAGAAGGAGGTACACTATAATAAATCACATGCAGGTATTTATCGATCGTGTCCGTGTTCCTTTTTTCAATGTCGTTCATCCTAGTTTAAATAAAATAATTTTTAAAAAACTTGTGAAACAAACACACAGTGTACATCTTGGTTCTTAGCGGTGTAGATGGCGTATGGAGTTTGTTTTCGTACAGGTGTTTTTCGCCGTGTTTTACCAGGTGCGACACTTTGCAATTATCTGCTGATGATGACAACTTAGTTGTCGAAATGCGTATACAGAATTACAAAAGTTAATGTGGAAAGGGGTTATATATCAACCCTAGTGATTAAGTTATTTTTCATGCAAGGGGAGAGTGATGGATTCGGAAAAAATGAATAGAGGGTGTTGCAGTCGCAAAAATTCCATAACCGTCTATTAATAATTGTATTCTTTTTAATTATATCTGTAGTATTGGGAAAGAACACATCTGAGCTGAGAAATTGAACCTGTCGTAGTTTCTTTAAAAAATACCAAAATTGTCACGTAAATATATCCTACAATTTCATTGTGTTTCAGTATTTTTAAATTATTTCGTATAATCGACAACTAAATGCATACTAATAATCATTATACAAATTGATACAAATTCCTATCTAATTTCAAACCCAAAGATAGCTGATTTTATGTTTTAATTTTTGATTTGGAAACGCCGCTACATACTTTTCTTTAAAAATTATTTTATATTTTTACAACACATTTTATTTGCAATAGATATTAAATATATATTTTAAGAAATAATTATTTTCTTTATAATTTATTATTGAATTATACAAATAAATTTTAAATTTTATTTTTCGTCATTAGCGCCATCTAATAAAAATTGCACAATGTGCCTGTGTTCAGTAAAGCTACGCACTCTATCCGAGATGGCGCTACATTAAAATTATTTTTATAAATTTATTTCTTAGCAGTAAAATGTACATTATTATCATCTGTTGTAGAAGTAATTGAAATTTACGGTTTTTGTTTTAATGTAATATAAAAATAAAATAGGTTTATGGTACTGAAAAAAAACTATTGCTTATATACTACCATCTAGTACTCATTATACAAATCTCGAAGAACTAAATTTTAATGGAAAGTGTAGTTGATTACATTAATCAATTAAGGTTAACATAACCCTTATCCACAATATTTTTCGCACTAAACTGAATTACAATAAATTCTGTTTTACTTTCAGATAGTTATTTTCTATTCGTTTATTACGCCATATAATGTCCATTGTATAAAATTTCGAGCTTGAACATAATGTATAGTTAAGATTTTAGAACTGTTTTATAGGCTTAATCTAAATAAGCTCATATTGGTTTAAATTATTTCAATTACTCCATTCCAAGTGAAGAAGTGAGTATACTTAATTTGCAATATGAAACTTTACATGGAAAGATATTGTAATTTAACCAATTTGTACTTCGTAGAAGTTTTATTTCATTAAGTTTGCGTTAGCAAAATCTTTCCAATTGAAATATTAAACTTTTGTAGAAGTAGCAGAAAGCCATGAGAAGTATTGGAGCCATTGTCTCAACGAAATAATTTTATTCGAGACAATCATTCTTAATTACAAGATATTACTTCTACATAAATGAAAATACACACTCGAAAAATCGACTATATTTTGTGCACGTTTGCACAAAATAAATATAAATCATAAGACAGATACACGGCTCAGATATATAATGTATATATATATATATATATATAAGAATATAATCAATATATGTACATAGCTATAAGGATAAAAGTAATTATTACTTTATTTGAAATATCACAGTCAAAAACAACGTGGAATTTTTCAACATTAGCCCTTTTATAATTCTTCAGTTTATTTAAAATATAATGATCAAATTAGAATGTGTAAAATGTGCAATTGGAAAAGAAGTTTGGTGTATAAACGGCTTTGTAAATTAGATTGCGTAAAGAAAGAAGTTTATATTTATATATAAATAAATAATATAAAAATATAGTTACGTTCGCTGAGATTTAAAAAAAAAATTTAAACCGGCCCGTTTCAGTACGATAAAACGGAACGGTTTAAACCTGACAGATGACCAGTCTGCCCAATTTTAACAAGTCTATAACCCACTATGCTACAACATTTACTTGATACCCACGAGAGAAAATTAAGAAACTTGTAAATTTATTCGGACTGATAGGCGGCTGGAATTCCAAATTTTATTTTGGTGTACGTATGTGTGTATGTGCTTTTTATGCGTTCGCGAGAAATGATGGATGAAAAGAACTAACTGAAGACACTTTTTCGTTCAAGGCAACATGCTGACGGAGCTACTTCTCAGGTTGCGGACAGGCTAATTGATACAGGAGTTGTATGAGGGTCCTGGTCGGCCGGCCGGTCATCCGACCGTGGGTTAGATACGGGTAAACTTTGTCGTGAGCTTTCATTCCGACGCCCGTTATGTCGAAATGTATCCAGTCGACGCAGGTGACGAATTCGTTGAGAAACGCCGCCGCCAAACAAGGATCTCCGTATCCCCAACCTCTATTGTTGACGTCGTGAGACCTGTAGTCTGTTATTTTGGCTGTAAAGAATTTCCACAAAGGCATCCTCCACACACGGTCACCAGTAATGACACCGGCCTTACGAACTTGCGACCACATCGTCTGCGAGTTGCAGAAAACACCCGAGGCGGACGAACCTAGAGCGGCTTTAACGCCAGGAGTTAAACTCGCCAAGTCGATGATTAAGCGGGGTTTGTATTGCGATTGGCCGTAAGCTAAAGCATCTGCCATGCATAACCGCCCCTCGTTGTCGGTATCTTCGATCATAATGGACTTTCCATTCAATCCCATTACCAAATCACCGCACTTCATGGCCATACCGCTCGGCATATTCTCGCATAAAGGAATGCATACGTTCAAGTTAATTGGTAAACTCAGCGCGGCCGCCGCTCTTACAGCAGCAACAATACAAGCAGCACCGCACATATCGGCCCTGTAGTTATCCATTCCCTGGCAAAATTTAATACACAATCCTCCACTGTCGAATGTTATTCCTTTACCGACTAACAATATCGGCTTCTGATCTGCCGGACCACCACAATAACTGATTTCTAAAAATATAGGCGGTTCACAAGACCCTCTCGCAACGGCCATAAACGCCTGCATCTTCTTCGACTCAATCCAATCACGATCGTGAACTTCCACCTTAATTCCACACGGACACAGTTCATTTACGGTTTCTTGGGCGAAATGCAGAGGAGTCATTTGGTTGGCCGGAGTGTCGCACAGTCTTCGGGCGAAGTTTTGGCATTCCGCCTTAAAAAGACCTCTCTGGAACGATTCACCGTCCGCCTCCTCGTGGAGTTCTAATGTAGGAATGTGCACCCACTGATCTCGGGATTTATTGTCTTGGTAACGCCATAACGCTAACGCGCTTCCTTCTGCTGCCTGTTCGGGATGACCCAATCCTTCGATTAAAATTCTCTTTACTCCTTCGTTCATTAGTCTCTGCGCGCCGATACCGGCCGCAACTCTGGTCGCTTCCAATCCTTCGTCGATGGCTTCTGTTTCATTGTAGCATAATTTCTCAGAACCTAAACCAACAACGGCGACTGACCAGAACTCCGGATCGATATTATTAAAAACTCTTGCCCCCCCTCTTTTAATTTCGCCACCAGCTCTAAAAATTAATAGAAAATTACGTTATAGTACTATACTAGACGGTTAGACTTGTAAACTGAGACCGAAAGGTTCTATAAGTAACGTTTTAGATATATTTTTTTAAACAAACAACATCTTCACAATGGAATAAAACGCATTAATTCTCCAAGTTATAATACGACCTTGCTGCAATTTTTAATTATATCTTGTCTAACTTTCGAATTTTTCTGTTACAACTACTCAATCTGACTAGAAAACTAAGTTGGAAAGCAATTCGTATATGAACAAAAGTATAATCTCGAAAAAGTTACTAATAAAATATTTCCAGAAAGAATTATATGATTATCTAAGTATATTTGATTTGAATACATCAGTCATTAATACTCGTAATTTTTGACAAAATATGTATGCATGGAAACATTTAAATTATTTCAAACAAGTTTTTGCTACATTATTTATGGAATATAAATTATAAAATTATAATAAACGTCAATGAATGACATTTCGATATATTTTTTCAAAATGCACACCTTTTTAAAAGGATTTTTCTACGTTATTTATTTAGAATAACATAAATGCTATTTCACGAACATTAATGTCACTTCATACACAATAAATAATACTTACGCTTTTACCAAATCAAAAAGTTTTCCATTCAGTTTGTCGTTAAATTTTTGAGCCGGTCCTGAAAATAACGGTTCGTTATTGTCTTCATTGTAGTATACACCCAAAATTAGTCCTTTCTGTAAAAATAATTATATGACAAATGTGCTATAGTTAATACAAACGCATTTACTTTTTCATCTCCAGCATTACTTGCTTCAGGTGGATTGTTACTAAAATTACGGAAACTGGATATACGTATCGCAAGCCGATTTACACCATGTCTTCGTATTATTGGTAAAAATACAAGCATTTTGATCGAAATTAATCATTACACATTTTACGAAATATTAATTTTGACTACATAAAGATTAAAACGAAACGGATTTTGTTATTAGTAAATAGCACGACAATATTCCGTGGATACGCGCCGTCATTTGAATTTCTCATAGCCAATTGTGATTTTCTTTTATCCAATACAGGACTAACAATATAAAATATGGTATACCTTTTACCAATATACACCAAGATATTAATGAACTCACGTTTACAAATCAACACGGAGAAATTCTTTGTATTTTTTATTACTTTATTCACGTATATTTTTCAAAAACATTTCTTTTCTCATAATTAAAGAGTTTTATAGATTAATTGACGGCTCCCTTAATTTTTTATATGTTGGATACTATGTTTATGGCAGAACTGTCAAATAATTATATCTTGGTTATGTTATTGTATTTTGTAAGGATGTTGCTACAAAAAAACTAATTGATATCAAATAAAATTCCATCATATACAAAAATATGACAAATACAAGTGTCAATCTAACTGTGTCGCAAATATTGAAGACAAAAAGTGAATTCGAAGATGAACCTAAAAAGAAGTCCAGAGAAGATTGGAGAAAAGCCAAGGAATTAGAAGAAGCCAGGAAGGCTGGTACTGCACCCGCAGCTGTAGATGAAGAAGGTAAGGACATCAATCCACACATTCCACAATATATTGCTACTGCGCCTTGGTATTATGGGACAAGCGGACCTACACTGAAACATCAGCGACCCCAAAATGACAAAGAAAAAGAATATTCAGCAATATCTGACTGGTACAAAAGAGGCGTTGATACTGTAAGTATGAAAAGCAAAGCAAATATTCCGATTAACTGTTTTAATAATTTAGACCAAAATAGTTACCAAATATCGTAAAGGAGCTTGTGAAAATTGCGGCGCCATGACACATAAGAAAAAGGACTGTATGGACCGCCCGAGGAAAGTGGGAGCAAAATTTTCAGGATCTAATATCGCACCTGATGAATATATTCAATCAAAATTAAACCTGGGCTATGATGGTAAAAGAGATAGATGGAGTGGCTACGATCCGACTGAACATAGAGCAATTGTTGAAGAGTACCAAAAAGTGGAAGAAGCAAAAAGACAATTAAGAGCTGATAAATTAGATGCTCAAGAAAGTCAAGATGATGATGATGAAGACAAAGATGAAGATAAATATGTAGATGAAGTGGATATGCCTGGCACAAAAGTAGATAGTAAACAGCGTATAACTGTAAGAAATTTAAGAATTCGTGAAGATACAGCAAAGTACTTGCGAAATTTAGATCCAAATTCTGCATATTACGATCCTAAAACCCGATCGATGCGAGAAAATCCAAATCCTGAATTAGGGGATACGTGAGTTTTACAAGCTGAATTTTTATAATAAGTTAATAATTTATTTTTACAGTTATTCAGGAGAAAATTTTGTGCGATTTACTGGGGATACAAGGAAACATGCATCAGCTCAGCTTTTTGCTTGGGAAGCATATGAAAGAGGTGTAGATGTGCATCTACTTGCAGAACCAACGAAGCTAGAAATGCTTCAAAAAGAATACGATAGTAAGAAAGATCAATTTAAATCACAGGTACAAAAAAGTGTTCTTGAAAAATATGGTGGTGAAGAACACTTGGAAGCCCCTCCAAAATCTCTTCTTCTGGCACAAACAGAAAACTATGTTGAATACTCAAGGTCAGGAAAAATATTAAAAGGACAGGAAAAGGAAGTAATCCGTTCTAAATATGAGGAAGACATATACATCAATAATCATACTAGTGTTTGGGGATCATACTGGAAAAGTGGGCAATGGGGTTATAAATGTTGTCATTCTTTCATAAAGGTTTGGCTTAAAACATGAAAAATGTTTAAGTATTTTTAATGTTTTTTTTTGGTTGTAGAACTCGTATTGTTTAGGAGAAGCAGGAAGAAATGTGACGGACAATTCCATTGAACATATACCACCTGTTACGACAGATACCCTCGAAAATGATATTAAAAAAGAGAATGAAGATTCTAGTTCTAGCAGTTCCAGTGACAATGAGGATGCAAAGAAAAAACTTAAAAATAAAAAGAAAACTAAAAAGAAGAAACAGAAGGAGAAGAAAAAATTAAAGAAAGAGGAAGATAAACTTCAGAAAGCTCTTGCTGCTGAAGACGATCATCAAAAGAAAGCAAATTATTTGCTGTCAATAGATGAAAGAAAACGTCCTTATAACAGTATGTTTGAAGTGAAAAAGCCAACCGATGAAGAAATGGAAGCCTATTATTTGAAAAGGAGAAGAGAAGAAGATCCAATGAATCAGTTCATGTAAAAATTAATGTCTTTAATTTGTCTATATTTGTACATATTAACTTAATAAAAACATAAACGTAAGTCTTTTGTTATTCTCAAAAGAACCCCTTCCGAAATCATTTTCCTTGCTAGTATGGCTGTATTCCTTGCATCATCAAGACCACAATGTTCTTGCCCTTCAAATGATAGTCCAACTTCTGACAGTGCACCACTTAAACCTTTAGGTCTTCTGTTATAATATTCCTTCAAAATTATTATATATTACTGTAAGTCAAAGCAGTATATATTTATTTACCATGTATAAAGCTCGGAGATCTATCCATTTATTAAAGATATCTGGTTTTGAAATTCTTTTTCGTTTACATTCATTTTGTAGACACGTTCCCAAATCCCAATCAGACCAAGTTACTAATCCACATTTCGGCTTTCTATATGCACAATTGATGTCAAATGTTAAGTCATATCTGTTCATCTGTTCCTGTATCCATTTTGTAAATAACATTAAACATGTTGGCAAAGGAACTCCATTATCAACTTGACTTTGAGTTATGCCTGTTTTAAAATTTTCAATAATTGAATTTTTCTTTTAATAAAATTACCTGTGAGTGTTGTACAGAAAGAGCTTAATTTTGGATTTTCCATTGGCATTACATATTGCTGAAATTCTGTAAGTATTTTATTTTGCCTGACACTGTATAAGACAGCGGGGAATTCAATAACTTCAGGCAATCCTCGGTATGGATCATACTTGTTCCAACAAGTAGCCTCAAAATCCAGTATTATTAAGAAATCAAAAGTTTGAATATTATGCTTTTGTATTTCCTCTTTACCAACAGGTATTACTTCGATTAGACCTAATTGCCTAAAAATTATTAATTTATTTTAAGATACAATACATTTCTTGTTTACTACTGAGCCAATAATCTGGTATTCATTTTATTATAATTTGTGCAAAATGTTAAAGTTGTACATAATACAGAAATTATTTTCCAATATCTTCATGCCCAGAATTTTGAAAATTTTTGATAAACACTTCATCATCAAATTCCTAGCATAGTTAGGTTAACATAAGTTGCCATCATAATGAATAAAAATGTAGTCGAATTAACCGGCAGAATAAAATATATCAAATAAATACAACTCGTTATTTATAAAATAATATATTTAAAAACTTTATTTCGACTTTGAAATTTATTAAAAACATATATTTCATCTTTTTAAATTAAATTTGTGGTATTAGAATTTAATGTTTTTGCATTGGTAGCTGGGAATAATTCGGGTTGTTTTTTTTTAATTTATTTGATTTAACGGGGTTAACCTATAATTGTCGTTGTTTTTTTTTCAAAATTCCGTAATAGAATATTTTCCAAAATATGGCTGCAGATGAACAAAAAATAGAAAAATTACAAGATGAAATAAATATACTGAGGGAAGAGTTGCAGAAAAAAGAGACAGAACTGTTCAACCTTAAATTTAAGAAGGTTCGTCGTAAGCCAACGTTTTACAAATCGTACAACTTTCTTGTTTCAGTACGGCGACAATGAATACTGTCTTGGGTTAACAACTACCGATATAGTTAGGTATAGTCGCCAAATGTTACTTTCGCAAATAAGCATTGGTGGGCAAATAGTTTTGAAAAAAAGCAAAGTTTTAATAGTAGGTATTGGTGGGTTAGGTTGTCCATGTGCAATATATTTAGCAGCAGCTGGGGTTGGTGAAATAACTATAGTTGATCACGATGAAGTAGAATTAAGTAACCTGCACAGGCAAATTTTACATGGCCAAAATGACATTGGCTTACCAAAAATATTAAGTGCCTATAATAAATTGAAAAAGTATGTCTTTCATAATATAAATTTATAGATTAAAATCCATATTTTATTACAGTATAAACAGTGGAATTAAAATAATTCCCATTCATACACATGCAAGCAGCAGTACTTTGACGGATTTGTTCAAAAATAAAATGTTTGATGTAGTAATAGATGGAAGTGATAATGTAGCAACGAGATATTTATTAAATGATGTATGTGTTCTAAATAATGTTCCTTTAGTATCTGGAAGTGCTTTACAAATGGAAGGACAACTGACAGTATATAATTATAGTAACGGCCCTTGTTATAGATGTTTATTTCCTGTACCACCACCTGTTGAAACTGTTACAAGTTGTGGAGATGGTGGTGTTCTTGGTCCAGGTATTTATGTTTTACAGAGTTTATTATGTTGGCATTTTAACAAACAAAATGGTTTTGATTTTGTTTCTAGTCTGATTCATATTTTGTCACTATATTCATTTTAATACCTTTAATGCAGTTCCAGGCATTATTGGGACCCTTCAAGCTTTAGAAGCAATAAAAATTTTGACGAAGCAAACCGGTGTATTATCGAGTCGATTACTTACATTCGATGCTTGCGAATCCGTCTTTCGAAATGTAAAACTGCGAACGCGTAATACTAGATGCGCAATCTGTGGAAACGAACCCACCATAACCAATCTAATAGACTATGAAGAATTTTGTGGAGCCAGCGCTCATGACAAGGTTTGAATTTTATGATGTTCAGTAAATTACATCTAAAATATAAATTTAGGTGAATGATATTGACATATTGAAAAATGATGATCACATAGTCGTGAATGAGTTAGCCTCAAAGACTCAAGCTTTATTAATTGATGTACGACCAACATTAGAATTTGCAATGTGTAACTTGGATAATTCCTACAATTTTCCATATTCTTATATAAAGAAAGGAAAAGATATCGAAAAATTAAGGAAGAAACTTGAAGAATATTCTACAAATTCAAAAAATGAAGGTATGAACTTTATGTGATACTTTTTATTAACGTTCAATATAATTGTGTTGGGTTCAAAGAATATTTTGGGATCGCATTATAATTGTACTTAAATGCTTTATACGAAGAAAATCTTTTTTTATTTTTTAGTTCTGATCATATGTCGAAGAGGAAATGATTCTCAGAGGGCGATTGTTGAATTGAAGCAGATATTTTCGGATTTATCACTGAAATTCGTAAATGTATACGGGGGATTGTATGCGTATTCCAAAGTCGTCGACCCAAGCTTTCCAATCTATTAATTATGTATAATGTATAAGGATTAGTGTAGAATTATCCGGAATATTGTATTTTTTTAAATTAAATATATGAATTATTTATATTTGACTTGTATTTTTATTACCAAATATATACCGTGAATATATTTTATAATGCAACATGCACATACCTACACTAGTTGCTAGAGTAACGTAATAATGAAATGACAGCAATGTATTTTATTTTGCAACATAGGATGTCAAAATAAGTTACTCTATTTTTGAGGTATGTATAGTGTAGAAGAAAAACTGTTATTAGTGAACTGGTATAACTCGAATATGAGTTTGAGGAGAGTAGCAGATTTGTTTCAAATTACATCTCCTGACCGTCCAGAGAGTCCAACTACAATGAGTAGGTTAGTACAGAAGTATAAAAATAATGGATGCATCGTTCCTAATCATAAAAAAAAGAATAGGCCAAGATATGTTATTACTGACGCCAAAAGAGATGAAATTCTACAAACAATCGAAAATAATAATATGCTCTCCACAAGAGCTTTAGCACAAACTACAAATGTAAGCAAATCTTCCGTGCATAAACTACTAAAACGAGAACATTTTAAGTCATATCATTTTCAAAACCATCAGGAACTAATTGCGAATGATGCAGAAAGAAGAAGTAACTTTTGTGAAATCATGTTGGATAAGCTTCATAATGATGATACTTTACTACGCAGAATTTGCTTTACAGATGAAGCAACATTTTATGTAAATGGTGAAGTAAATTCACAGAACTGCCGCTACTGGAGTAGACAAAATTTGCATAGATATCATATCACAAGGACTCAGCGGCCACAAAAAGTCAATGTTTGGACTGGGTTGATTGGACACCATATTGTAGGACCGTTTTTTATTGAGGGTACTCTTACAGGAGAAAAATATTTAGAATTGCTTGAGTACAGAGTTATGCCAGCCCTCCACGCTTTAAATATTGATGGTGAGATTTGGTACCAGCATGATGGCGCGCCGGCACAATTCTCATATGGTTAGAACATTTTTCAACCAAAGATTTCCAAACCGTTGGATAGGCCGTGGAGGAGAAGTAGAATGGTCCGCAAGGTCACCAGACCTGTCTCCAAACGATTTCTTTCTTTGGTTATGTATCAGAAATAAAGTTTTTCATGGAGAACCTCTAAACAATATTGACCAATTAAAAAATAGAATACGAGTTGCTGCAAGAGAAATAACTCCAGAGCAGATACAAAATACAATAAATGAATTCTACAATCGCTTAGGATACTGTCTGGCCGTCAATGGTGACATTTTTGAAAATTTGTTAAATTAGTTTTTAAATTTTGTTCAACTACTGTATTTCACATCCTATGTTGCAAAATAAAATACACGCTAAAATACATTGCTGTCATTTCATTATTACGTTATGAATGTATGTGCATGTTGCATTATAAAATATATTCACGGTATACACTAGTCGTAGCAACAGTTTTCAAATATATTCCAACAAACATTATTTGACTAGGTTTATAACACTGATAGATCATAAAACGTACATTGAATTTATTAATATGACTTCAAAAAACAATTACTTCAGCAGAGTTTAATACAATGCTTATTAAAAGACATAACTAGCGCAATGAAAATTATTTTATGAACGTAAAGACATTAGAATTCATCCTTCTAATGCAGTAATAAATCGTTGAAATAATTATTATTATGTTTTTTTTTCGGTAGAGACGTTCTCTGAATTTGCAACTAGAATCAAAATCTCCCAAAGTTTGTACAATACTTCTTAAACGGCCTCTCTAATTTGACAACTAAAAAAATGGAATTTATTATAATGCAGCAGTAAAATATGAACCGTAATTATATATTAAAATAATTAATTTTTTTATAAAACATTCTTAACACGTAGTATATGAAATATTTCAGGACAAAGTTCTAAATAAATAAGAGAAAAGTATATTATACCATCTACAATACAATCCGGTAGTATAGAAACATCCCTAGGTTTGAAAGTTTGAACAATTGATATTAGATGGCATGACCAGCGAAACGAAAATTTTGTCAATAAAAACTAGAATCTATTCTTATAATTTGGCAATAAATTCTAAATACTAATTATTACCTGTAATCTTTCTCGAAAGATTTATGACTTGAGATTGTATTATTTATATTAGTACATCAAAAGAAGTTCGAAAACTTAAAATATAGAATTAGTCTGGTATAGATGTAGAGTGTTCTGGCATATAAAAAGCGTACATTTCTATTTTATTTTAAATTTGACGTATTCTTAATTTAAAATCGCTATAAATGGCAATTTTAATTATCATTCTCGGAAAAATTAACTTACATAAATATAAAAATCTTGATTTTATATCATAAGAGTCGTATGCTTTTTACATGCCAGGTACCGTAGTATTTATTAACTTTTAAAAGGCAATCGTAAATTGACTTTATGAATAAAGTTAACCTCAAAGAACTTTGGGCGTATTTAAAATATTTGAATCTGCATTACTGTAGTTTGTGCCAAAAAACGTTTATTATTTAGCAAGTGAGTTTACAACCCCTATGTTTTCCCAAAGATGACAATTTATTACCTGAAGCGTGGATATAAACATTTTATTACGGGTTTTGAAATATTCATACATATTTTGGAAAATACTTTATAATTAATTTTATTAGACTAAATTGGATCATGTGAACAATAATTTGAAAAATTAGGACGGAAGAATACTTTTGTTAAAAGCGATTCTAATTGGTCAATTTAATTAAAAATCGGTTAAATTTTATTTATGCTACAGTTTGTGTCACGTATTTGCATTGCAAAATCTTGTCGCGGTTTTTTGTGATATTAATTTAAAAAAATTAGTATGTTTTGCAAAATTTACATCTTCGGGCGTGTATGTAGTGGACATTTAATTTTTTGTGTTGGTTTTAAATTTGGAACTAAAGCTGGATAAGGTAAGAATTATTATTATTTTTATTAAAGAAACTAGAAAAATAGTAAAACGTATATTACAAAAAAGTAAGTAGTGTGTAAAATGACATATATATGTATAGGAACATTACAAACATTCTTTCAAAAGAAAAAAGACAATTTAAATATAACACTAAATATAAAATAATATCCCAGGGCATATAATAGAAGATATTTGAGATAAATTTCACTGCTATTAACACATCATAATATCCTTTGGAGAAATGAGTTAGAAAAATTGTATGAATAAGTTCGAAATATTATAGTGAAAATGCATAACTAAACATAAGAAAATAAGACCTTTTATAATTCCCCTATAATATTTCTTTGATTTTTCGTTTTTTTCTTTCTTTTCTACATACATTTCTTTGAATTATTGTAAGAAAAACTGCACTTTAGTGAGTGGAATATCTAAATTAGTCTTCAGCATGATTTAATATCCCAAAACTACTAGGTATGTGAACTACGCCATTTGTCCTTTTATTAACACTGTCTAATACAGAATTTCCGTATTTTACTGTTGAAGATACGGCACCAAACATTTTATCCATCAACGAAGGTGATTTCTCCGACAACTTTGGCGGTATAGGTTTTACCTTTAAGAATTTGATTAGGACTTTATTGAAAATTTTCGGATCTTCTTCGTGTGGATAATGACCTGTATTCTCGATTATTTTGACGAAAAACTTCTTACAATAATCAGTCGATTTCACTATGCTTTCGAGATTTACACTGTGATCTTTATTGCCGGTAACTAACAAGGTGAGCGATTTAATTTCGGCGTCTTTTTCATCGATTCTATGGTACGGCAGGACTCTGAAATAGTTTAAAGGTCCCGACCAATCCTCTTTTCTGGAGAACGTGTACTTAAGCGCTTCCAATGTTTCATTATCTTCTACGTTCTTCTCTTGTAAGTGCGCGTGGCTATCTTTAATAATCTTCAGGTCGTTCCTCATAGCCTCGTTTTCGGGAAGATTCGGACATTGAACGAACTTGACCCAACTCGAAGAAATCGCTCCGTGCGTCGGGAACGCATCCCAAAATTCGTTTGGATGCGGGCAAGAAACGGAGACTAACTTTTCGACCATATCGGGATTTTCCTTTGCTAAATACCATCCTAGAAGGCCGCCGATGTCATGGCCGACTATTGTGCAGTGAGAAACGCCCAACGCTAAGATGAACTGTTTCAGTTCCTCGAGGAGGGTTTCTATTTTGTAGTATCTTCGCCAAATGGGCTTATCGGAATCACCGAAGCCCTTGAGATCTAATGCTACCACGCGAAAGTATTCCGAGAAAAACGGTATTTGATGTCGCCACGTGATCCAACAATCGGGGAAACCGTGAAGTAGGAGCATTAAAGGTTGATCCTTGGATCCTGATTCGACGTAATGAAGTTTAACTTTCTGAAATGAAGATAGGTGTGTAAGGAGGGAGAATAATTAGTTTTGTATATCACATACCGGGTGTCCCATGATTGCTATAGCTTAAGGATGTGTTACTGAAGCAATTTCAAGTTAAAAATGTCTAATTAACATATGCTCAAAACTCTATCGTCACTGAGCTACAAACGTTTGACGTTTTAGATAACCCTTCCTATGTAGGTATTACGTACCTCTGTTGATTTCGTTGTTTTGAAGAAGTCGGTGAACGTTTGATGTGATATTATTGATGACCGTTTAGTTGGTCCGTTTATAATCGAAGAACATGTCAAGACTTCTTTATTTCTGTTTCTTGGAAAATGGCCTTACAACGTTACTGGATAACGTTCCTCTTAATATAACACGACGAGTGTGGATACATTTCCATTTAAACAGCTTCGTAAATAAGCAAAATAGGAATATATGAGCAACAGAGAATCCAAGAACAGTTCATCAATGACAATGGTAACAAACTTAAGTATACTCCCATCCATATTTTTTTGAAAATGCTGCAGGTATCTCAATTTTCATCATTGCTGCTCAATATATGATGTACAATTTTTGGATGTCATCTGTGGAAAGCCATTCAGAACTATGGTCTAACAATGGAGCCACAACCCATACTCTTTATTTAGAAAAACTTAAATAATTATCCTAAAATTCGGTGTTCCGCCCATGGCACTACACCGGTAAATGGGGATACAGCACGATAGCACGCCTCCGCTCTTTGGTAGACAATTAACAGATTTTCTTAACTCAAATTTGCGAACCGGTAGATTGGAAGAGAGTCAGCAATTGCTGGGCCGCCAAAAATCACCAGATTTAAATCCCCTAAATTATTTTTTATGGAGAAGGCTAAACAATTTGGTTTATGAAGAACAACTTGAAAACAGATAACAACTAGTTGCTAGAGTTATGAATGTTGATCCTGAGACTGTGAGTAGAGTTACCTCTTCAATTCTAAGAAGAGCTGAACTGTATATACGGCAACTGGATGATTTCATTGAGATTATCTAAAACTACAAATGCTAGTAGTTCAGTTACGATAATGTTTTGGGCACATGTTCATTAGGCATTTTTAATTTGAAGTTGCTTCAACAACACTTCTTTAAGCTGCGGCAATCACGTCATGAGACACTTGATATATACGGGGTTTAATAAAGAAAAATAAAACATAACAATTATCAGTCTATTAAGAGAAACGAAATTGTCTTTAGAAATGATGAAGTTATCCCTACTATCGATTTAAAAATAGCAAAATTATACAAATATTAAGAGGCTATTTTAAATTGAAAGAAAGCCAAATACGCAAGTCCATATTGGTAGTATACAGTAAACTTACGTATTTGGAATTTATTTAAATAATATTCAATCGATACACTATCTACACTATCGTACAACTGTGTATGCAGAACTGAACTTCGTTTTTAATATTTGCCTGAAGGAAATTTCACATATTAAACTTAATGATTTTACAAATAGTTATAATTAAGGTGCTTGAAGAGGTTTCCAAAATTATGATGTAAGTATCTAAGAAATCAGTATATGCACTTAAAATTACTATTTAGTATTTATAATTTGGAAAAACTAGGGAACCAAGTATTCTGACAACTATATTTAACAGTGTGATAAAACTATTGTATTGGGTTGGCAACTAAGTACTTTCGGTTTTGTAGTATAAAATAAAACACTTTTCTTTTAAAGAAAGAACAGTTTTTAATCAATTATATATTTTCCATTTTACTCAATGACCTTTTACCATGTTTCTTTCAGCTGCATGATTCCGCGCTCATAAAATTTCTGGTCCTTATCAGCAAAAAAGTGAACCAGGTGCGAGTGAAGGTCATCGTCATTTGTGAAAGTTTTACCATTCAAACAATTCTGCAAACTTCGAAATAAATGGTAATCAGATGGTGCTAGATCAGGGCTGTATGAGGGATGTGGCGTCACTTCCCAGCCAAGCTTCAATAGTTTCCCACGAGTTGCCAAAGATGTGTAAAGCCTTGCATTATCTTGGTGGAAAACTACACCTTTCCGATTTGACAATTCTGGCCGTTTTTCTTTGATTGCTTCATCCAGTTTTATTAATTGTTGACAGTAAATATCAGAATTGATCGTTTGGTTCCTCGGAAGCAGCTCAAAAAACACAACATCTTTGTAATCCCACCAAACTGACAGCATAATCTTTTTTGGATGCAATTCAGCTTTCGATGTGGTTTGAGCTGATTTATCGTGTTTGCTCCATGATCGTTTTCGAACTATGTTACTGTACAGGACCCATTTTTCATCACCAGTGACGATTCTTTTTAAGAAAGGGTCGGTTTCATTTCATCTAAAGTGCATATTGCAAAAGTTGATTCTTTGTGTTAAATGAATTTCTTTCAATTCGTGAGGTACCCAAATATCAAGCTTCTTAACTAGCCCAAGACATTTTAAATGTTTTTCAATTGTTGTGTGCGATACATGTAGCCTCTCCGCAACCTCTCGAACAGTTATATGACGATCCTCTTCAAATATGACTTTGATTTGGTCATTATCAACTTCAGTAGGCCGACCAGAACGTTGCTCATCTTTGAGGGAAAAATCTCCAGAACGGAATTTTTTATACCAATTCTGACACGTGCGCTCTGTTAAGCAATTAGCACCATAAACTTCACATATCTTTTTGTGAGCCGCAGCAGCTTTCTTTCCTTTACGGAAATAAAATAGTAAAATATGTCGAAAATGTTCGTTTCTGCACTCCATTTAAAATTAACCCACAACTAATAGCTTTAATAAAAATCACACACTACTTGCTTCTGAAGTTACGTCAATGTAACTAGTATCACGCGACAAACGGTAAAGTACAGCACTAACATACGTTATACAAAAAATAAAGCAACGCTCTCTGTCAGTAGAAACCGAAAGTACTTAGTTGCCAACCCAATATATAAAAACATAAAGGATTACAATACGAGATGTGCTATGTATAATCTCAGTTTGTTGTAATGAAATGTAGGTCTGAATTTGACAAAGAATTATATATTTTAGGTCAGTTCTAAAAACTAAATTATGTGAAATATCCAAAAAACCCATGACGATAAACTAATAAATGAATTATTTTCTAAAAATAACGTAATATAAAATATACATTGATATAAACTATGTTCTGGTTAAAAAAATAAATTATAATATTAAAGTACAGTCGGGCCTCGATTATCCGTGACCCGGTTAACCGGTAACCCCGATTAACCGTGATGGCCTTTGTTTTTTGTTTGCAATGTTTTCAAATTGTTTGCTTCGATTAACCGTGATTACCTCTATTATCCGTGATGGCAGAATTTTTTTATTAACTTCAAATTCATACGTACAATACATATAATAAACATGAAAACGGGGAATTCCCTTGTTTGCATACGATAAGTCAGAAGCATTTACAAGTGATTAGTTTAATTTTGAAATTTGAGAAGTGCGGGTGGTTAGATCTAAATGTATTTAGTATGGCATTGTTACCAGTGGTAAAAAGACAAAGAAACGTTTTAAATATTGATGTAAATATGTATGTATGTACACCAATGTTCACTTGTTAAATAATAAAAATATTAAAAAAACTGTATAATCAAAATTGTTATTCGATTAACCGTGAAAATCGATTATCCGTAATGCTTCTGGTCCCGACCATCACGGATAATCGAAGCCCGACTGTATGTACTTTAAACTTCAACACTGTCCTGGACAATAATATTAAAACTGATTATCTTTTCATTTTCTAAGTTATTTATCATTAAATTGTTTTTATATCAAGGCAATTAATACATTGAATAAATAATAACACGTTATCGATTCGTTTCTTTATATAAATTTAATAGAAAATATGAAATATAAATACCTTCAATTTCACGTATTTATGTTGACCCAAAGAATTATTCACAAGACATACGGGTGGATTGTCACGGGTCCGTGTGTCTATGCCATTACCACCGGTAAATAACAATTTCACCCACGTCTTCAGTAAAACCCAGAAAGCCAGGAAACACGAGGCGAAGTAAATGGATATATTTTCCCAGGTACCAATTGTTGTTATGTATTTGTTCATCTTCGAAACATTCGACCATCAAATGTCACATCACAATAAAAGCTGACCTCCGATTAAATGCATATGGGATATATTAGGAATATATCGTTTCACTTCAAGCAAAGGTCGTCTATGATAAGAAGCTGATACAAAAAAATTTTCGTTTTTTTACGTTTCCCAGACGTCGAATACATGCACTTGTCTGTTAATGGAATAATCGTGTTTGTATTACTATTAAATTTATAAGCAGCTATCCTAGCCTCAATGTATGTATATATACATATGTATATTGCACGCGTATATGTGTGCAATTATATATGAATATACATACAGCTATATTTGTTTATGTACATATGTATCAATTATTAAATTTATTTGTGTCTGCATTAGGCAATACGTGAACATGTACTTGTTACAAATTGATAAGTCAAATTATAGATTGAGATAACCGCTTTGGGTCACTAAGATTCTGCTACAATGTAAATATGTATTTTTATTTTTTATAAACGTGGTAACAAACGTCAAAATACTTACCTATTACTGTTTGTTCCTTAGATTAAAGTCCACGACACCTTGAGTATGATTCATTACGTAAATAATTGACTCATATATACGTTTTCTGTTATCAGAGAGGAAATTATGATTGTACATGTTTGTTTACGTGCTAATTAATCTCCTTGGAGTTTATTACAAGAATTACCAATTCAAATTAATAATAATAATATGATGATTGACACTGAAATGTTGCGTTAAAAAATGTCCAAGGTGCTAACTCCTAACAAGAATTGTAGATTAAGTGTGAGTAATCCGTGGATCCCTATATTGTATTGTTTACCTAAAATACACAAACCAGGTAACTCGATGAGACTAATTGTTTTAGAGATTAACTCACTCACATACTTAATTTCAAAATTGTTAGTGAGCGAATACAAAATTTCACTTGAAAAACTTGAAAGTATGTCAGTTATTAATTCAGTTGAATTTATTCAAAGAATTAAAGATTGTAAATTGGAAAACGGGGAAATTTTGGTGTCATTCGATGTAACGTCATTGTTTCCTTGAATACCAGTTCCGGAAACTTTAAAATATTTATAAGATTTTGTTTATAAAGATACGACTGAAGCGGAGAAAGTAAATGAATATTTGTAATTGGCAACCCTCTGTATGTTTCAAAATAGTTACCAATTCGAAAGTAAGTTCTATGAAGAGAAATAAGAAGCAGCAATGGGCAATTGTCTTTCTCCATTTATACCGGATTTATTCACGAGTAATTTCGATGTTGAATTTAAACACAACGCCCAATATTTTCCAATTTCCACTAATAAAAGTGAGATACGAAAGAAAATTCAATTTTATTAAGATTATCGCGAGATACAATGGTTTTTATTCGAAAATAATCAATAGTTTAATTAGGAAAGCTAACTTAGAAATGACAATCAGGGATACCACATGTCTGTCATCACAAAACAATCGAGGCAAGCAATTTATATGCTCATCGCTACCCCCAATGAGGAAATATTTAAATGGGGTTTTTTAAGAGCGCAGTTATCAATGTTACATTTCGGTTCAGTAATTCTATAAAATTTCTCTTAGGAAATGCGAAAGACAAAGTCGAGTTAAATCAGAAATTGCGGATTTACGAAATAAAATGCCTAGATTGCAATAAATAATATGGCGGTCAGACATAACGTTCGATAAGAACCACATATAAAGAACACATAGCGCACAGTAATTTTAATCGACCTGAGAAATCCAGTTTTGCAAAGTACGTGCTAAAAAATGATCATAATGTAACTACAAATCGTCTAGATTTAATAAAAAATATAAATAATCATCGTGAATGAGATAGCTATGAAATATACACTTTAAAAAACAAGAACCATGTGTTAAATAGCGATAAGGGTCCAATAATATTGGGTTGGCAACTAAGTACTTTCGGTTTTTACTGATAGAGAGCGTTGCTATATTTTTTGTATAACGTATGTTAGTGCTGTACTTTACCGTTTATCGCGTGATGCTAGTCACATTGACGTAACTTCAGAAGCAAGTAGTGCGTGATTTTTATTAAAACTATTAGTTGTGGGTTAATTTTAAATGGAGTGCAGAAACGAACATTTTCGACATATTTTACTATTTTATTTCCGTAAAGGAAAGAAAGCTGCTGCGGCTCACAAAAAGATATGTGAAGTTTATGGTGCTAATTGCTTAACAGAGCGCACGTGTCAGAATTGGTATAAAAAATTCCGTTCTGGAGATTTTTCCCTCAAAGATGACCAACGTTCTGGTCGGCCTACTGAAGTTGATGATGACCAAATCAAAGTCATAATTGAAGAGGATCGTCATATAACTGTTCGAGAGGTTGCGGAGAGTCTACATGTATCGCGCACAACAATTGAAAAACATTTAAAATGTCTTGGGCTAGTTAAGAAGCTTGATATTTGCGTACCTCACGAATTGAAAGAAATTCATTTAACACAAAGAATCAACTTTTGCGATATGCACCTTAGACGAAATTAAACCGACCCTTTCTTAAAAAGAATCATCACTGGTGATGAAAAATGGGTCCTGCACAGTAACATAGTTCGAAAACGATCATGGAGCTAACACGATAAACCAGCTCAAACCACATCGAAAGCTGAATTGCATCCAAAAAATATCATGCTGTCAGTTTGGTGGGATTACAAAGGTGTTGTGTTGTTTGAGCTGCTTCCAAGGAACCAAACGATCAATTCTGATGTTTACTGTTAACAATTAATAAAACTGGATGAAGCAATCAAAGAAAAACGGCCAGAATTGTCAAATCGGAAAGGTGTAGTTTTCCACCAAGATAATGCAAGGCCTCACACATCTTTGGCAACTTGTGGGAAACTATTGGAGCTTGGCTGGGAAGTGGTGCCACATCCCCCATACAGCCCTGATTTAGCACCATCTGATTACTATTTATTTCGAAGTTTGCAGAATTCTTTGAATGGTAAAACTTTCACAAATGACGATGACCTTCACTCGCACCTGGTTCAGTTTCTTGCTGATAAGTACCAGAAATTTTATGAGCGCGGAATCATGCAGCTGAAAGAAAGATGGCAAAAGGTCATTGAGCAAAATGGAAAATATATAACTGGTTAAAAAGACTATTCTTTGTTTAAAAAAAAAGTGTTTTATTTTATACTACAAAACCGAAAGTACTTAGTTGCCAACCCAATATATTCTGAAGAGAGTTGATATACTCGAAACGCGTTGTAGACAAGGTTTTATTAACATTTGACTTATTCTTCGGCGTTTAGTTTTGTTTATATCTCGACAACAGTCACTACATAAAATTAGCAACATTGTTAGTAAAATGTGCGACGTATAACGAATTCATTTCATTAACAAATAAAATCATAAATTAAATTAACTAAGAAGTTATTATATATCATATAATTCCGTCTCATTCCCTTTAATAAAGATTTATTTTAATTTGAATTATTCGTGAAGCAAATCTCAGGGAAATAATGGAATTTTAACCAAACCTTTCTGTTCAATTGCACAGTATGTATAATATAACGCCATTTTCGTTGTATAATGAAATAGTATAGTATACAAATTCAGTGGAGTATCTGGAAAATGATTGTCACAGATGTGTGACATGGGGTGAAGGGTATTGTGCTGGGGATGTGAAATGATGAAACCCTCCTTTCTGGCGGCCAATCACGCATCGGGCCCGCCCTTGACTTCACAAGGGTCCTTTTCAATTTATTGAATGCCTGATATACATACTGCAAACATATATGTATTTTGGAACATGTAAAAGCAATGGAAAAAAAAACCGTTGACTTCTAACATAATTTTCATTGTATGTGTGTATACAGGGTGGTCAGAAATTCACGGATAATCGTCAGGTAGGACGATTCTGTTATTAATTCTGAGTCGACAATCCTAATACAGAAATGTTGTATTGTCATTAGTTAAGACGTAAGAATTACTTAAAAGAAGCGTGGATTTGGAGACATGGTATAAACCATCAATAAATCTGTAAGAATGATATGACGAAAGAGTTTTATTTAAATCTAATAAAAATAACAATAACAATGATAATAAATGTAGTAGCCATTGGTTTGAAAAACAAAGCTATAGCTGGAATTAAATTTAAGACGCGCTGCAACGTACCTGGGGTAATTCATTGTATTCTGGTGTTAATTTTATTTATTACTTCCTGTTCATTGATTGGACATGATGCTGATTCATTTCGCTCCATTCACCTATCTAGAAAACAGTTGAATTTGATGGAGCCTGTGGTTGATTGACTTGATCAATAAGGTTGATATATAACCCCTTTCCACATTAACTTTTGTAAATTCTGTATACGCATTTCGACAACCAAGTTGTCATCATCAGCAGATAATTTCAAAGTGTCGCACCTGGTAAAACACGGCGAAAAGCAACTGTACGAAAATCAAACTCCGTACGCGATCCACACCGCTCAAAACCAAGATGTACACTGTGTGTTTGTTTCACAAGATTTTTGACTACAAACACACAGTGTACATCGCGATCCACACCGCTCAAAACCAAGATGTTCACTGTGTGTTTGTTTCACAAGATTTTTAACTACAAACATACAGTGTACATCTTGGTTTTGAGCGGTGTAGATCGCGTGCGGAGTTTGATTTTCGTACAGTTGCTTTTCGCCGTGTTTTACCAGGTGCGACACTTTGAAATTATCTGTTGATGATGACAACTTGGTTGTCGAAATGCGTATACAGAATTTACAAAAGTTAATGTGGAAAGGGGTTATATATCAACCTTAGCGATCAAGTTAATCAACCACAGGATCCATCAAATACAACTACAAGATGACTTCCCGCTCAAAGGAGTACAACTTTTTTCACAAGATATATAGTAAAGTTAAGTTTGTAGGTGCAGATATAAATTTCTTGAATCGCTGTAAAAGTAGAAACGTTTTCCCAAAATTTATTAAAATAAATGTTACATCAAATTGTAGAATGAACGCGAAAGTAATTTCATATGCGAAAATGAAATGGTTAAAAATGGAAATGAAATATCTGTACAGCAAAAGAAGTAGATTAGAACTAAAATTATATGAATTGCTTTTAAAACTAATAAAAAACTTGCACTTGTCGGTCTTGACCGTAATTCCCTTTTTCAATGTAGTTCATGCTAGTTTAAGTAAAAATAATTTTTTAAAAATCTTGTGAAACAAACACACAGTGTACATCTTGGTTTTGAGCGGTGTGGATCGCGTACGGAGTTTGATTTTCATACAGTTGCTTTTCGCCGTGTTTTACCAGGTGCGACACTTTGAAATTATCTGCTGATGATGACAACTTGGTTGTCGAAATGCGTATACAGAATTTACAAAAGTTAATGTGGAAAGGGGTTATATATCAACCTTAGTGATCAAATATCTAGAAAACGTTTGTTCAACCGTGATTTTGTAATTTCCTGCTCTGGGAATTTCATCCGCCCAAAAATGGAAATTGTGACTGTCGAAGACATCATCTCTTGTGGACATGTATTCATCATTCCATAAAATAAGTGATAAAATGTTTGGATCTTCTTGATTTTTGTTTAAAATTGTCTTTCAAAACATTATTCTTTGCAAATCGTCGTTTTCATTTTAATGTGTAAACTTCATGCTTTGCATCTTGAAGCAGAAACTATTAGAATTTTTTATCCAGAGGTAAATGATTTAGTTGTTCAAACCAAAAGCCTTTTTTTTCAAATTAATTCAAGAATTTAACAGACAATGTCCATGCATCCTTTAACCATCACAGCCAATTGTTACACGTTGGGGAAAATAGTTACAGGCAACGCTTTATTATTCTACACATTTCCAACAAATAAACAGTTTAATTTTAAAATTTATTCCGAAAGAAGTAAAATTTTTAAAAAAAGTGAGAAGAAATTTGAAAATGCTTAGGTATTTACAGATTTGCAAATTATTCGCGATTACAAAGGAATACTTGAGGGAATAGGCAAATTAGAAAATCTTTTTTTGGCGTTAGTGAAGTCGCTGCTAATACCGGACGATATACCTTCACAATGAACGCCTTAAGTGACGAAAAAATCGTCTAGCTATAGAAATAGTAAGTGTTTTAAACAGAGATTCAAATTTTATCAGATAAAGAGAAATATGTAGTGATAGTGTTTCTTCAGATTCCTTATATTACTTCCAAGATTACATCACTAAATGTTTTTTTGTATAAGAACATGTTTTCAGCGCGGCGTACATCGCTGAGTGAAAAGCTGTCGATTTTTATTAAAGAAAGTCAGACAATAAATTGGAAAATGGTCAAAAGTATTTGCAACTTTTAAACTTGAGGCAATAGATAGATTAAAAAATGCCTCAATGTCGTTAGTGACTATGTACAATTGCAGTTGAATGCTTAAAGTTACGAAGAAAACTACGTAGTTATAGAACTGTTAATGTTTTAAATAAAAATTCAAGATTTCAAATAAAGGTTATGGGCCACTATCCTTTGGATCAATCAATTATCTTCAAAAAAGGTAATAACATGCGAATACTATGCCTCCTTTTTAAATCAATAGCGCAATACAATGCAAAAGATCCTGTTTAAAAAAAGAAACGAAAGCTTTTCCTTCAGGATATTTTACGTACTCACACTTCAACTGCTTCACTGCCGAAAATTCATGAATTACATTTTAAATTATTCTTCCGTCCAATCCATTCGCCAGATTTGACTTTTCAGATTTTTTCTTCTTTTCCAAAGCAAAAACTTGTGGCTGCAAGAAATTTAGGCCGAACGAGGAGGTAATCTCTGAAATTGATACATATTTTGAACAGTTTGAATTAATTTATTGTTCTGAAGGGGTGAAAAGACTTGAATAGCGGTAAACTATGGGGTTGGCAACTAAGTACTTTCGGTTTTTACTGATAGAGAGCGTTGCTTTATTTTTTGTATAACGTATGTTAGTGCTGTACTTTACCGTTTGCGCGTGATACTAGTCACATTGACGTAACTTCAGAAGCAAGTAGTGCGTGATTTTTATTAAAGCTATTAGTTGTGGGTTAATTTTAAATGGAGTGCAGAAACGAATATTTTCGACATATTTTACTATTTTATTTCCGTAAAGGAAAGAAAGCTGCTGCGGCCCACAAAAAAATATGTGAAGTTTATGGTGGTAATTGCTTAACAGAGCGCACGTGTCAGAATTGGTATAAAAAATTCCGTTCTGGAGATTTTTCCCTCAAAGATGAGCAACGTTCTGGTCGGCCTACTGAAGTTGATGATGACCAAATCAAAGTCATAATTGAAGAGGATCGTCATATAGCTGTTCGAGAGGTTGCGGAGAGGCTACATGTATCGCACACAACAATTGAAAAACATTTAAAATGTCTTGGGCTAGTTAAGAAGCTTGATATTTGAGTACCTCACGAATTGAAAGAAATTCATTTAACACAAAGAATCAACTTTTGCGATATGCACCTTAGACGAAATGAAACCGACCCTTTCTTAAAAAGAATCATCACTGGTGATGAAAAATGGGTCCTGTACAGTAACATAGTTCGAAAACGATCATGGAGCAAACGCGATAAACCAGCTCAAACCACATCGAAAGCTGAATTGCATCCAAAAAAGATCATGCTGTCAGTTCGGTGGGATTACAAAGGTGTTGTGTTTTTTGAGCTGCTTCCAAGGAACCAAACGATCAATTCTGATGTTTACTGTCGACAATTAATAAAATTGGATGAAGCAATCAAAGAAAAACGGCCAGAATTGTCAAATCGGAAAGGTGTAGTTTTCCACCAAGATAATGCAAGCCCTCACACATCTTTGGCAACTCGTGGGAAACTATTGGAGCTTGGCTGGGAAGTGATGCCACATCCCCCATACAACCCTGATCTAGCACCATCTGATTACCATTTATTTCGAAGTTTGCAGAATTCTTTGAATGGTAAAACTTTCACAAATGACTATGACCTTCACTCGCACCTGATACAGTTTTTTGCTGATAAGGACCAGAAATTTTATGAGCGCGGAATCATGCAGCTGCAAGAAAGATGGCAAAAGGTCATTGAGCAAAATGGAAAATATATAATTGATTAAAAACTATTCTTTGTTTTAAAAAAAAGTGTTTTATTTTATACTACAAAACCGAAAGTACTTAGTTGCCAATCCAATAAAAGGAGTAATCTAGAAGAAGAATACTTTGGAAAAATAGAATAATTTTTTGCCTAGCAGTCCGTCTTTTCTTGTCTAGACTAATTAATTACTAATTAGCCCTGGTATATAACAAGTATTGTGTAGAAAATTTAGATACAGAAGTTATCTTGCTTATACACACATAAGATTGGAGTTAATTACAATTTTAACGAACACACAAGAATAAGTCTTCATTCATTCGGTGTCAAAATTATATTGAAAATAAAGAAGTGAATTTGATTAAAATTAACTCGTTTTTAGGTAAAAATATATCCGCTTTCTTACAACTGGAAGAATAACAATTTATAAAACTTTTTTGCAAAAATTGTGTAATAAGTTGACGAATGATATAGGAAATATTATTCCTTTATATTAATGTAAAACGCCTTAGTTTCATTTTCTAATCTAAACTTATTAATATTCTATATTCTATATCTGTCGATTTCAAAGTTTTAGGCACAAGGCGATTGTAAAAAGCCCAGAAAACAATTTCCTCGGAAACTGCCTTCGAAGTTGAGTCACGTTTCTTGATGACATACACAAAATTGAAATGGGAGAACAAGCCCGCACAAAATGTATCGTCCCCTTCAAGATGAAGGCGGTCCATTTCCACCCTTACACTGTATAAGCTAAGGGTCGCATTGTGCAACTTACGTAACGATATAACGGAGCTGTATAATATACTGCCTAACAACGAATAAGGAATATTGAATTGAACACAGGGTGTGCGTGAACTGGTATTGAAATAGGAATGCTATTGTGTTCACATATAGTTACAATTATACTTTTAAGGGAGTTATATTACAGACATTTCCTTTTGGAAAGAGTATCTTTTCATCTGGTCCAGTAACATCTGTTTAGAAATGTAAATGGAAAAAATACATATTTTTTTTTTAGTAAGCTTTGATTTAGTTCTGAAATAATATATTGCAAACAAGAGAGATTCTAAATGGAAAACGATAGATACAGGTTCGAGTCCTGATTCGATGCAGAAAATTTGTAATTAATTTTCTGTTATAATGACAATGGAATAGCAAGAAAAGTTGGTGTGAGACTACTATTTGATAGTAATTTTAGTTTTGTTGGATGCGTTACGAGTGCTTGTAAATCGGCCACGAAAACTCTTGGATTTCTTATGCGTAACTCCAAGCTTTCGACACACCAGGAATTTGCAAATTGCGCTCAAAAACTCTTGGATTTATTATACGTAACTAAGCTTTTAACTAATCAGGAATTTGCAAATCGGTCTCAAAAACTCTTGGATTTCTTATGCGTAACTCTAAGCTTTTGACTAATAAAAAAAACCACTAAATGCATTTATGTCTCACTAGTAAGCGGTAAATTGAAATATGCTTCAATGATATGACATACACCTTATGTCTGTCGCCAATTTCAATTGTAGAGATTTCAGAGACGATTTTTGAAGTACTGAACCGGTTAGGGCAACCGTCTAGAGCATATGTGGGCAACCACCGGCCCGCTGTAAGATTTGATCCGGCCCGCGAGACAGTGTCGTATTATTTCATGTCTGATATCTATCGCTAAAAATTATGAACACTATTTTAAAGTGCACTACTTTTAAACGCGCCCTGCGAACGTATTTGCACATTAAAGTTTGGCCCACAACATGTCAAAGGTTGCCCATACCTGGTCTAGAGAATGGTGGATACAGGTTCGAGTCTTGCTCAAATGCAGACATTTTTTAATTAATTATCTGTAAATAATAATAACGGCGGACTAATAGGAAATGTTGACTTAGGAGCACAATTTGATAGTAGCTTTAGTTTTATTGAACACATTCAGTTGTTTACAAACAGGTCTCAAAAATTCTGGGATTTCCTATCCGTAACTCCTAGCTTTTGACTAATGAGAAAACCATTAAGTTTATTTATGTTTTGCAATAAATTGGAACACCTTATGTCTCATGCCAAATTCAACTTGATAAAGTTCAGATGCGATATTTCAAATACATCTCTAATACAAGAGATGGTACATATCCAGAGAGAAATACCAGCCATACAGCATACTGCGAAGACAGAAAGGCCGTTAGTGCTACATTTTTGTTAAAACAAATTCATAACCAGGTTGTCACAGGTTGCTTTTTGCGTTCCCAGGATTGCTACAAGACGAAGTTTTATAAGAAGTTTTATACTTTAAATGTGTAAATATGGTTATAATAACTATGAAGACATTTTTATTTAGGAATTAAGCGTAGTAATTATGGATTTTTCTCACTTTTTAATTGTCAATTTTTAGTTTGCTTTAAAGAGTAAATTTGATTAATTAATCTTGATTTTATAATGCATTCCACTTTGTCGTTGCAACCGATTTTGATTTTGACTGTATTAAAGATAATAAAATTATTATCTTTTCAACATTTATAAGGTAATTTAATCAATAAATTTCTATTATGCAATTCATAAAAAAAAATAGAAACAAATACGATATTACTAAAACTCCATCGATGGTACTTTTTCCTTTTGTTAAAGCCGAGAGCGTGGAGAGAAATTGTTATTTTATCCCCATCTCTAGAAGCTGAGTTTGCGAACCCTTCAAGCACTTGACTACATGAAGGACCACTCCAAACGTGCCGATCATTTGTTTGACAAATGCAACGGTTTGACTTTTAATAACTCCTCGACAGAGACGTCGACCATGTTGGGAACTTCAATCTGAAAAGTACATCATGCTGATACATATTGATTGTATAAACTTCGATAATAGACTAACCGAATTTTATTCTACTGAATTGCTTGATTGCGTAGGTAGAAGATAGAAATATTGCGGAGAGTTAGACATACACTACCGGCCAATTTTATGTGTTTCCTGAAATACGGATTATCTTTCGAAAAATCAGTATTATAATTATTCAACAATATTATTACTGGAAGTAGTTCCATATGAATTTCTATGAATATCTTAAATTTTTTATGATAAATCGTAAAGGTGTCATAAATTGAAAAAATACCATAAATATTATATAGGCTAATCCCTACAGTATTAACAGTTTTACCTGCATTTCCGAAAGGTATTACCAATATTGTGTTATTGTACTAACTAATTACAATATTAGGATGTGTTATTCAAAAAGGAAAATAAATTTGATGTCAGTCATCGTTCATCTTTTGTTGCGAAAACAGTGAAATAGAGAGTTATTGTGAATATTTAAATGCAATGCCGAAGACGAAGGAATTATCTGTTTAAGTGCGTGCTATGGTAATTGCTTATCATCATACGGGTAAAAGTAATCGTGAAATTGCAAAAGAATTACGATTAAATCGCAGAACCGTTGATTATAACGTTAAAAAATTTGAAGAAAGTGGTACATTTTCCAACAAAAGAAGATCTGGACGACGCAAAGCGACGACATCTGCAGATGACCGGCATCTAATACGGATAAGTAGACGCGATAGACGAAAAACAGCACCAGAAATTGCTGCTGAAATGAATAGAGCGCGTGCTAAACCAATTAGTGTGTCCACGGTACAGAGAAGGTTAAGGCAACCGTGTTTATACGGAAGAATTGCTCTACGAAAACCACTACTATGAAAGCAAAACAAGATAAAACGACTAAATTGGGCTAAAGAACATAAGAATTGGACGATTGATCAGTGGAATAATGTGTTGTGGACAGACGAATCGAAGTTTGAACTTTTCGGTAGTAAAAGACGAATATTCGTAAGAAGATCCGCAGGGGAAAGAGTACTGCCAGAATGTATTCCGCCTACCGTAAAACATGGAGGAGGTTCAGTAATGATTTGGGGGTGTTTTGGTGGAAGATCTGTAGGCGATCTCGTCAAAATTGAGGGAATCCTAGGAACAGAGAGCCACAAGGAAATTTTAGAAAATAACTCTGTTCCTTCAGGACTAAGGATTCTTGGCGAAAACTTTGTATTTCAACAGGACAACAATCCGAAACACACTTCTAGATTGTGTGGCGATTACTTGCGTCAACTAGAAGAGCAAGGGCAAATCTCTATAATGGTATGGCCAGCTCAAAGTCCTGATCTGAACCCAATAGAGCTTCTTTGGGAAGAATTGGAGCGGAAGGTTCGAGAACGTGCTCTATCATCCACCACTGTACTGTGGGAACAACTTCAAGAAGCCTGGGCACAAATTACAGAAGATACACTCCAAAAATTAATTGAAAGGATGCCGCGGTTATGTGCCGCAGCTATCAAAAATAAAGGTGGGCACATTGATGAGAGCAAAATTTAATAATAATTAATGATAAAATTTTTATATAATAAAAATGTAACTATTTTATGTTTATTTTACACTATTGTATTGGTACAATAAATAAATTTTCAGTACACATTTGATAGTTTAATAATTTTGGCTAAAACTAAGGGTGGGCAAATGAATATGACCGGTAGTGTATGTAGTTTAAATATATAAAATATGTACATGTGCATGTGAATCAGGTTATGAAATTCAGTAATCTTCTTTTTAGGCAACTGAGATATTTATTTTCAACGATGTTATTTTATGATTAGTTCTTTTCCGAATTTTTTTAGAATAAAAATATTATTGCAAATTGTGTAGTAAGTGTAAGTTCCTTTTTACTTTATTGTGCATATAACTCCAAATGTTATTAAAATTCTTATAGTTGTGTGTACAAAAACAAATTGAGAAAAAAAATCCCTTAAATCGTCATTTTAAATACAAATTCAATGCCTTTATTACCTCTAATGGTTGATAAAAACCCAAAACATAAAAAATAAGTTCACTCCAAGAGCAAATTTAATGAATTTGTATACCCAGTATAATGGATAAAGTATATTTCCATGTTCATTTCACCTGTCGTTTCAACATGCACTTGAGTTATACGTTACATGTCGAATAATAGAGAGACTTAGGTAAACAGAGAGATCAATTTACTAAAATAATTTGTTTCCATTATACGATAGTCTCCGAAGAGGTTTCGTTACTGCTTCAACAACATCAACAATTCATATTTGAAGTGACAATCTATATCTACAAATATATACTTATACACTCACACGTCGGCACCTTAATTAATGTATTTTTCTCCGTTACAGTCGTTGATTAATTCATTCTGCTTTGAAATCGTGATATTTTTATAGAACGTCGTCTATAGTGGATATATTCAACCGCACGGATCTATAGTTCGAAAAAAATTTAAAAAATATGTGATGGTTTTGTTTTAATTGGGGGTGAATTTATATTAAAATTAGTAAATTAATTTTTCACAAATTAATATAAAAATAATATTTTTTAACTCCTAGAGAGATCTGCAATCTGCTCAGGGGATAATAAGCGCTTGCTGTGACTGGCTAGAAAGTAATCACATGTAGTGTATCATTTCATTAAGTGATCCTAGTCTAGACTGATCTTGTGTCTTGTAGTCAAATCTGTTTCACGCAAATATAACTGATTCACTAACATACAAATATTAAGATGGGCAGAATGATATTTTTATGATTTTTGACACACGTATGTAAATGTAAACTTAGACGATGTAAGCATTAAATTCATAACATCCGACGGTAGAAAAAGAGAACAATAACACCTTATCTTTCTTAAATAAAAATATAGTAATTAGAAAAAATCATTAGAATTGACTTCTGGGTTTCCAGGCTGGAACCGCGTCACTTGTATATCTGCCGACGTTTCGTACCCATTTGTATGGGACATCTTCAGGGCTGAACTACTGCACTGAAACTGGTGTAAGTCGATGGGGGACGAGTTTATATATCGATAATGGGTCATGGGTCAATGGAGCGTTACGGTTGCGGTTGGGTAGTTTGGAGATGCAGGATTGCCAAGCATTATGTAGGGGGGTAGCTATCATCGCGGTTATGGTTGTTGGGGTGCTTAAAGTTCTCTATAGTTTTACGGATTTTGCGCACTAAATAGTTAGTGCGGGATAGGATCTTGGTCGAATTAAACTGAATATGGTGCCCGGTTTCCAGCCTATGCTCGGCAAGTGCAGAACCGGCTATGCGCAGCAACATAGTACAACGCTCATGTTCGGAAACACGAGTGCCGACAGACCGCTTTGTTTCACCACTATATGCCCTGCCGCATGAACAAGGAATCCTGTACACACCAGGTGATTCTAAAGAAACATGGTCTTTTACTTTGTCCGTTTATTGTGGCACCTTTCTGAAGGTAATCAATGAGCAAAATGCCCTTTGAATCCCAAAAAATTGATGCCATCACCTTGTTTGCCGATAAAGTGGTTTTCGCTTTCTTTGGAGGTGCAGAACCACGTTCTAACCATTGTTTCGACTGTTGTTTAGTTTCGGGTGTACTGTAGTGTATCCAAGTTTCATCGCAAGTAACAAATCGCCTACAAAAATCAACCGGATTCCACTTATAAAGATCCAAACACTCACTGGAAATGAGCAAACGAGTGAACTTTTGATCAGTCATAAGCAATCGCGGCACCCATCTTTCCGAAAGTTTGGAAAGGCCCAATTCTTTCGTTAGAATGCTGAAATGTTGACCATGTCTGCTATTTCTCTGACTTTGAGTCGTCGATCTTGCGTAATAATATTATGGATTTTTATAATCATTTCCTTAGAAGTCACGATTTTGGGTGCTCCAGAGCGTGCTTCATCAACACAGCTTGTTCTACCACGTTTAAATTCATTTACCCATCTACTTATTGTGGCGGATGATGGAGCAGATTCACCAAATGTTTCCTGTAACTCATCTTTTATTTCGGTAGCTTTTATATATATAAGATACTAAAATATGTGAAATTAATCAGTATGTATTTAGTGGTTAACGGAGATAGTTGGTACGACATCGTGATTAATTATCAGCTGACGATGACAACTTAGCTGTCGATATACGCATACAGAATACGAACATTGATGTTCTAAGGGATTTAATGTATCTTTTTTGATTAATTCAATTCAAATTTACATTAAAATATAACTTTGTTTGGATAAGTTTTCAGAAAGTGTGTATTTAAAATAATTTTTCCAATAATCTGATATTACATCAGCGCACCACCAACGTAATGATTAGTCGTTTTATCGTTATGCGTACATATTTATGTGCTAAGAGTGATATAATAAATTTATGAAATAGTTAAGTGTTTTATTTCAAATTGCTTAAAAAATATTACGATTTTTCCCTCATCAGTCTACTGCGCAAATTCTAAATAATAAGAAAGCTATTTAAAAATCCAACTTAACACTAAACACAATTACACCATCGACAACTGTAGATAATGCAATCGTAATTTTGCGCTGTCAAAAATAAAACAAACGTGTTTAAAAGCACTGTCGAATAACGACAATTTGTTCAGTCGGTGTTGTATGCGTCATTTCCCTGTCATCAGCGGAACGCCGATTGTGTGATTTTCGCCGATTATTTGCGCAATAGAAATGTAATCTCGTTTAAACACTGTCGAATCCAATTACTTCCATAAACTGGCCACTTGTGTCACAACAAAACTGTATTCGTTAAAGCCACAGTACTTTTAAACTCTTTTGGGAAACTTCTTCCTACAGGGTCGGCCAAAATCACCGGTCACATTCGAGATTGTCAAAATTTAGGTATTAATAATGCGCGGAAATATACAATTAAATAAATAAGTAAAAATAATAATAATCTTTTAAGCAATTGCCCAACCTGACAATTATCTATGAATTTCTGATTATCTGTGAACTTCTGACTACCCTATATATGTACATGAAGATGTATTTTCTTTGGTTGTAAGTCGCGTGTGAGTTGCGTCTTGACAAGAACCGTTCTCTCGATATTTCAACGAGATCGAATCTGTCATCTTCTGGCGCTGGTCCTAAAAAATACATCTTCATCTTGCTAAAGCATCAACTGTGACACACACACACACACACACACATACATATATATATATATATAAACTAATAATGACAGAAATTAGTTTATCATCTCTTAAAATAAGAGCCAAGACTGCCTGATGAGCCTTGGATAGGCGACACGAAAATATATTATACATATATTGTATAGAAACATAACCTTTTTTCATATAATTATTTGCTTTTGCGACGTTTAACCTGAAAAATTCCAACTCTTACTGCTTATTGCATCATATATAGTGTAGAGGTTTTTTGAAAAAAATTTCTGCGTTCCGGTGAGATTCGAACTCATGCTTGCCGAGCATGTGTTTAAACCACTCGACCACAGAGAATGGTAATATCTAGACTTGAAGATTGACATATATAAAAACGATTTTTAAACTTAACATAGTATAAAATCGGTGGTATTTATTCAGAGATGGGTTCAGACTATTATATACCAACTTATGGTAAAATACAATTTTGTTTTCTGCTTCTGGGTTTCCGGGCTGAACCCATTTGTATGGGACGTCTTCAGGGCTCAACTACTATTGAGCCCTGAAAATGTCCCAAATGGGTACGAAAATCGGCAGATATACAAGTGACGCGGTTCCAGCCCGGAAACCCAGAAGTAGAAAGCATGGACCACGACCGCGGAAGTCTACGTACCAGATTACAATTTTGTTTTTTTCAAGCAATGCAGAGGACGTTACGTTGTAAAATATCTAATATTTTACAACGTAGAATTGATTCTCCTGCTTTGCTATTCCAGATGTATTTTACACTTAGATCTCATAATATACATACGTTCCATAAAGGCTCTTCGGTTTCTTGAATTTCATAAAAATGTGTCGGGGAAAATTGAAACATTTTAATACCAAATATTCAGGTGTACAATTCCAAGTTGTAATATTGGATCCATTATATATTGTATAAATTATGGAACATTTGAAGCCACTTAAACAAATTATTATTTCCATTCCTTTCTGAGAAGGATGGAACTGATTCTCTTCATTACGTAAAAAAAATTATGAAATTATTTTTTACCGCACTTTCTACTTTGTGAATTACCACATGGTAACGTCGATTGTATCTCAAATATATTGTTTTCTCCATTACCTCTTCCAATTTAAACTCCAATGAGATATTTCCCACCGTAACGCCTATTAAACTCTTTTGTTCCGAACAAAATGAAGAACCCAATTGTAAACGTCGAAAATTTTGCTCGGTATATGAGTAACATCAACATCAATACACGCTGTATCGATTCCCAATAAACAGCGTTTTATTAGAAATTTTAGGGTGCGTTAGCGTGTTGATAGCGGATTAGATTGCTCGTGACAGACGCGTTTCCATTCATCCCCGAAGGGTGTATTAGTCGACGACCCTTCTTCTTGCATAATACATATATACACCAGCGTATATTCAAAAAAGCCCCAGTCGACACCGCCACCCTCCGATAGATGCTCTCCTGTACGTGTGTGTGTATTTTATTCACGAGGGTAACGCACCATACAAAGCTTCCACTCATGTCAGCAGCCATCTTGTTAGCACATACTGTACAATGCGTGAAATGAAATGGAAGATGGGCGGAATTATATTGTGCCAGGGAACATATTTGGGGGGCGACGGAGGGTGAGAGGGATACAGTTTCAATCTCGTATACTTATCACGTTATGTCCCCCCTCGACTATGACGATGATGTAGTTACCGTTGCAACATGCGAAGTTGGAATAGGAATCGGTCGAGACGGTCTGGATGATGTTGGTGATGATTATAGGGATGCGCAATTGAAACAGAAAGCGGATACTGTTAAAGCGACGTCTAGAATTTTAATAGGTGATGGAAGCTTTTGTATGCGAATAATTTAATTATTGCTAAGTAGTAGAGCTCCGGTTTGAAGAAGGTGTACTTTAAGAAGGAGAAAGCTTGCTATAATTAACAAATCTTAATAAAAATTATACACACAAAATTAAACTTTTCGAATGTGCAATAATAAAGGAGGTGCTTTCCAAATTTGCCCTTTTGAAATTTCAGAAATTTTAATTTTTTAAATGTAAATATGTAATACAACATGATTTATTATTTTTATTCGTCTACGTTTCATTGCTGATTCTTCTATTTTAAGACCCCAACAGTAGTCTGCAAGACTGGTTTAATCTGGTTGATGTCTTGGTGAGATGTTTCACTAAGTTCATTGCATATCACCAAAATTGTCAACAAAACCTTCAGGAACATATTTGCGCCAAAATCTTTGTAATTTTTTGCAGCAGTTCATCAACCAGCTCTTTATCGTTTTCAGCCTTTTTAGTATACACTGTCAGGAGATATTTTGAGTTTTCGTATGTTTATCATAATCCATATCTCATCGAAAACGGTGCACGACTCCGTAACATTGAGAAAGAATAAAAATGTAAATAAATAAGCTATTATTATTAAAAAAAAAATATCGAATCGTTTATATTGGGTTGGCAATTAAGTACTTTCGGTTTTGTAGTATAAAATAAAACACTTTTCTTTAAACAAAGAATAGTTTTTAATCAATTATATATTTTCCATTTTGCTCAATGACCTTTTGCCATCTTTCTTTCAGCTGCATGTTTCCGCGCTCATAAAATTTCTGGTCGTTATCAGCAAAAAAGTGAACCAGGTGCGAGTGAAGGTCATCGTCATTTGTGAAACTTTTACCATTCAAAGAATTATGCAAATTTCGAAATAAATGGTAATCAGATGGTGCTAGATCAGGGCTGTATGGGGGATGTGGCATCACTTCCCAGCCAAGCTCCAATAGGTTCCCACGAGTTGCCAAAGATTTGTGAGGCCTTATCTTGGTGGAAAACTACACCTTTCCGATTTGACAATTCTGGCCGTTTTTCTTTGATTGCTTCATCCAGTTTTATTAATTGTTGACAGTAAACATCAGAATTGATCGTTTGGTTCCTTGGAAGCAGCTCAAAAAACACAAGACCTTTGTAATCCCACCAAACTGACAGCATGATCTTTTTTGGATGCAATTCAGCTTTCGATGTGGTTTGAGCTGGTTTATTGTGTTTGCTCCATGATCGTTTTCGAACTATGTTACTGTACAGGACCCATTTTTCATCACCAGTGATGATTCTTTTTAAAAAAGGGTCGGTTTCATTTCGTCTAAGGGGCATATCGCAAAAGTTGATTCTTTGTGTTAAATGAATTTCTTTCAATTCGTGAGGTACCCAAATATCAAGCTTCTTAACTAGCCCAAGACATTTTAAATGTTTTTCAATTGTTGTGTGCGATACATGTAGCCTCTCCGCAACCTCTCGAATATGACGATCCTCTTCAATTATGACTTTGATTTGGTCATCATCAACTTCAGTAGGCCGACCAGAACGTTGCTCATCTTTGAGGGACATATCTCCAGAACGGAATTTTTAATACCAATTCTGACACGTGCTCTCTGTTAAGCATTTGGCACCATAAACCTCACATATCTTTTTGTGAGCCGCAGCAGCTTTCTTTCCTTTACGGAAATAAAATAGTAAAATATGTCGAAAATGTTCGTTTCTGCACTCCATTTAAAATTAACCCACAACTAATAGCTTTAATAAAAATCACGCACTACTTGCTTCTGAAGTTACGTCAATGTGACTAGTATCACGCGACAAACGGTAAAGTACAGCACTAACATACGTTATACAAAAAATAAAGCAACGCTCTCTATCAGCAAAAACCGAAAGTACTTAGTTGCCAGCCCAATACATTATATTTTACACACAATTGCTTATTTATAGTTATACATATAATACAGTTATTTAATACATCACCCTTTTTTTTCATATAATAATTAGCAAGCCAAAGTGGGACTTATTTTACATCTTCGATCTCTTTTGACATAATAATATATATGTACATATATTTTTTTAGCTACTAACCTTTGTATTTGGTAAAAAATATTAGTCCGTGTTTTATATATTGCAAATTTGTATTTTTAACACAAATATCGCACGATATTGCGCAATATTTTGACGTAAAAGTAGCCAAAACGATAAAAACTCAACTCGTTTCCAAGGAAATCCTTATTTGAATAGTTTTTATATCAAGATTTTGTAATGGTAGCAAAAGCAATTTAAATAATAAATTTTATTAGAGTGTGGAGAGAAGCTTTCTCTTGTCAAATGGCTGTAAAATGTTCTCAATAACTTATTAAATCGTATTTAATACGAACCGTTTCTTATCTCCTAATTCGAACATTTACTAACATGTCTTTATTAAAATATAAATCGAGACGATTCCAAAACCAGAAATGTCATTTAGGTTTCAAATTATAATACGATATTTTGATAACGGACCACGTTGTATAATTACACAAAGCCATGCATATCAAGATAAAATTTTATAATGCATTATGGGGGTAGAAAGACGAACTACCACCACACAGATACAATACGACGTGGGTTTGGACAAAAAGATTGTGGACATTGTTATCAAGGCAAAGAATCTGTTGCAACACAATGGTGTAGCGTTAACATCTTCCACTCATGTCTGTATGCATTTAGTTTCGGTTTCGAGTTACTGTTGAAAACCACCGTGACAAATTTACACTTTCAATGTTATAATAAAGATTTACATTGATCGTTTTAAAAGCGTATTGTGTACCATTAGGAGCATTCAGTACATTGGATAACACATGCTTGAGATATATATACGTATTCGGGTGACTATTTTTTCCAAATTTTTATTAAATATATTTTTAATATTAAAAAAAATGCTAATGAATTAGCATACTACATTTAGGCAGTAAGTATTAGTGACAATATCGAATGCTAGAAGCAAAAAGGCACGTTATCAAAGTCATACTGATATTGGGGTCATTTTTATAACCGACTAAAATGCTGTTAATATACAGGCTGGTCCGAAATTTGTGGATAATCGTCAGGTAGGGTGATTTTATAATTAATTCTGAGTCGACAATCCTAATACATAAATGTTGTATTGTCATTAGTTAAGACGTACGAATTGCTTATTAAAAGAAGTGTAGATCTGGCAACATGGTATAAAACCAAAATTTAATGGAACTTCTTTGTTGAATAATTTCACTCATTGTAAAAATCGCCGAATGCACTTTTTGTACTTCAGAAAGACAAGCGTATACTAAACACTAATGATTATTTTGATGTGACATTCGGCACAGATATCACTGATAGTCATACCAACCTAGAAAAAAAATATTTCGACCAGTGGGTTTTCGCGCGAAATTTAAATTAAAAAGTCTTACCATTTTATATAAATATATTGGCATAAATCGATTAATTACATTATCTGGTAGAAAAAAATATGGTTTTCCACAGAAATTTCAACAAGTTCGAAATATTTTTGCCGAAATTTTATTTACGTCAAATTAAGAGATTCGAAACCGTACTTCTTGGTAGCTTAATTCTTTCGGGCAACCGTCTAGAGAACGGTAGAATCAGGTTTGAGTCCCGGTCAAATACAGAGAATTTTTATTTAAATTTCTGTAACGATATAATGTAATAACGATGAAAATAGCAAGAAATGTTTATTTTCATCAATTTCATATCGCGAAGAGCTTATAAATTGATCGTATGTGTTAGTCTAGTTGTATTAAGAGGTGAGAATATAGAAAATTATGAACAACTGATTAACATTAACTAGGAGAATGTACAGTGCTTTTTTTAAATTAAAATTTGCTATAGGTTTTTGTATTTAATATTTCATACACCTGTTAATTTTTTTCTTTTACAATTTTTTGAAAAATCGATGCCGTTGAAGTATAGCATATGAAAATCTAAGGCCAATTCTTGACGATTGCCTTGTATGTGATTAATCGTAAGCTTACCTGCTGACAGTAAAATTTTAATTTTTTATGTCAATCTGAGAAGAATGAAGTTGAAATTGATGGAGCCTGTGGTTGATTAACTTAATCACTAAGGTTGATATATAACCCCTTTTCACATTAACTTTTGTAATTCTGTATACGCATTTCGCTCCAGTAATTCAATTAAAACCCTTTTAGGAAATACAAAAGACAAAATCGAAGATAATAAAAAGTCGGGAATTTACCGAATTGAATGTTTAGATTGCAGTAAACAATACATTCGCCAAAGTAAACGATCGATCGAAACCCGGTATAAAGAACACCTTGCGCACATAAAATTCAACCGACCAGAAACATCAGGTATAGCAAGGCACGTTTTAGAAAATAACCACAGTGTTAACATGGATTGTTTACATTTGATAAAGAACGTGTATAATTATCGTGAATTAGACACGTATGAAAGCATGCACATCTTAAAGAATAAAAGCCATGTGGTGAATAGTGACAATGGGCCAATGCAGACGACCCTTTTCGGTCTGCTTAATGTCCGAAGAAGAGAAACACAGTAATAAATCACATGCAGGTACTTATCGGTCGTGTCCGTGTTCTTTTTTTCAATGTCATTCATCCTAGTTTAAGTAAAACAATTTTTAAAAATCTTGTGAAACGAACATTTAGTGTACATTTAGGTTCTCAAACGGTGTGTATCGCGTACGGAATGTGTTTTCGTACAGGTATTTTTCGCCGTGGTTTACCAGGTGCGACACTTTGCGGTTATCTGCTGATGATGACAACTTGGTTGTCGAAATGCGTATACAGAATTACAAAAGGTAATGTGGAAAGGGGTTATATATCAATCTTAGTGATTAAATATGAGAAGAATGAAAGCAAACAAAATACAAACAAAAAACTTTTGATTCTGTTTGAGAAAATTCTTATTGCCAATTTTCTAACGTCTGCTTTATCATAAAAAAAAACCTTTTCCGGAACAATATTTTTAATCCCCTTTCGTCTTTATTTATATGTTTTTATCTTTTTCTATTGACGAAGACCTACTGGAACATGAAAAATCGTTAAAATTAGATTCCATCTTCACAGCAAGTTATCTTACATTTAAGTCAGTGCAAGCGTTATATTATTTTATTAAAATATTTCTGAAAATACAGTTATTTCGAAGAAAGGTAACTATAATACCACAAAATATATTAAATATTCCAAATATACAAATAAAGATCGTTATACCAAATGACTTTACAAAAATCGCAATTACTATTTATAACAGTTTTTGGTTTATTTACGGACAAACAAGTTTAAGACATGGGTAACTGCTGTTATTATGGTGGTAACTGGCGTGGCATATATTATGTTTGCTCGTCGAATCGTTGCTTCATTTTCAGAATAAACACCTGCCATAAATAATTATCAGCGATCTCGACCGTAATTTCGTGTGTACGAGATTTTGTCCTTTTTATTTTATTCTGTTGATTTTACACCTATTTTATTTTTATTGAATCCACCTATTGGTGGAAAATTGTTTTAATTTAGCCAATGGAGTGAAGACAGACCTTCTTATAAACAGTAACATCCCATTTTTAAAGTTGTATTTCTATAAAAAAAGGGAGTTTCTACTAATTGTAATGCATTTGCGATGCGTAAATGTTTTTTTTTTTAAATGTAATTGATGAAGGTTGAATATGGAGTTTTTATAATGACTGATCAAGAAGTAATACTGAAATAAAATAATAAAGCGATATAGATGTGGAACGATGCGATTAGAAAACGATGAGATGAAGATTAATGAAAGGTGGAACTAAAGTAATGGATAATAGGTGTTAAACGGAATCATTCAAATATTAATAACACCCTGTTTACTAGGTTCGTTTCAAGGAATAATACCTATCAGGTAAACTTGTGTTATTAACGCACGATTCCTTTGTAGACTTTATCGTACGTTTTCGATACAGAAAAATAATGAGAAAACATTGCCTCCCTCTTTCGTACAACACACGAATGTATTGAATGACAAAACGAACATTCATCTATTTGGCGAAATAGCAAGTGTCTGTATACACTACAGGCCATAAGTGAGGGATCAGTAGATAAAATTAAAAAAAACCATGCACGCTTAGTGAAATAAAACGTATATTTCTACAAAAACTATATCTACGAGACAAATGAACAGTTTTCCTTATAAAACAAAATAATTTCAACATATTCTGTAGAATTTCTTATCATATTCGACTTTCGTCGAAGTATCCACCTCTGCGCTTAATGATTTCTTTACAAATATTAGGCAACCGCGATACAAGTTTCTGAAGCGTATCCATTGGTAAATTATTCCACACCCTTGTAAGTTGCTCCCAAAGCTGTTTCTGCGATTGTGGACAGCTTTCTCTCACGTTTCTATCTAAATGATCCTACAGTAATTCGATAGTGTTGAGATCGGGTGATTGTGGTGGCCAAATCATATTTATCAGCACCTCTTCCTCCTCTCTTTGATTCACATAGTTTTTACAAAGTTGGGAAGTGTGTTTGGGATCATTATCTTGTTGTAGGTGAAAACCTTCACCAATTAACCTTAATCCAGACGGAATCGCATGTTCCTCCAAAATCTTCAGGTACCCCTCTTTTTTTAAAATGCCTTCGATGCGGTACAAATCTCCGACACCATCAAAGGAAAAGGATCCCCAAACAAGCACAGAACCTCCCCCGTGTTTAACAGTTGGCACTACACATTCGGGTAACATCCTTTCACCCACTTGTCTTCGAACGAATACTCGTCGATTACTACCAAACACTTGGAACTTTGACTCATCTGTCCATAACACCTGGTTCCACATTTCCATGTCCCAGTGTTGATGGTCCTGGGCCCATTGTAACCGTTTTTTACGATTTCGTGGATTCAATAATGGTTTTCGAGCTGCAATACGCCCATGTAGTCCCGCCTTTGTCAAACGTCGTTTTACAGTAGTCAGTGACACCGACTTTCGACGGCCTTCATTCAGCTCTGCTCGAAGCTGAGGAGCTGTGAGGCGCCTATTTCGTTTTGATAGTATTTTTAGGCGCAAATCCTCTTGTGAATATAGTTACCCTTGGCCTTCCGCAACGTTTTATTGGTTGGTGGCTATTTGCCGCAGTGAAAATTTTTCACCATGTAGCGTTATTATAGAACTACGAGTTTCTGTGCTAAGTTCCTTTCTTTTCGGCATTTTTAAAAGTTACTTTTACGTCTGTTCTCAAATACTCGGATTGCAACTTACTCGGACAAATGCTGCACGAAAACTAATTTTTAAATTGCTAAATAGTTTACTATGAATTCCTAATACCATTATAATAATATTGCGTTGTAAACCCTATTAAATTTATTGGTGTATATAGAATATTTCTATTAAATAGACGCCATAAAACTATTAAAAGGATTTACAATATTTTTCAGAAACGAATATATTTATCTAATTTATAATAATAATCCGAATAATCCTTCTCAGAATTACATTTACAACTGTTATTTCAATTATTTTCACCAAAACAGGTAAAAGTCTAAGAGATGTGTCTAAGATACAAGTGTTTTGTTATTTATGATAAGTGATCCCTCACTTATGGCCTGTAGTGTATATACGCTCTGGGAACTTTGTTTCCGACGTACGAGACAGACGCGCTCTCATGCTGTCGTTCAAATACATTCGTGTGTTGTACGAGAGAGAGGCAATATTTCTTCATTATTTCTTTGGTATCGAAAAGGTACGACAAAGTCTATAAAGGAATCGTTCGTTAATAACACAAGTTTACCTGATGAAGAGTGAATCTCTGAAACATATGTAGTAAACAGGATGTTATTAATATTTGAATGATTCCTCATAACATTCATCAATTTGGTAAATCGCCAAGATAGTGTCTGTCTACACATGGTTTGGCAACCTTATTGCCGACATGCGAGATAGACACGTTCTCGTTCTGTTGTTCAATACATGCGAATGTTGTACGAGAAAGGGAGGAAATGTTTTTTCATTAATAATAATAGGAGACAACATAGAGAAGTACCTTTCAATACTTGGACGTCTACAATTGAAACATATACTTTCGCGGTTGTTGTTGGAGTTGCTTCCTCGGTATTTTTGCTGCCGATCTTTCGTTTTCACTTATACGAGACGTCTTCAGGTCTTAACTGCTACTACTACATTGTTGCACTGAAATTGAAAAAACTTCCGACTCTGAAACGAAGATAAAGTAACAAGAAATAGAGATTAATAAATACTAGGGTTATTTTAGGTCCGTTTGCCAACGAGTGTGAGAATGACGTGTGATCGTCGCAGTGGACATGCGCGTCAGCTTCCAGCATGCTTTCCATGTATTTAGACGTCAATTGCAGCCGTATCATGTGTCTGTATGCTGAGCTGTAGAAGTTTATAATGTTTAAGAGAATTGATTCGCCCTCTGACTGTGAGGTACAATTTATAATTCGCTTCTTGGGTGCGAGAAACTTGGCAGTAGTGGAAATTCACCGTCAGATTTGTGAAGTGTACGGTAATAGTGCTATGTGTAATAGTAAAGTTCGAAAGTGGTTGAGAATGTTTAAGGATGGAAGGGTTAATATGCATGATGAGCCACGCTCAGTCCAATCTCTGATTACTGAAGATTTGCTTCGTGATGTGGACATCAGAATTCGAGAGAACCGACGGTTCACAATTTTGGACCATATCATTACAGGAGATGGAACTCGGTTGTCTCACGTGACTCCTGAATCCAAGCGCCAGCCAATAGACTGGTGTCAACCATAGAGTGAAAACCAAACCGACAATTTTAACACGAAATGTAATGGTAACTGTCTTTTGGGACAGGAAAGGGGTTTTATTCCGAGAGACAGAATAAACCTCGCTATAGTTCTAGTAACTATCAATCACCTAAGAAATACGAGTATATTCATCGTTCCTTTCCAAACTGCGACAATTTATTATTTTTCAATTATAGATTTATTTATGTCGTACAAAATGGACGATTTTCTCCTTTAAAATATAATCACCACAGAGAAAAACAGTCGACAGAGATAAACTGGAAATCAATACAGAACCGCATTTTCGACAGAGTTGAAATGCAAACTCGAATTTGCGAAACATTCAGCAACCGGAACGCCAATTAAAACTCGATTTTTCGCCGTGCCCCCGGCCATATTCCCAACAATAAAACACACTCCAATCACCTCACCCTATGAGCGGTAATATCCCTCCGACACGGGCTCCATTAAAACGAAATGAGAATAAAAAAAAGGCCACGGAATAATCTGACTCGGGCGAAAGTAGTGAGGGACTTTGTACATCGGAATAACAATGCGAAAGAGGGTCTTTTTCATCACAATAACAATACACTTCTAGCCCGGTCCTTATTGGCTGTCATTGGTGCTGTCGACTCTACTACACTGCTGTTAGATACAAAATACGATTCGCGTAAATTAGAAATACTCTTCGGTTATGTTTTCGGCGAGTTCGGCTTGTTTCATGTTGTTCTTGTGCACTATTTTGTTGATGGAAAGCCGTAATTGCACGTCGAATTGGATGGTTTTGAATTCGTTTTCACTGCAACTGGTTCCCAACAAAGACATAGAATGTAATGGATTTTATATCAGAGATGAACTCAAGTACACATTCTGTTCATCAAGATCTAAACAAAATTCAAAAATATTTACATATTTGTCACCTCAGATTATTATTTTTGTTTTTACATTTACGTATAGCTGCCACGGTCACTCGATCGAGTCTACATTATTGATAAAACAAATACTGCTATAATCATGAAATATTATACAATATTAGTAATAAACAACAAATACGAGGGTGGTTCCTGAAGTTCCCGACCCAACAAAGAAAACACGAAAATTTTGGAAAGAAATATATTTATTTTTCAACATAATTTCCTTTCAGCTCTATACACTTTTCCCAGCGATGTTCGACACCCTTTTTATAATAAGATCTGTCTTATTTCTCAAAATAGCCATTAACTGCCGACATCATTTCATCATCGTTGGAAAATCTGAGCTATTTTTTGAAGTTTGGGAACAGAAAATAATCTGAAGGGGCTAAGTCTGGCGAATAGGGTGCATGAGGTAGCAATTCAAACTTTAATTCATTAATTTTGACCATTGCAATAACGGATTTGCGAACTGGTACATTGTCTTGATGAAACAACACTTTCTTCTTAGCCAAATGCGACCGTTTTTGCTTGATTTCTTCGCTCAAACGTTGCAATAAGTTCACATAATACTCGCCGTTGATAGTTTTTCCTTTTTCAGGATAGTCAATGAAAATTGTTCCACGCGCATCCTAAAAAACCGATGCCATGACCTTGCCTGCAGATGAAACGGTCGACGCCTTTTTTGGAGCCGGTTCTCCCTTTTGAGTCCATTGTTTTGATTGTTCTTTTGTCTCGAGTGTGGCTTGATGGACCCATGCTTCATCCATGGTTTGAAACGGCGCAAAAATTCTGCTTTGTTGCTGTGAAACTTCGATAAATACTCAATTGAAACATCTTCACGACACTGTTTTTGTTCGTGTGTGAGCAAACGCGGCACCCATCTTGCATACAGCTTTCTCATGTCCAAATATTCAGATAATATGCGATGTACCGCTTTGAAATGTCTACTATGTCTGCTAGCTCGCGCACTTTCAGTCGACGATCATCCGGTACCGCTTTGTGGATTTTCTCCACCATTTCAGGAGTCATTTGGTCGACTACTGCGGTGCTAGTCTTGGCAGCTCGTACGGCCTCGTTTAAACTCTGCTACCCAATATTTCACTGTTGTAAACGAAAGAGCAGACTCCCCCTGAGTATAATCCAGTTCAGCTTATATATCGGTTGGGCTGAGGCCTTCCAAATAAAATTATTGTATCATGTAACGATGACCAAACTTGAAACATATGCTTTATAGATTGTGTACTTTCTAATACAGTGATGTTTTTCAAACAACTACCGCCATCTCTAGGTCAGGCCGGGTACTTATGGGAACACCCTCGTATTATTAAATCAAATGTATTTTCTATTAAAATCAGTATACGGCACTTGAAAAAATCGAAGGTTGAAATTCGTTGGGCGGTGTAATTACTGAAAACCCAAATAAAAATAAAAATTGCATTTATATATACGCACATATGTACATAAAGTGTGGACTTCGTTTTTTCTCGTCTCATAATCACATCGCACTAATGGTAGATAAAAAGAAACAGATTACGATCTATACGTGTATAAGTAAAAATAAAAATTAATGGTTTAGGTACAGAGATTCTACAGTAGCCGTCCATCCACAAACAAAACAAAACAGAGATAATATCACATTTCGTGAAGGAACTTCCAGCAACCACCTATGTGTCTGCACCTAACAATATAATAACACGTCAGTCGTCTCAAGTAGCTGCAGACGCCATTTCGAGTTTTCGATTTAAGAGATACACTGCTAAAATAATCGAGATTTACGTATACACAAAAATATTCTCGAAATAAATCCTTTTTAGGCGGATTTGTTTTAAATAAAATTAGAAATATTTAACAATGTACACTACCGGTCATATTTATTTGCCCACCCCAATTTTATGTGTTTCCTGAAATACGGATTATCTTTCGAAAAATCTGTATCATAATTATTCAACAATATTATTAGTGGAAGTAATTCCATATGAATTTCTACGAAAATCTTAAATTGTTTATGATATATCGTAAAGGTGTCATAAATTGGAAAAATACCATAAATATTATATAGGCTAATCCCTACAGTATTAACAGTTTTACCTGCATTTCCGAAAGGTATTACCAATATTGTGTTATTGTACTAACTAATTACAATATTAGGATGTGTTATTCAAAAAGGAAAATAAATTTTATGTCAGTCCATCGTTCATCGTTTGTTGCGAAAACAGTGAAATAATGAGTTATTGTGAATATTTTAATGCGATGCCGAAGACGAAGGAATTATCTGTTGAAGTGCGTGCTATGATAATTGCTTATCATCGTACGGGTAAAAGTAATCGCAAAATTGCAAAAGAATTACGATTAAATCGCAGAACCGTTGATTATAACGTTAAAACATTTGAAGAAAGTGGTACATTTTCCAACAAAAGAAGATCTGGACGACGCAAAGCGACGGCATCTGCAGATGACCGGCATCTAATACGGATAAGTAGACGCGATAGACGAACAACAGCACTAGAAATTGCTGCTGAAATGAATAGAGCGCGTGCTAAACTAATTAGTGTGTCCACGGTACAGAGAAGGTTAAGGCAAGCGGGTTTATACGGAAGAATTGCTCTGCGAAAACCACTACTACGAAAGCAAAACAAGATAAAACGACTAAATTGGGCTAAAGAACATAAGAATTGGACGATTGATCAGTGGAATAATGTGTTGTGGACAGACGAATCGAAGTTTGAACTTTTCGGTAGTAGAAGGCGAATATTCGTAAGAAGATCCGCAGGAGAAAGAGTACTGCCAGAAAGTATTGCGCCTACCGTAAAACATGGAGGAGGTTCAGTAATGATTTGGGGGTGTTTTGGTGGAAGATCTGTAGGCGATCTCGTCAAAATTGAGTGAATCCTAAGAAAAGAAGGCTATAAGGAAATTTTAGAAAATAGCGCTGTTCCTTCAGGACTAAGGATTCTTGGCGAAAACTTTGCATTTCAACAGGACAACGATCCGAAACACACTTCTAGATTGTGTGGCGATTACTTGCGCCAACTAGAAGAGCAAGGGCAAATCTCTATAATGGTATTGCCAGCTCAAAGTCCTGATCTGAACCCAATAGAGCTTCTTTGGGAAGAATTGGACCGGAAGGTTCGAGAACGTGCTCTATCATCCACCACTGTACTGTGGGAACAACTTCAAGATATTGTATTGGTACAATAAATAAATTCTCAGTACACATTTGATAGTTAATAATTTTGGCTAAAACTAAGGGTGGGCAAATAAATATGACCGGTAGTGTATATGACGTAGTAAGAAAAGCATTTAGTTTGAATTGTTTTGGAATAAGTATACCTAAACTAAACACTGTTATTGTATTGTGCCTTAAAGAAAAGAAAAAGGAATTTTAAATACAATTAAAAGTTTACTAGCTTTGCAGAAGAAAAGGGATAATCTCAAAAAAGAAAACCTAAAACGTGAGATTCTACTAAGATTAAATTTAAAAAAATCGAACAGTTCTAATCAAAAAAGTAATGAAAAGTAATTTCGTTTTTCCTCCTTAGAGTCATTAGTTGTATTTTATACATTTTGACAACTCACATTTCAAGGTTTATTTGTAAAGAATACGATTCTCTATTTTCGTTTCTTATTGTGATTTATTGTAATTTGAAAACAAAATTTGGCATATTTCGTTCTCTTTATTAATGAAAATGAACACAGTCGAAGCAAGAAAACAGTTTCGTGAAGTCTCAAGGGAAGACATTTCAATACGTCAGTGTCAAAAGTGGTTTTCAAAATTTCAATTTGGGTAATTTCGATGTCAAAAATGTAGATCATTTCGGAAACCCAGTTAAAGTTGATGTTGACAAAATAAAGATATGAATTGAATGAAATATTGCTACCAGATCAAATTTGTCAACGTAGGCCGTTCATAATGATACTAAAAGAATTGATTTGACATCGAATCTGAATATTTGGGTTCTATATGTTCTAAAAGAAAGACATTCGCTCCGCTGCACTGACGTCTGTGATCTACTGATGAAACGTGAAGAAAATGATCCATTTCTGAAGCGAATCATAATTAGGGACGCGAAATGGATTGCGAGGAGCTGAAAAGATGAATCAATTCAAAGCATTTCAAAAGCTGATTTCATTAAAAATGTGAAGTTCTCTGTTTGGAGTTTCAGGAGAATTTTTTCTAAGCTTCTACCAGACAATTCTTTCATTAATTCGGAAATATACTTCCGCCAAATGAACAAGTGATTCAATGAAGCAGAAGTGGTCAGAATAGATTAACAGAGTATATGTAATTTTTCACCATGACATCGTCAGGCTTGATACAAGTTCGATGACTTGTCAGATGTTACAGTTTGGATGTGCTACCACACCCAACACATTCGCCAAATCTGGCACTCTCTGACCCACCTGCTTCAATCTTTACAGAATTTTTTAAATGGAAAAGCATTTAATTCCAATGAAGACGTCAAAAATCACTTTATTCAATATTTTGCAAGTAAAGATTAATAGTTTTTTAAGTGCACAATTTTACTACTACCAGAAAGGTGGCAAAATGGACAAAATCGGTCAATATATAGTTGAATAAAATACTTATATATTAAATTATAAAATTGTAGAACTTTAGTGTTAGGGTACAAGTAAGTTGAGGATTATTTGACTAATAGAAAAAGGTATGTTGAAGTTAGTGGATCACAGTCTTGTTTGCGAATGAAACGTGGCGTTCCCCAGGATAGTGTACTTGGTCCTTTACTTTATATTTTATATATTGAAGATTTGACCTTGTTGTTGCTAAGAATTTGGGTTCTGTTAATCGTGGGCCTAACACCAAGTTAACTAATGTAAATAACTACTTTAAACAAAAAGAGTTCTACTTAATCAGTAAAAAAAAACAGTTTTTATAGAATTTAAAACAACTAATATTGAAATAAATTATTCACAAGATATTAAAATCGATGGTAATAGTATAAAACCCGTAGGCTCTACAAAATTTGGGGTTGCTAATTAATTGTAGACATAATTGAAAAAGAGAGTTGACTTTTGTTGTCGTGCCTTAAAGAGTTGAGTTTTGACATACCGAAAATGTATTGCTTCAAACATTTTATACATAACCTCACGGTGAAAATTGCACAGAATGTTTAAGATATAATATATTGGATTGTTGAAAAAGTCGACGTCTATTTTCTATTTTTCACAGATCATTTATTAATATACAAAGTTTAGTCAATAGTCAATATAAATAATATAGTGTTTGTTTCTTCGGCGATATTTTCCAATCTTTAAGTCGACTTTGTAATTCCTCGTTTCTAGACGACCTATTTATACTGAGGAAAGACTCTACAAGGTGTTGATTCATAGCCTCATTTGTTTCAAAAAAAAGCGGCACAAGTAGACGTCTGAAAGTGCAAGGGTCGGCGTATATAAAAACATCGAAATTCAAGATCCAATTTGACTGGCGATAAATCTTGTGCGTGGTCTAGCATTGTCGCGATGAAATACAACTCCTTTCCGATTACGAATCTGCACGTTGAGATCAAGACCGCTTTGGCACCACATTTTAAACAATTCATTTCTTACCATCAGTTATCAGTCGCTTCAGGAAAAGATCATTATTCTCAAGTTTAAGGAGCATATTGCAGATATGCTCCTTATAATAATATAATACGTGCCGTTAATTCGTGAATCCTTAAATGATGGATGTTTAATGTATCTGCAAGCTCTCCTTGTTGTATGCCTTATGTAGGTTTGACCCTATCAATGTCTTTATTATTATACAAAATAAAGGCATTCAACGAGGCAACTTAACCTCAGTTGTTCTTACTGCCCGAAGAGCATCTTTAATATTAAAATTACCAGCACGGAATTTTATGAACTGTCGTTGGAAAAATTACAAAAATGAACGAGCGCCATCTGCCATTTCCCATCAATCTAAGATTTCATTGGATGGTTTCTATAGTATTTTTGTTGTGTTAAATGATTTTATTCTTTACAATGATTGAATATGGGTTAAATTGTTATTTCTCGCATTTTCTCAGTTTTCACTCAACTTACATATCTATGGGTTTGAGCCCACGGCTTTGTTATAGTTCTTTGTTACGGTAAGTACTTACTACAAGTTTTACGATGTTTTGTGTGTCTATTTGAAGGTCATTATCATATTTGTGATTGCGTTGGTGGAATGGCGAATTGATCAGGTTATGACATCTTCTATTGTTGATTGAGAAATTCTTTGGTTATTTCTATTGTTTTTACGACTGTTGTTATCTGTTTGTATATGTATATGACAATAATAATAATAATTACTATTATTGTCATTATTACATTCTCAAGCATGTTTTTATATTGAATAAACATAATTCATACGCAAACTAGAAAGTGAATCTCCCACCTAAAGGAATACACACGGATGCATAATACCCGAAACACAATTTTCCAGCAACAGTGTAAGCCACAATACCAACTAATTAGTAGAACAAGGCCTGGTCCTCGTTTTATGAGGAAAAGTCACATCTCGCATCATTATGACAGCTGACTCAGCAACTTGCTTCACACCGAACTCTACGCCGATCAACCGGCAATTAGCCATCAACATAATATTTAGACAGGGAGTCCTGTCTAGTTGATATTTAAGCGTCCTCTGGCTGCGGCGACCATTACTTCTTCTTTTTTTTTTCGGTACACGTACTGTCGTTGCTTATAGGATTACACACCTCATACAAATGCAGCCAATTGTTTCCGTCGGTGTAGACGTGACCGAGTGATTTGAGGTCATGTTTGAATATGAAATTGCAACGTGCGACTCCGAGGTAATGGGACATGAATGCTTAATTTATCAGCCCTGTACAGGTGTATATAGGGGAGTTGTGTGGAAAACCACTTTAGATCGAAATTTTGCTGAAATACTTTTTTTTAACATAAATAATATACAGCAATATACAATGTTAAACGAATTCTTGAAGGGTATCTAAATAGAGTAGCCTTTTTTAAAAATACTTGGTTAATGAAAACCTTTTTAAATACAAGCAGGTAATATACAGTAAGATACAATTAAACAAACGCCTGAAAGGTATACGTTTGAATATATCAGTCTTATTTTTTTCAATATTTTGTTAATGAAAACATTAAATACAAGTATCAGGTGCGCAACTAAGTTCTCGCTGTTTTTTTGATGAAAATGCAACTTTATTGTGAAAAAATGTTTACAAATGAATCATTCAAAATATTGACCATCGCTAGCGACAACTTTTTCCCGTCTTTCTGGCAGAGCTCGAATACCGTCACGGTAGAAGTGTTCGTCTTTTGAGGCTATCAACGAATCAAGCCATTTTGAGATGTCTTCATATGAGCGGAACTGCTGATTAGCCAGACCATGTGCCATCAAACGGAACGAATAATAATCGGACGGCGCAATATCTGGGGAATATGGCGGGTGGGGTAGGATCTCCCAGCGTTGCTAAGTAGGTTTTAACGGGTTTGGCAATGTGAGACCGAGCGTTGTTATGCTGTAGAATCACTTTTTCGTGCCTCTGCCCGTATCGTGGCTGCTTTTCGCGCAGTGCCCAGCTCAATCGCATCAATTGAGTTCGATACCGTTCCCCAGTGATAGTTTCGTTCGATTTCAACAGCTCATAATAAATAACACCGCCCTGGTCCTACCAAATACACAGCAAAACCTTCGTAGTGTGAATATTCGGCCGAACCGACGACGTAGAAGCATGACCGGGCAGTCCCCATGATTTTGTTCTTTTTGGGTTGCTGTAATGAATTCATTTTTCATCACCCGTAACGATGCGATGAAGAAAACCCTTCCTTTTTTGCTGCTGGAGCAGTTGTTCACAGGCGAAAAAATAATGCTCAACGTCTCTTGGCTTCAAATCATAAGAAACCCAAGTTCTTTGTTTTTGAATCATTCCCAACGCATGCAATCGCTGGGAAATGGCTTGGCGGGTAACTCCTAATAATGAAGCAAGCTCTTTTTGTGTTTGGCACGAATTCTCATCGAGCAATGCCTCCAATTCAGCGTCTTCGAAGGTTTTTGGCCTTCCTTGACGCGAACGGTCGTCAACATCGAAATCACCGTTTTTGAAGCGACGGAACCAATCACGACACGTTGTTTCCTTTAGAACAATATCTCCGTAAACTTTTTGAAGTTCTCAATGCGCTTCAGCCGCCGTTTTCTTCGAATGAAAGAAGAAAAGCAACACTTCCCGCAAACGACGATTATTTGGCACAAAATCAGACATTTTCACACAACTAAAAGTATATGACGCAAAAACAAAATCACTAATGTATCAAAGTGGTTTGTTTACCATATGTCATGACGTTTGGGTTATGTCACAACCGACCAGCACTGGAGCCATCTCTTGAAAAACAGCGAGAACTTAGTTGCGCACCTAATAATATACATTATGAAACAATATTAAACGAATTCTTGAAAGTTATCAAAGACACCATCCTTATGTTTGTTTAAAATATCACAACGGTATTTCGACAAAGAGAAATTTCTTGATTTTTAACTTTAAAAACACCTCATATTTAGGAGTTTTCTATTTATCTCTTTTAATAGAATGTATTTACTGTTACAAAATTTATATAAACCAGAAAACTATATCTCGTTTTTATTACGACTCTGGTGTTTCACAAATTAATTCTACCTGATCTAATCTATAAAATATGATTACTTTACTTTATGTTGAAAGTCCCGAAAATCTATTTATTCATATATTTAGGTATTGTACCATTACTATGCATTCCAACAATAACCTCGAAAACCTCAAACTTGCAGACGAACGTAACACCAGAGTCATAGCTTATGGCTTTTTTTTTCGTTGGTAAGACACCTCAGCAAGGTACAAGAAACAGTATTATTTCAGTGAATTAAAGTTTACGACCTTTACCAGACTATAAAAACACACTCTCTCAGAGAATTCAAAAATAAATTAAAAACCTGTTTGTTGAAAACTCTATAATTTTAATGATCATGATTCAATACATATTTTTAATATATTCGTATTTTCTGCTTCTGGGCTTCAGAGCTGGAACCGCGTCACTGGTATAACTGCCGACGGTTCGTATCCACTCATATGGGACATCTTCAGGGTTCAACTACTACTACTGTCTGTCGCACTGAAACTGTTTCAGTGCGATAGACAAGTTTTGCATAGTGGGACATAGGGACGCCACTAATCAAATGTCAATACTAAAAATTAACCTCCATCTTTAGTTAACCTAAAGTTTCAGTGCGATACGTGTACTGTTGTAGCTACAACGAACTGTCGAAGTTGACGACAAGTTAGTCGAAAAATGGAATTAAGCCGAGAACATTTTTGCGGAATAATTTTTTATAATTTTCGAAGACAATTATCTCAACAAGAATTCCTCGCCGAGTTGATTTCTCTTTGGTATGGAGAATTCAAAGGGGGACGGATTACTCTTAGCAGCAATCTAAGATCAGGTTCACCAGAAACGGCAGAAAAACGTCGATGATGTGCGCAAGATTGTCAACGAAAATCGGCATGTAACATATCACCAGATTGAAGCATTATTGGAGATTTCAGACTTCAATTCAAAAAATTTTGCATAAAGAATTGTGCGTAAAAAAATTAGTTTCCCGTTTGATACTGTATGTATTGATCGAAGAATAGAAAGCAGCCAGGGTGAATTGGTGTCAAAACACTCTAAATCGCTTCAACACCGGAAACTCTAAAACGAGTACAACATTGTCAGTGGTGATGAATCTTGGATTTACTCATACGAGCCAGAAAATAAACGCTAGTCGTCTGTTTGGTTGTCCAAGATGAAGAGAAAAGCCTACAAAAGTAATTCGTTTTCGAAGAGTCTCTGAAAAGATGGTCGCGACATTTGTTTCGAAAACAGGTCATGTAGCAATAATTCCTCTACAAAGAACTGTTACTGTGGCTGCATACCGATTGATATACAACCATTTGCTTGCTGAAAGTCATCGATGAGCTTCGAAAAACCAACCCCAAACGACAAATCGTTCTCCACCAAAACAATGCAAGTTCGCACACAGCACGCAAGAATTTTTAACGCAACAAAACGTCGATTTGTTGGACCATCCTCCACACAATCCGGAACTAAGTCCCAATGATTTCTTTACCTTTCCGGAAATCAAGAACTGACTGCATGGTCAAAGGTTACAGTCGGTTCCAGGAGCAGTCGATGCCTTCGAAAACGCAATTTTGACTGTTCCAACAAACAAGTGGAACAATTGCTTCCAGAGTTGGTTCCAGCGTATGCAAAAGTGCATTAATCTTCGTGGAGAATACTTCGAAAAACAATGAAGTCTTTAATAATAATAATAATAATAAGTCTTTATTGTCCAACAGATTGTTACAATCCAATAACAGGACAAAAAAATATATATATACATATATACACACACGCATATTATATGTATATATATATATATATATATATATACAAAAATACAAATCATCAGATAATCAAACAAAACAAAAGTAACCCAATTAATGTTCACAGTGCTTTGAAAAAATAAATATAGGTTATACACACACCCATAATTAAGAAAATAAAGAAAATTAAGACAAACGCGCCCTAGCGACAGCCAGTATCCGCCCCAAGGAATCAAAATTTATATCACAATGGTCCGACAAACCGTTGAAGGCCCGACATGCTACTGCTAATGGGGAATTGAAACCAATATTCGTACTAAATGTTTCAACATAAAAGCAATGGCTATGTCTAGCCGACACTCGTGGTACCATAAAATTGAGCTGAGATAGTAAATGAGCACAATCTATATTCCCTCTAACCAAGTTAAATACAAACTTAATACTACTCAGTTGACGTCTGACTTCCAAAGACTCCATTCCAAACTTATTTAGAAGAAAAGAGTTCCCGACTCCTCGTGGAGGACACACGCCCCCACCCTAAAGTTCAAAAACCGTAAAAACCTTCTCTGAACTCTTTCAAGTGACAATTTGTGAATCTCATAATAAGGATGCCAGATCAAAGATGCATACTCCAGCCTTGAACCCACATACGTCATGTACAGCTGCTTAATCGTAGAAATACTGAAACAATGACAATTCCTTATCACGAAATCCAGCACCCTCAGAGCCGTCGCGGTTATGTGATTGATGTGCTTAACAAAGGTAAGCCTGGAATCAAAGTAAACACCCAAGTCTTTTATTTCAGTGCATCTAACAAGAGAAAGACCATTAAGTGAATAATTATAGATTACCGAGTTAATCCTCCTCGTATATGTTACAACTCTGCATTTATCCACATTCATCTGCAAATTGTTCAGCGCGCACCAATCAGAAATTCCATCCAACGCCAACTGCAAGCGGTTACAGCCATCCATATCGTCTACACCTCCGAAAATTTTTAAGTCATCCGCAAAAATGCATCTATTGCATTCCACTGTCTCAAGCAAATCGTTAATGAAAAGCAGAAACAATAAAGGACCCAAATTGGAGCCTTGCGGCACTTCTGACGTGTCCGAGAACAGGTGCGACTTGTAACCGGCATGACAAACATATTAAAATATGAATAGAAAAAAGAAATGAGTGAATCACTAAATCCGAAAGAGCTCAGCTTGCCAATCAAAATTGCGTGATCCATGCGATCAAACGCCTTAGAAATATCCGTATAAATAACATCAACCTGGCCCCGGGCATCAAGGATACTAGAAGTGAATTGTGTAAAATAGGCCAGATTGGTAGTAGTTAAAAGCAATCTACTGCTTTATTTCAGTTTTTTATGCAAAACTTAGAAGACAACCCTCGTACCTGGCTATTTAGTTAAGTAAAAATGCTTTGAAACGAACTATGTATAAATACTGTGTAAGTGTACCCCTTATTTTATGCTAACCCAATATTAAATGATTAAATTTTTTTTCCACTTTTGGTGAATATAAAATTAATTTTAAAGAATTTTTCATTTCTTCGACCCCCTATTCGAAAAGAAAATGAAAGCATATTTTTAAATATTGTTTGTACTTTAACTTTTGCACCAACTTAATAAAAGAAATATAAATATCTTATGATTTTTATTAAATCATCAAGTTGGCGTTAGCACTTCGGATATGGAATAATTTTCGAAATTTAAAATTCTAATCCGGTTTCTGCAAACCAATGGAAGAAGTAACGTTTAATCACTTATCAAAGTGAAATTAAATTTCTGAAATCCATAGTAATGAGTACAGAGAATGCCGAAGACGAGATCCGTCGAGTCGACGTCGCAACACCTCTCCCACGGGATCAAATTAGAAGCATTACTACACCAGGACTCCAGGATAATAAGATATCTCTTATTATATTCTACAGTCTGACAGATTCTGGCAGCCATTACACTGCCCCCACATTGCTAATTTGTAATCTAACCCCACTACAATGGAAACCACACCTAGAGGCGTTCACTTCAGGAGAGGCGTTCGTTCTGTAACCCCCACCAATTTTCGTTGTAGTATAGAGGCTCTCTTACAGATGTCGCTAAGCATATCAGTTCGGGAATTTATGAATATTGATTTTATTTTTGAAATAAGTGTCATAATATTCATTAAAAGAAATTTTTTTATTATTTTTACTAGAGAATTTTGATTAAAAAAAAATATAAAATAATTGATTAGTGGAAAGCAATATGATTGCATTGCATTTATTGATATACGGGGTGCGTTGATATAGTTTCAGATTGTTCTTAATGAAATTTAAATAATACATAGCTTTCTTGTAACTTTATAAATCTACTTATATGTGCATCTATTTATATGTTCGATAAAAAAACAATACCTCTTTCGTTCAATCGAACGAAAGAACAACGGAGTGTCATCTTGCTAAAATAGGTAACCAAATTACCATTGCATATGTAGACGAACATAAATTAAAAGCTTGGCGAAATTATCATTAGGTGAACGTATATATAAAACACAAGTTTGCCTGAAGAAAGGTGAATTCCTTGTAACGCGTAGTAAACAGGGTGTTATTATCAATAAATAATTCTTTTAATGTTTATTTATATATTTCTTTGTCATTTCTGTAAATGTTTGTTATGTCATTTACTTATGTACAATACTTATATTCTGACGACTTATGTGTCCACCATTAACATATTATTAATATCAAGGTCGTTGTTTTGTTTTGAAATAGTATGTTTTATCTATATACATCATTATAACAATACCTATATTTATGTAGGTTGTTAAAGTTATGGTTTTTTAAGTAAATAAAATATATTTAAATAAATGCGTACTGCAATTTAAATACCCAATTCATGTCTAATTCTATATTTACTTATTTATAAACTTTATTCTTTTTTATTGAGAGTTTCGACCATTGGGATAATAAAACAATTAATTTTTAACGACGTTTCGGTGGAGGGATGTCGTCCATTTTCAAGTTACTTATTTTTTTTAACCTGCAATACTTTTTATAGATACATACGAGGGAGCGTTTTTATATTCGCGGAATGGGGGACAAGGGGTGGAAATTAAAAAACCAAATTATTTTTCTTTTTCAATATATTCACCTGCAAGACGGATACATTTTTCACATCTTCCCTTTATACCCTCACAAAAAAATGATTTCTCTTTATCTGCAAAATACGCCGAAACTGCCTCCTTGACTTCATCATCGGCAGTAAATTTTTTACCCCGCAGCTCTTTTTTCATTTTCGGAAACAGGTAATAATCACTCGGGGCCAGGTCTGGGCTGTAGGGTGGGTGATTCACAATTTCGAAGCCCACCTTATGCAGGGCAGCTAAACGTTGTCGTGCAAAAGCAGAACACCTTTTGTCAATTTTCCCCGTCTTTTCTCTTCAATGGCTTCTTTTAGTCGCTCTAATATTGAAGCGTAATATTCTGCGGTTATAGAAACACCTTTATCTTTATATTCAATCAACAATATTCCTTCCGAGTCCCAAAAATACCGTTGCCATGAGTTTCCCAGCTGATTGTGACACTTTAAATTTCTTGGGAGGTGCTGTGCCCTTTTTATGCCACTGCATGGAGTCTTATTTGGACTCAGGTTCATAATGATGAACCCAAGTTTCTTCTCCAGTAACAATTCCACTCAATACACCATCCTTGTCTTCATTACAGAGGTCCAAAAATGCACGCGAACACTCTACACTTTTCACTCCTGATTATGTTACTTGGTTGACGATAGCTCAAAGACTAACTGTCTAATAACAATGAAACTTCGTATTTATACTAATCATGAGTCGCTGCACAGGCCACGCTCCCAATGCGCCTACTCACCCCTCTACAACCCGCTCATTCCGCGAATATAAAAACGCTCCCTCGTATAGATACACTTTATTTGTGAATAAGTTTTTTTTATATAAATAAATATTCGTGATTACTTACATATTTTTAATTATTTTTTTTGTTTAATATTGCAGAATGTACAATTACACAAGCATTTTTAACAATAACAAATTTTTAGTGTTTTTGTCTGAAAATTCGATATTCGGGAATATTTTTTTTAGTTTTTTTCATAAAGTGACAGATGTCACTTTCTTTTTTATTGTTCATGTTAGGTATGCGTTGGTTTGTAAATTCACGTTGATGAATGCTTCTGAATTAAAAATGAATGTTAAAAAGTGTTAAACAGATGTAACAAACTATAAGCAAATAGTTATTAAATTAAAGATATTTGTATCAATTATTTACAAAATAATTTTATTTCTTTAGATTTAACTCTTTTATTTCTCATAATCTCTCCTACCTCATACCACCAATTTATGTTAAATAATACAAAAAGTTACAGGCACTTTAGATAGAGGTTGTCTCTGATACTATTGACACATTCTACTTTATATACAATTTTCCTATGGTTTTAGCAATGCCTTGATACAATTTATCATATCCTATTTAATCGACAGTTGGAATTATGTACACTTTCACGGCTAGAAATTTCGTTCTTATATATCTGTCTCTAGAGTTCCAGAGAGCTCTAATTTAATAATAATAATAATTATACTTTTTATCGACGATCTTTTTATCTTTTTGGATTGTTTTTTGTTGACGTATGCGGACGATATGATGTTACAGATTACAAAAACCAGTTCCAAACTTAGATAGAATCCACATTTAGTGCAGCAGTAACAAATATCAGCATTAGAAGTTGTGGAAAGTTATACAACAGGTATAACATAAAGTTTCAAGTTACTATAGGACATAAAAGACAAAAAATGGGCGTGTGGGTTTCTAAAAGTGACTACGGCGTAACATTATTGTAACAATTTGATTTGGAAATCTACATTTTCTTTCTTACTTAAATTTAAGCTTTGAAATATGTAAAGTTAATATATAATTTCGTCACATTTTTATTGAATCCAAAATTAATCTTTTGACAAACAAAATAATTGAACTATATTGAGAATATATTGAGGTATATCTCAAGCAATAGCTCGACCAAAACATTTCTGTTAAGGGAATGCAACAAAAAGAATATTTCAGAAAAAAATCTCACTTTTTTTGCTCTTCCAAGAGACATATACATTTTTCGCCATATAATTTTTAAACATCTTCAACCGCCAATGCGTATCGCAAAAAAAATCCGCCACTCACCGAGGAAAATTCATAATGAAGGCAATACACGGGGAAAAATCACGCGTACAAACATAACAAAATCAAATAAAGTCTGAAAGAAATGAACTCGCGGCGCTGCATTCGAACACGGAGTGTTCCTACACCAGTACGCCGAGGAAATGGAGAAAACAGCATCTTCGTTTACCTTTTGATCTGATTTTCTTTGATATGGAATGCAAGGAACATGAATATTCCACTTGAAACAAAATCAATCTCGACTTTAAAATGTAATCCAGGATCAAATAAACTTTTCCGTCTCGTTGCTCCTCCCAAATTGATTTAGAAAAACCCGACATGTGTAACTGCATAAGAGAACTTTTTCAACGTGAGAGAAATGCGGAGTATTTTTATAAAACCAATCATAATATACAGTTCTTTGGAGACTACAGGGTATATTCGACTAATTAGATTTTTCGTTAGTTTGAAGACTATCTTGAGAGAGGTTTTTTTTTATATATTCCAACAGGGTAGTTTTCATTTTTAATACGATTTTTTTGTTTTGAAATTAATATACTACTGTCGGCAAAAAATAGTAAGACTTTGTTCATGATTTTTAAATTCTTAATTTATTCTTCCAAATCTATTTTGTCCCCTTCAAAGTAATCCCCCCTAGCCCCAATACACTTGTGCCAACGTTTCTTCCAATTCTCCAAACAGTTGTTAAAGTTAATTTCAGGAATAGCCTTCAATGCGCGTAGCGATTCACGTTTAATGTCTTCAATTGATTCAAAACTGTTTTCCCGGAGCGGTCGTTTGAGTTTGCTGAATAGCCAGAAGTCACACGGAGCTAAATCAGGCGAATACGGTGGTCGCGGCACGATATTGGTTGAAAATTTGGCGAAAAACTCACGAAGAATTAGTGCAGTATGCGACGGTGCATTATCGTGGTGCAAAAACCAAGAGTTGTCGGCCCATAATTCTGGCCTCTTTTTACGAATAGTATTGCGCAAGCGACGCATAACACTCAAACAGTATTCTTTGTTGACAGTTTGGCCGGTCGGAAGGAATTCGGAGTGCACCACATCTCGATAATCGAAGAAAACTGTCAACATAACCTTGATTTTTTACTTGCTTTGACGTGGTTTTTTGGGCTTCGGCTCACCTTTGATACGATATTCGGCCGAATGATCGTCTGTTTCCGGGTCATAAGCGTAGATCCAAGTCTCATCTCCAGTTATGATGCCTTTCATTTTGTTTTGATAGTCGGAAAGCATTGTTTCACAGACGTCAACGCGACGCTGTTTTTCGAAAAAATTGAGTGATTTTGGAACAAATCGTGCTTTCACTTTTCTTAGGCCCAAATGCCCTTTCAAAATGGTTTTCACTGATCCTTCCGATATTCCAACGATGCCAGTAAGGTCTCTGACTGTTAATCGTCGATTCTCAAGCACCAATTCCTTGATTCTGATGACGTGTTGATCATCAGTTGATGTTGATGGCCGTGCTGGACGTAGTTCGTCATCAACGCGTTCTCGACCCTCTTTGAATAATTTGTACCAATCAAAAACACTTGCTCGCGACAAACAATTATCACCGACGGCCTTTTGCAACATTCTGAACGTTTCGGCACCAGAAATTTGATTCCGTACACAAAATTTAATGGAACTTCTTTGTTGAATAATTTCACTCATTGTAAAAATCGCCGAATGCACTTTTTGTACTTCAGAAAGACAAGCGTATACTAAACACTAATGATTATTTGGATGTGACATTTGGCACAGATGTCACTGACAGTCATACCAATCTAGAAAAAAAATATTTGGACGAATGGGTTTTCGCGTGAAGTTTAAATTAAAAAGTCTTACTATTTTTTGCCCACAGTAGTAAATATAATTGCATATAATTAGTTGTAGGGGTTTTGCATATAATCTTGCCTAAAAGCTAAAAAAAGGAGGTTAATAAATCATTATAATATTGTATATTACCTAAAGCATCTTTAAGTTATGATTTGGCATGAAATGTAAATAAGATTCAAATGAGTTGGAAGAGTTTTGTTAATTAAAGTTAGTAAGGGTTTAAAAGTACTAGAATATAGTCAAAAGAGTTGTATATAATGTAATTATATTAAAAAAAGAAGATTAGTTGAAAGATTTCTGTGTAAGTAGTTAATAGTTTATGATAAAAATTTAGAACAATGTAAAATTTATATCGATTAAAGATATATCAACACAAATTAAACTCCAAGGAAGACTTTACAATACGAAAATAATTAAATTTAATTAGAACTGTTATATTTTTGAAAATTCTACAAGGTTTATTTTTTAAAATTAAAGCATTGGATGACTTAATTTGGTTATAAATATAAGTGCTTGAAACAAAAACAAGTTAGTCCATAATTATTGCTGCAAAAGAGTACACATGAATGTTATAAGAATTTAATAGTAAACAATATATAAATAGGTTATGTTTCGAAAATTATTCGGATACTTACAACAAGATTTATTACAATCGTCTATAGTGAAATATTAAAAGTAGTCTCAGTTAATAGCAAAAGGTATGTCGACATATTAAACTGTTAATATTTATACATAATATTAATGAAAATAGTGTTAAAATAAACAATAAACCAAGATGATGCACATTTTAAACTTAGTGGTTATGTTAATAAACAAAATTGCCGTATCTGGGGTGAGGAAAATCCACGAATTATTCAAACCTATGCATCCTATACGAGTTACTGTTTGGTGTGCATTATGGTCAGGTGGTATAATTGGACCTTACTTCTTTGAAAATGCTGTTGGCGAAGCTGTAACTGTCAATGGTGATCGATATCGTCGGATGATAACCGAATTTTTGTGGCCTGAATTAATGAATATTGATCTAGAGGATACGTGATTTCAACAGGATGGCGCTACATCTCACTTTGTACACGAATCAATTGATTTATTGAGAGAAAAATTTCCTGGACGCGTAATCTGAAGAAACGGTGATGTTAATTGGCCAGGAAGATCATGTGATTTGACACCGTTGGACTATTTTCTTCGGGGTTATGTGAAAAGTCGGGCTTATAAAAACAATCCACAATCAATTCCTGCTTTGAAAGATGAAATTATTCGTGTCATTGGTGAGATAGAGCCTATATTATGTCAAAATGTCATTGAAAATTTTAACAAAAGAGTGGACGTCTGTGGAACTGCAAGAGGCATTTGGCAGATATTATTTTTCGCATATAAATGTCATAACTGATATTTCAAATACCAATAAAAAGTTTTTGAAAGTGAATATAAATTAATTAAAAAAAAACCGCGAAATTTGAAACACTCTTTAGAATTATAATATTATGTTGTCTAGAAGCAGATTATTTTGCGTAATTCGAATATTTAAAAAAAAAATTTAAAAAAATATTATAAAAAAGCTTAGAATAAACTGTTAATACATTCAAATTAAATTTAATTATTTTTACCCCTAAATTTCCATAAAATTTTCGCATTCAAGCAAGCATTTAAAAAACATCACAACCGACAAAAAAAATGAAATACAAGACAGGAATATTTCTAAAAAATACAATTTTAAATGCGGATGAACTATTTTGGAACCGCTGCTTTCACGATACAGTAATGGAATTATCATTTAGCCAACTTGTAAAAAGTAGAAGTGCTGTTTGCTCGTTATTTTTTTCGCTCGCTGGCGCTTCGCGTGTAAGTGCGGGGATGGATTGTAGAGGGAGCCACCCTTGTTATTCTAAAGCTGCATATGCCGCCGCGACGATAATGGATTATGTTCCGTGTCTCAACACGTTCTCTTATTCCGCTTCGCACTCCGTGTTCCCTGATTTTTCCAACAATAAAGAATCCTACAGATCACGTCATCACTTTCCGGGCACGTCAAAAATAACGAACATTAATTAAAATAATTGTAGCGTGTCTTTTATTCGTGAATTCATTCTCTTTTATTTCGTCTTGCAAATGAAATTTTTTAGGTAATTAATCATTTTTCGTCCGAAAGGCGAATTCAGAATCGAAAATTGGGAAACGAATTCTCGAAAGTCGAGTGCATTTTACGTTTCAATCTTTTAAATGAATAGCACATATTGGGTTGAGCAGTGAATTAATATTGATCTATAGAAATTAGAGGCTTATTTTTCGGATAAATGACTTATTAGTAAAGACACGATTCCAATACTTTGGCTAAATTATTTATTGGGTTGGCAACTAAGTACTTTCGGTTTTGTAGTATAAAATAAAATACATTTTTTTAAACAAAGAATAGTTTTTAATCAATTATATATTTTCCATTTTGCTCAATGACCTTTTGCCATCTTTCTTTCAGCTGCATGATTCCGCGCTCATAAAATTTCTGGTCCTTATCAGAAAAAACTGAACCAGGTGCGAGTGAAGGTCATCGTCATTTGTGAAAGTTTTACCATTCAAAGAATTCTGCAAACTTCGAAATAAATGGTAATCAGATGGTGCTAGATCAGGGCTGTATGGGGGATGTGGCATCACTTCCCAGCCAAGCTCCAATAGTTTCCCACGAGTTGCCAAAGATGTGTGATGAGGCCTTGCATTATCTTGGTGGAAAACTACACCTTTCCGATTTGACAATTCTGGCCGTTTTTCTTTGATTGCTTCATCCAGTTTTATTAATTGTTGACAGTAAACACCAGAATTGATCGTTTGGTTCCTTGGAAGCAGCTCAAACAACACAACACCTTTGTAATCCCACCAAACTGACAGCATGATCTTTTTTGGATGCAATTCAGCTTTCGATGTGGTTTGAGCTGGTTTATCGTGTTTGCTCCATGATCGTTTTCGAACTATGTTACTGTACAGGACCCATTTTTCATCACCAGTGATGATTCTTTTTAAGAAAGGGTCGGTTTAATTTCGTCTAAGGTGCATATCGCAAAAGTCGATTCTTTGTGTTAAATGAATTTCTTTCAATTCGTGAGGTACCCAAATATCAAGCTTCTTAACTAGCCCAAGACATTTTAAATGTTTTTCAATTGTTGTGCGCGATACATGTAGCCTCTCCGCAACCTCTCGAACAGTTATATGACGATCCTCTTCAATTATGTCTTTGATTTGGTCATCATCAACTTCAGTAGGCCGACCAAAACGTTGTTCATCTTTGAGGGAAAAATCTCCAGAACGGAATTTTTTATACCAATTTTGACACGTGCGCTCTGTTAAGCAATTAGCACCATAAACTTCACATATCTTATTGTGAGCCGCAGCAGCTTTCTTTGCTTTACGGAAATGAAATAGTAAAATATGTCGGAAATGTTCGTTTCTGCACTCCATTTAAAATTAACCCACAACTAATAGCTTTAATAAAAATCACGCACTACTTGCTTCTGAAGTTACGTCAATTGTGACTAGTATCACGCGACAAACGGTAAAGCACAGCACTAACATACGTTATACAAAAAATAATGCAACGCTCTCTATCAGTAAAAACCGAAAGTACTTAGTTGCCAACGCAATACATAGATACTGGAGAAGGTAATTAACGTAAGTCGTATTAAAAGAAAAATGAAAAGGATTGGTTGGTTCAAAAACGAAACGCTTGTAGATATTATTTTAATTTTTTTTCATTAAATATGTCGAAGACTTTCTCACAATTTATATTTAGTTTATTAATTTCACAAATGTATATTCTCTTACGTTTATTTAGTACATTTATTGTATGTGTTCATATCTAAAATACCATACATGTTCAACCGAAAACTCCATAAATTCTGCATGATGTAGAGGTTTGTAACGTTGCTATACGTTGCGATCATACTCATCGACGCTCTTCATTTGAATTTGGCACTAACACATACCTACTTCAGTAGATCAACGCAGTATATCAACACAATACACGATGACGGAAAGTTGTCCTTATATAAGGAGTCTGTAGACAGAGCAATTGATAAAAGGCAAACAGTACTGACATTTTTAAAGAACGATTCAGGGGATCGTGAGTCGAGCAATATTTTGCAAGACTTGAACCGGTCTTAACTTTGCTCTTTTTCCCTACCCAATCGTCCATATTCCAACAGCTTCTAAACTGTTTATGAAGCGCTTTTATGTGACTTTTATATTACTTTTGAAAATAGTACAAATCAAGTACTACTGTGTTACTTATGACGCCAGCACATGCGTTATCTAGGCTGTGTTCTTAAAGCAAGGATGTGTGTAATTTGTTACATGTCACGTGTAAAATTCATGCATTAAATTTTGTGACAGAAACTATTCGACAGTGTTGCCCAGCATTGCATTATTGGCAAATACAAGGAGGGTGTTTTGCAAATACCCAAACGTATTCGTGACTTTCATAGACGGTGTTGTGGTATCTCCATAACACTACAGCTGATTCTTACCCCAACATTTTGCTATTGCAAATATTATAAACAAATAAAGGTTGTTTTTAGTTTTACAATTCAATCCGAGTTGTTAAGAATAGTCAGATAAACTTTTAAGGCAACCAGATTGAAAAAATTTACAAACTGTAATTACTTAGTAATTACTTCAGACTAGTTGAAGCAATAAAACAAAATCCTTTGATGTCATTAGTGGAGTCACTGGAAATAGTTTACGATGTTCATTTACTGCTATATGTTGTAAGTGGCGCAAAAAATAATCGTGTTGTAGTAAATTTAATTTTATATGATCACATTTTCTTTGTAGAGTCGTTCATTTTGATAACATTGCTCTCGGCCGGTTTCTTTTGTTATTACTAATGTTTTTAATAGTGTCCTACTTAATTTCCCGTTTGTATTAGTTATTTCTAAATCTGTAAAAGCCTCATTTGGTCAGATGTATTTATGTTCGTGCCACGTATGCGATGTCCATCTAACGTTCGCATTTCTTTTATCATACGCCTTTTTATAAGTTGTTTGTACAACGGAACATTTGGGAAAAGTCTCGATTTATTTTAGACCTGCATTGCGAAAGGGTGTAATTAAGAAATATCCAATTATCAGAGACGTTACCTTTTGTAAAGTTAGTAATTACTCCTCTACTACATTAGAAGAAAATTTGATTATTTCGAACAAACGAATTTAATTTCTTATCTCATTTGTGAGAATCTATAAGATTGCATTTATTCTTTTTTACGAGCACGTGTTGTTTTATATTCTTAGAGAAAAAAAAAAACATCGTAAAGTAAGAATTTTTCTCACTTTTATCGACGGATAGTAATTTCTGTTTTGTTTTCTTTTTGTGCATATTTAAGTTTTTTTTTTGTGAGTTTTCTTCCGGACTATTTTCAAGAAGAACAGTAAGTAACGACCGACCAATATCAAACTCCCGAAATTCCGACGTAACAAGATTAGATTATTAATTGTGATCTATTTCCACCTAATTTCTTTTTTTCACCCTATGTGTTAAGATTCTTAGGGATAGATCTCACTTAATACCCTTAATTTAGTCAACTAGTCTTTTGAGATTAACTTAATAAATTCTCTGTTGCCACCTGCAAATTTTATTAACGATTAGTTGTTGTATTTTGCCGAACACCGACACGTTTTCAATATTAGACAGTGTTCGAAGATTCTTTAATATTGTGGCGTCCACTGAACATCTTCATTATTTTCCCACCCTTAAAGCAGCAGGCTCAAACCGGGTGGAATTCTCAAACACGCCAACAAGTTGGTTGGGGAAGGGAAACAATCTCCACTTACTCATTTTGTCTGAATTGACAACTTTTTTCCCATTTTTTTTTTATAGTGGATGACGTTGCAAGCTTCAAGACTGTTTTTAACAAAGATTCAAATTTTTAGTGAAAAATATTGAATTATTTAATTCCAATGAAACAATTACAAATGTTCATTGAACTAAAATAGAATTTCAAGGTAAGCAATAAATGCTTTTCTTTTAACAAAGAAGGAGTTTATTGAATATCATTTTGTGGTTGATTTATAGAATTCTGAAATGAAATAATGCACACGTGCCTGGGAAAAAAAGATCAAAGTATGAGGAAGTGACAAAGTATTAGTTCTGGAAGCAATCTGTGATTTTAACATTTTTTAAATGTTTAGTTAACATGCACGGTACACTGCGTTCTAGACACGGTGGTTAAATGATTGCATTTTGAATTGATTGAACGCATTTTTAGTCGTGTAATAATAAGATATAACAAATTGAATATGTAATAGAAAAAATATGTAATAGCAAAACATGTGGAATAAAAATACAATAAAAGTTTCTCAAATAGATTTGCTGCATTAAAAAGGAATTTACCGCATATTCCAGCGCCAGTGTTGGATTTATTTGTATTTCTAGTAGACCACGCTCACCGCAGTATCTCGATGATGCGTCAGCTGTCAAGATGACTTGATGGAGTGATTCATCTCGTGGTCCGTCAGGATTTTCTACTTATTGTAAGACCACGTCCTGTCTTCCACAAGCACTCTTTCACACACTAAGAACTACCACGTCCGCGTATTCGTCGTTCGAGTTGAACAAATAAAAAATTGAGATTCAACCCGGTGAATAATGACCCTTGTACATTTTCCAATTACCTTTTTTTTTATATATAAATATGACGAGAGAGATATACAGGGTGGCCTGAAATTCACGATTAATTGTCAGGTAGGGCGATTCTATGATCAATTCTGAGTCGACCATCCTAATTTAGAAATGTTCTATTGTCATTAGTTTAGCCACACGAATTGCTTATTAAAAGAAGTGTAGATTTGGCAACATGGTATAAAACCAACAATAAATCAGTAGGAATAATAATAATTTATTTGAAACGCCCAACGTGTACAAAAAGAACTAGGGTTTACAATGCAATATATATATATAAGGTTTTCCAATAGGGATGATATGATTTTGAAGTGACATTTCGGCCATTTGTAATATGTCATGATCTGTCATTTGTTTTTCATTGTATTCAGTACTGTTTACAATTTCATCATGGAGAGATATACGCAAGAACAACGTTTACGAATTATTCAGTTTTATTATCAAAATAATCGTTCTCCAATTGCAACTTTTCGTGCGCTTTTGCCATTTTATGGTCGTAATAATCGTCCAAGTGTGCTCGCTATTCGTCGAATTGTTAAAAATTTTGAGGTTACATTTTCTTTACATAATCTTCAAGTGCCAATAAGACAAAGAACCACTCGAAGTAATGCAAATATTGCTGCCGTTTAGGAAAATGTTACTGAAGACTGTAATTTGTCGATTCCAAGACGTTCTCAACAATTGCGACAGTCTCAAACCACAACCTGGCGGATTTTGAGAAAGGATTTGGGTTTGCATCCCTATAAAATTGTTCTCACTCAAGAACTGAAGCCATTGGACCACCGTAAACGCCGTGAATTTGCTGATTTTGCCTTGGAACAACTTGAAAACGATAACGATTTTTTTAAGAAAATCACCTTCTCTGATGAGGCTCACTTTCATCTGGATGGTGTGGTAAATACAGAAAACTGTCGATTCTGGTGCGAAGAAAATCCACGAATTATTTATGAAAAACCATTACATTCACTTAAATTGACAGATTGGTGTGGTTTTTGGTATGGTGGAATCATCGGTCCGTACTTCTTTCAAAATGAAGCTGGTAACACCGTTACCGTCAATGGAGAGCGGTATAGATTAATGATAACCAACTTTTTATGGCCGACATTGGAAGAAGTTAATCTTGACAACATTTGGTTCCAACAACGTGCCACACAGCAAATGCAACGATAGAATTATTGCGAGAAAAGTTTGGAGATTCGATTATTTCAAGAAATTGTGATATTGAATGGCCTCCAAGAAGTTGTGATTTAACACCATTAGACTATTTCTTGTGGGGTTATTTGAAGTCATTGGTCTATCGAAATAAACCAGACTCTCTTCAAGCTTTACAAGTCAATATTGAACGTGCCATTCATGACATACTACTAGATTTAGTGGAAAAAGTGCTCGAAAATTGGGTTCATCGAATTCGTTCCTGCAGAAGAAGTCGTGGAGGTCATTTGAATGACGTTTTATTTAGAACTTAGTTGTATCGATTGTACTTCACATTAAATAAAAAACTTTTGAATTTTCTTAACAATAATTGCGTTTTTTTTTAAAGAAATCATATCACTCTTATTGTAAAACCCGTTATTATCAATGTTATGATAAAATACGAATTTTATTTAAGTAAAATGAAAATAACAATAATAATGATAATTAACGCAGATGCTGAAACTGGTAGCTATTGCTTTGAAGACAAAGTTGTAGTCTTTATGGAATTGAATTTAAGACGTGCTGCAACTAATTGTATAGTCCTGTTCATTCTATATTTCTCCATCTCTATCGTTTGTGAACATGCATTCATCGCTCCATAAAATACGTGATAAAATGTTTGTATCTTCTTGAATTTTATTTAAAATTGTGTTGCAAATTATTATTCCTTGCAAATTGTCATTTTAAACATAAAACGGCATTGAAAGACTCTATGAGCACGGAAAGAATTGTCGTCTGACTTAGAAAGTTCATTTTCTGGTCTATTTGTCTAGTGTTGTAAGTAGGATCGTTACGAATAATATCCAAAATTCTGTCTTCAACTTGGATCGGACGATCGACGATGTTGACTGGTAACAAATGGGAAATCTCCGACTCAATCTACGAAATGTATTGATAGATGGGTGCTGCCAGTGTGGGGACTGTGTTACATATTCATCTTTTGCCAAGTGCGCAATTCCATTCCAAAATACAAATACCATGTACATATATCAGGGTATTCGTTGAAAGTATACATTACATTGCTTTGGATATGGCAAAAATGAAATAAGTAATGGAAGCGAAAATAGTGAACATTAAACAGACAGGTAATTATTAATAAATTATAGACGTTGTTCTGGGTTAGGGTTGACATATGAACTTTAAGGTAAAGAAACAGTTATAGAAATGAACAAGGCAAAATGATTGGTGTAAAACAATCAATTACACCAACATAGTATCACATAATTTTATTTGAATAGATTTGGGTATACGTCCATTAAGACATTTTTAACTTGAAACTGCTTCAGTAACACATCTTTAAGCTACGTCAATCTTGTCATGAGACACCCGGTATGTGTAAATCCTGTATTCTGGACGCTCCCCGAAAATCCCAACCACGTGGCAATCCAAGTTAGACATTTTCGAATTAAAATCCACGAACAATCACTTTCATCGTCTTCTGCAATGTAAAAATAATATCAACGCAAGTATAATCCCAATTATTCCGTTCGGACGATTGATTTTTTTCCCGTAACTCTCAGAAAGCGCTCCAATATTAGTGAAGGTACTTACATATGTTTGTGTGCGGAGGCATGATAGGCCTGACGCTATACCGACCGTATTAAAAAATTAAATTAAGTTTGGCCTGGGGTGTCGGCATAGTCGCATGACATTCAGCAGTATGGTGATCCATTATAATCCACGTTCATGTCTGTCACAGTGCCCCTAGGGGACGTTGACTGATGTTCGCGTTGACCGCTGCATTTCATGTTCCATATTCACTGGTATGTTGTATATATACGGATATCGAAATATGTACATACGTAGGTGTATGTATACCTTTGAAGAAAGTGATTTATTCAAAATATAAAATTTTTAATTTAGCTACTTTTTTTTAGATAGTAAAATCATTTCGAATTTTAAAGATAATCTATTTACCTGTTGAAAAGCTCACATTTTGTTATGGTTTTCCAGTTTTCTTATTCTCTGAAGATGTAACGTACATATTAAATTAGAGAATTATTTTAATCATTGAAGGTTGACATATAACCCAAATACAGTGTTCGTCAACGCACACTTAGTTGTCGAAAAACGTATACAGAACACGAAAATTAATGTGGGAAGGAGTTATATATCAACCTTCAGTGATTAAGGTAATCAACCACAAGCTCTATCAAAAATACCTTAGAGAATTATTATTTAAGTAACAGGAAACAGTAAGTTGAACTTAGTGGATCACAGTTCCCAAATTAAACGTGGCGTTCCCCAGGGTAGTATATCTGATCCTTAACTTTGTATTGTACATGTTAGAACTTGTTATTGGCTGAGACCGTAATATTCATGGATGGTACGTCTTTCATTATCGGTAATTTGGAATCTATTAGCAGTGAGGCAACTATCAAAGTATTTAGCAAGTCAATATTCATCCAGGGAGAAATTATGTTCTTTCTTTTGGTAGGATTGGTTGGGATTTAACTTTTACCTGACAATTCCACATTAATTTGGAAGTATATTGTCACCAATTGGACAAATCGGGTGATCTTCCTTGATTTTTTTTGTTTGGATATTGCGAAGATTCCATTGGGGAACATTTTTTAACACAATTTCGGTTGAGTTCGGAGGTCTGATAAAATTGTACGTTTTACTTTATTAGTATACATTCCAAGGCACGTAGAATAGCACACGCTTTTGTCGAAAATAGAAGTATAGACAGGTATAGGACAGGTGGGTTCTGATTTTATAAAAGCACAACCAATGCCAGTTTGTATTTTCGACGCATTAAAGTGAACTCGAGATCATGGAAAAATCCAAATATCGACTTCGTGGACGCATTCTGAACCTTAGCTTTTTGAACGATGGATGTTTAATGTTTTTGCAACCTAGCATGTCATGTGACGTAGGTTTCACTCGATCAAAGCCTTTATTTTGTCATAATCAACCTCAGCAAGCCTGTTCGGCTGAGTAATATCTTTAAGGTTAAAATCACCAGTACGAAATTTCCCGAACCACCGTTGGAATTAACATTTTTGTACAGCATTACCACTGTAAATTTTAACGCAATTTTTCACAAGTTCAACTCGCTTGATGAAAATGCTTATTTCTTTCATTTTCAACTTTTTATAAAATTCCAAACACTCAATGAGACCGTTCAGTTTTTTGCCGAAGCGGAGTTAAAGATGCCAGCTGTCATATGACATAGCATGAAGATAGATTCAAATGACCCCGGTACTTGCAAACATAAACTAGCGCCATCTGTTGAAATAACGTGTTATGATTTTCTTGAAAACAAAATATATTGTAATGTGTTTCATACAAATAATTGTTTTTAATCCGTTATGTAATACGCGTGCATCTAGCAGCGAAAACTATTTACGTTGGTGGTCTCCAATTTCATCTTTGTGTGGTAATAAGCATAATTTTAATAATGCATCCTAAAGCTATTTTTAAGTACTTCTGACGACTAATACATATAGTCTTGGATTCAATCGCAAATAGATGCTTCTGATATTAAAACAAAGTCGAATTAAATTACCAAGAAGTTGTTAATATTATTGTAGTTTAACAGCAACCAAAACTACTTATGTATAACCCAGCCAATAAAAGACATTTATCATTGTTTTGACAATGAATTTTTCTCTCCGAGATCTACAAATTATTTAAATGATATTGTATATAAATGACGTTATAATAACTTTATTTTGTTTTCCTGTCTAACAAGAGGGATTTCTACTTTAACTAACGGTATGTTTGTCGATTTTGTTCGATTACTTTTTTACTTTTACATTGTCACTATTTCAATGAAATATGGTTTTGAATTTTCGAATATTTGTGTAGAATTTAATCACTAAAGATTAATAAAACCCCTTTCCACAATAAATTTCGTATTCGTTACATGTAGTTCGACAGCTAAGTTGTCATTAACACCAACAAATTAATCACAGTATCGCACTTGGATTCACGATAAAACTCACACGGAAACGAATCCGTATTGGACTTTCACCGTTACAAACCAAACACACACTGTGCGAAATACATATACAGAATACAAGAATGATTGTGAAAAGAGGTTTTAATAACCTTTAGTGGTTAATTTAATCAACCACAGTCCTCATTAAAATCTACCTTCGTGTAGAATTTATTTTATTTTTTTAATGGTACAATTACTTTTTAAATTTTATAATTAATATAATCAATATACAGAGGGCATATCGTCACTAGTCTCTCAATGAGTACATATAACAAATAAACCGCTCACCATAATAATAATAATAATAATAATAATAATATTTTATTTCAAAAACCAAGTATACATAATACCAGAACATACAAAAAATAGCGGCTCAAACATATTACACATACCATACGCTAGAAATACGTCACTAAAAAGAAAAGGAAATACTACAAATTTCTACATAAAAAGTCATTTAAACTGTAACAGTTTATCGCAAGCAAGTACTGCTTAAGATTGTTTTTAAAATTGGGGAAGTTATTGATACTTTTAATATTATGAGGTAAGTTATTGTATAGTTTGCAGCCCATAAAATATGTACCTTTTTTGAACACAGTTGTAGAATGAGAAGTAGGCAGTAGATAATGGTCGGCTCTTGTCTCATATTTGTGTTTTACATTCCCGTTCGAAAATGCCTCCTTGTGCTTAAACACGAAGCAAAGAAGGTCCAGTATATAAATATCGTAAAAAGTTAGAAGCGAATCCCTTTCTAAAGCGTTCCCTGCACTAGTCCCTGTAGCCCATCACAAAGATGATTCTGAGGGCCCGTTTCTGCAAATGAAACACTCCAACTACTTCCGGCGACACACCCCAGTGTATCACCCCATATCTCATAGAAGACACGTGATAGAACGCTAGTAGAGTACTTTGATTGCACGTGTTGCGGAGCAGCTTCAGGGTGAAACACACCTTAGCCAAGGTACTGCATACGCTATCAATATGAGTGGCCCATTTTAGGTTTCCGTTAACAGTCAGACCCAGGAACCTCGCAGAAGAAACGCAATCGAAGGTCTCATTATTTATTAATAAATGAGGTAGATGCTTAATTTTATTATGAAAGTAAACCAATTTGGTTTTTTCCTTATTGAGGCTTAACTCATTGAACATCATCCAGTCATTAATTTTAGTGAAAGTATTGCAAAGATCCCCCGCCCCAGAAGACCTGACAACCACACTCACACCATCTGCATAAAGAACGACACGCTCCACATTTTGAAGCGTGTTCGGCAGATCATTCACACAAACCAGAAAGAGTAGGTCCAAGGATTGAACCCTGGGGTACACCCCTGTTAAGATTAATGTAGTCAGATTGACAGGTTCCGACCCTGATACTCTGCCTACGGTCAGAGAGATATGACTCGAACCACTGCTGCTTCTACTATAAGAATATACGAAAATACATTTTGAGACTATCTGAACGAATTAATCACTGCAGGTTGATATATAACCTCTTTCCACATTAATTTTCAATTTTGTGCACGGTGTGCGTTTTGGCTTTCAACGGTACAGATCGTGTGCAGAATTTGTTTTCGTACGGGTATTTTTGCCGTAGTTTTCCAGGTACGACACTGTTCAATTATCTGCTGATGATGACAACTTGTTGTCGAAATACGTGTACAGAATACTAAAATTAATGTAGAAAGGGGTTATATATCAACCTTCAGCGATTAAGTTAATCAAGCACAGGCTCCATCAAAATTACTTTTCTGGAAGAGTGGATTACCCTTTTATGTAATGTTTTATAACGGAATTCGCCTGTTGCATTGGACATTGACTCCACAATTAACTTATTAAGACAATGGCAATAATCCTTTCGTAAATACATTGATATTTTCCACCTTAATGAATAGAAACGTTCATCGTTAAACCACGACCGTCATTTAATGATCTTCATTCGCTGTTACAAGGCGCTACATGGCTCAGAGGCTTCCCCGTTCTTAATTCGAAATTCTGTATTGTACTTACGTCTTCATTTATAAAACGGGCAGGCATAAGCGTATTATTTCACTTGCTCGTAATTTATTACAGGACGACCGACATAAGGAGTCAATTACTAGTCCAATTTACTTTTACCTTTTCACGATTCGAGTTTTTCTTTTTCGTCCATTTTTTTTCTCCGGTCAAACGCTCCTCGCCCGGTACGAACTTTCCTCTCCTCTTAATGACCGACGAAATATAAATGAAACGGGTATTTTTTTGGTCAGGGACACTTTTTCAATGGCAATAAAAGAAACGATTAAAATGTTCAGCTCCGCAATTAGTAACTCGATTATGTGATCTCTCCGGACGGTTAATGCGGTATATTTTATAAAGGAGAATATAAGGTATTTAGTTGTGCTGAGATGATAAGCTTTTTGTGCCTTTTTCACCTTTCAAAGTGGACGCACATAATATGCGCAGGGCGACGAATAAAATTTATTTGTACCATTTAAGTTTTGAGCGGATTTTATTTCGTTGGAGTTGTAATTATGTGTAATAAGTTCAATAACGGAATTTTTACGTTCCAAATAATCATATAAACAAAAAAAGCAAGTAAAGATTGCAGGATAAATACAAAACAAATGAAGAAAAACGATATCAATGGCAATTTGAGAATAAGATCAATCTAAAATCTATAATTCATTTTATGAAAACAATATACTAAACTACAACCATGCTCAGATGTATTAGACACCCCAGGTAAAAACCCTTATTCTCGGTATTATCTAAGTCTGACGGAAATTAACCGTAAAAATAGTTAATGGTATTTAGAGAAATGCGTTTTTGAATACCCTATTGAAAAGAATAGGTGGAAAGGGGAAATTGTGGATTTTAGAAATTTAGTGTCATTCTAGCAGTGTGTGAGCAACGTGCGTTTGTGAGTTTGTGGTAGAGATCAATTAGATTATCCTATTTTTTCACGTTGTGTCAGTTATTTGTTGAAGAAAAATGCCTAAAACACACGAGTTGTCGGTAGGGGAACGCGCCCAAATAGTAGTTCTGCATTCCCAGAAGTTATCAATAGCTGCAATTGCAAAAAAAAAATGTTCGCGATGTGCAGTCCGTACAACCATTAGTTGCTATCAGGAGAGTGGGTCGTTTGTTAACAGACCAAAAAGTGGCAGAAAACCCTGTACCTCGATTAGAGAAGACAGAATTTTACAAAGACTGGCTCTCAGTGACAGGAAAAAATCGTCGAAACAGCTCGCCAGTGAGCTGAAACAGCGTTATCGCGTAACAGTTTCTGCGCAAACAGTGAGAAGGCGTCTCCAGCGTGCTGTTTACGAGGGTGTAAAGCGCGACGTAAACCGCTTTTAACTGACGCTCATAAAAAGAAGCGGTATTTATGGGCCAAACAACAAGAAAATTGGACAATCGAGAAGTGGTCGAAGATTCTTTGATCTGATGAATCGAATATCGAGGTATGTAAGTACATCTTCATGACTAATATTCTTATCGTCGTATGCAATTCAGTCTACATGTAACATTAAACAAAATTAATCCTGTCTAAGTGCTAACTTTCTTCTTTCGCCTGGCAGCTTTGGGGACTACCCGGGACGCTATACGTTCGGCGTAGGCAAGGGGAAGCTTATGAACCACAATGTATCATTCCCACAGTAAAATTTGGAGGTGGTAGTATCATGGTTTGGGGTTGTATGTCTGCATACGGTGTTGGAGAATTGTACCTGTGCGATGGACGGATGAATAGCCAACGCTATTTAGCCGTGTTGGAGGAAGTATTAGAACCGTCTGTGCTAAAACTATTCGACCAGGATATTCCACAATACATTTTTCAGCAAGATAATGCGCCCTGCCACAAATCGGGAGCTGTAATGCGTTGGTTCGAGGAAAACACAGTGGAGGTATTGGATTGGCCGCCACAAAGTCCCGATTTGTCGCCCATTGAAAATTTGTGGCGTATCTTAAAAACTAAGATCACGGAACATAAATGCCTGTCAAAAGCAGAATTATCAACAAAAATTCGCGAAATATGGGCTGCAATACCACCGGCAAAGTGTTGCAATTTAGTAGCAAGTATGCCTCGACGAGTGCGAGCTGTCATTAAGGCCAAGGGCGGAGCGACAAAATATTGATAAATTGTACTATATTACTAAATAACACTTTGCACCTAATTTTCACAACAGTTTTATTTTCCTCACCTCTCTTTTGACTAAACTATATAAACTATATATGTATGTATGTACATAAATTCATAAGGTGTCTAATACATTTGAGCATGGTTGTATTTGCAGTATAAAAATAAAAAGCCAAATTTTATACAAAGGCCACTGGGAAAGTTTTGCAATATGACGCAACGATGAATCGTAGGAAGCTGCTTGTTGAGACATGTTCATACGTGCATACTAGTCGCCGCGCCATGTCGATGGGTCCAGCTATTCATTAGCTGTGAGAGTGTAAAGTGCTTGCGATAGCATCGTGGTCACGTAATATGATATGGGCAATTTTGCGTTATAATTTCGTGCGTAGTTTAAACATAGACCAGTGCTTTGAAGAAATGACTCTTGCACTAAGTGATGTTTATCCATATCGCACATATTATTCAGGTGGTATAGGGGATTCCAAAGTGAAAATTTAACTGTGGAGGATGCTGAGAGGCCGGGAAGGCCACGAACGTCAGTTACGGAGGAAAACATTACTACTGTGAGAAAAATGCTTGGCGAAGACAGGCGAGTGGCCTACCAACAGATAGAGGGTACTGCAGGCCTAAATGCACCAGCAATTCCTTCGATTCTGCATGATCATTTGCACGTGAAGAAACTTTGTTCTATCTGGGTGCCGCATCGACTAACTGAAGAGCAGATAACACGACGTGTGACTTGGTGCAATCTCGGTATGTGAACAACATTGTGACAGGTGACGAGACTTGGCTGTACTATTACGATGTGCCGACCAAAACTCAAAACAAAGTTTGGGTTTTCGATGATGATGATAACTTTTTTCTGATATGTCTTATCGTTTTGGAGATATTAAAACAAATAGCGAAGGGTTGTGTTGCCGATAGAGCACTCCACCTCCCGAAAACGGGCGATTGGGCAGCTAAAAAAGTTACCGTTGTTCTTACACTACATCAATCTATAAACCCACCAAGTTTTATTTAAATCGATGAGGGACATTTGCTTGTGTTCACTTGTAAGTGAATTGTTTTTTATACTAACAAGTGGTATACGAAAATACGTCACAACTTTCCCGACAACCCAATAATTCTTGTTTTGAATAATTTCTGTGTTTACTTGACACAAGTCCTTCGAATTTTATTTTAAATGCGCAAGTGGTTAGTATATATGTTTACATGACCTTACCTTGTACACACATAATTAATCCGTTCACATTGATTATCATTGACTTCTATGGAAGTGTCTCATGCCGACACCTTCTGTAATTACACACATATAGTCGTCTACATTGTTATTACTTCTTCCCAACCCTTTCCCCGCCATTGATTACAGCACATCATCGTAATTCATTCTCTCGCAACCCTGCCCCGCAAGGTCTCACGTTGTACGAAACGGCAGGCAGGCACGTGCTCGCAGTCTATAATCTATAAAATCGCAGATAACTGGTTGAATGTAAGGGGATGATGGTAATATAGGTCGTTGCGCTCCGGTCCCGCATTTACACCTTTTCATTTCCGCCGTACACTCACTCGGATCCTAACTTTAATTGCAAGTTTCGAAATTCCCGACAAAGTTGTTCATGACCGGAATCGATCGCTGGATGTAACGTTTTCCCTTGTTTCTCAATTTTCAAGTGTAACGTAACGGTGACATGATGTAATCAAGGGAAATTGAAAGGTAACTACTGAAGGGATAGATTTACACATGCGATTAATTAAATGAGCTGAGAACGGTGCCGTGACAAGAACATTTCTTTCCTTTTTTATTTCTAATTTGTATTTTTAAACAAGAAATATTACGTAGCTTTCTTAATTACACGACTTTAATTGAAATGTCTACAATCATTTCTAGATCTGAGAATTTTTTTCGTAGCTTTTTATGCTGAATAAAACGAGATTAAATTTAAAAAAAAAATGGCTGTAACGGTACGATGTAATACAGGGGAGATATGATAAATCTATGCAAACTCGGAAGAGGGCGCCTGTAATATAACGTCAGTTATTTTCAATTTTTAACGTTTCTTGTCGGAAAACGTACAGTTAATTTCAGGAATTTTCATTGTTCAGTTCATTTTGAATTAATTAAAGATTCTGGAAGGAAAATGGATGAAAGAGAATTTTAAACGAAACAAATGAATTGAGATATTAAAATTTATTTTAAATTAATGTCAAATACATTGCCCTTTGATTTCAACATACTTGGATCGACGATGCCGAAGAGCTACTATACTAAATGTGTAATGATCTTTCTTGATATCATCATACTTCTTTGTTGTTTCAATAAGTTCTTATTCGGATCAAAATTCTTTTTTCAGCAAAGAAGGTAGTTTGGAGAATACAGGTAAATTGCTTGGAATTAATATATGGCGAGTCATAAGTTGAAATCAATTCGTTTGCTGGGAGATGACACATTGTAGTTATAAAGGAAAATATTTTTAAGGTGTAGTTTTTCAGAAAATGTTTCTTTTAATTTAACTACTGAAGAAGAATAATACGATCTGTTAACGGTTTGATCTTTTATAAGAGAGTCTATGAAAATTATCCTTTTTAGATCATCAAAAAAAAAGTTATTATATTATAGATCGAGGGGAAAAGTTTTGGCTTTCCTTGGGGGAGGGATACCATGATATATCTACTGTTGGGATCGCTGTTTAGATTGAGGACTAGTCTTTGAAAATTATCCTCTTTGAATCACCAAAAAAAAATCAAAGTCATTACATTACAGGCTAGTGGAAAAGTTTTGGCTTTCTTTGGGTGAGGATACCTTGATATATCTACTGTTAGAATCGCTGTTTAGATTCAGAACTAGTCTTTGAAAATTATCCTCTTTGAATCACAAAAAAAAATCAAAGTCATTACATTATAGGCTAGTGGAACAGTTTTGGCTTTCTTTGGGGGAGGATACCATGATATATCTACTGTTGGGATCGCTGTTTAGATTCAGGACTAGTCTTTGAAAATTATCCTCTTTGAATCACCAAAAAGAATCAAAGTCATTACATTATAGACCAGTGGAAAAGTTTTGGCTTTCTTTGGGTGAGGATACCTTGATATATCTACTGTTAGAATCACTGTTTAGATTCAGGACTAGTCTTTGAAAATTATCCTCTTTAAATCACCAAAAAAACCAAAGTCATTACATTATAGATCAGTGGAGAAGTTTTGGCTTTCTTTGGAAGAGGATACCATGATGTCTCCACTGTTGGAAATATCATTTAGATTTGGGACGGTAGTGGTGAAGCCTAGTGTCATTGGACACGGCAAATTTTTTCAAAAATCAGCTTGGTTCTTGATAAACATTTTCTATTTGTACATTTTATTCATACTCTTGTAACTTTCAAGTCAAATGTGAAGAATCAACTATATTTTACTTATTACCATAAAAAAACAGGGTTAGACTATAATACTAAATTTCTCCGAAAGATGATGCCAAATGATCCTCAAAAAATAAGGGGAGGGAACCTTCTGAAACGTAAATATAAAGTGCTTTATTCTCCCCCACTAGATGAAAGACTCAAACACAAAAGAAAATGTATATTTTTTTAGTTTTGTCTTTAAATTGGATTCTTGTTAATCTGTTGAATTATTTATTATTTTTGGAGAATGCAAAAAGAATTTCATGCCACCTTGTATTTTTAATAAAAATCAACACTTCGTGAACGAAATTTTTGTTTGTATCTTTAGGCGAAGTACATTTTCGTTATTCTATCTGAAATATTACATTTAGAAGCGAATTATTTGAAATCGTAATTACAAAAAAAAATTCTTAATTCACAGTACATTCCAATCCGAATTGTATAAATAATAAAAAAGCTTTGTATTTTATAATTACTTAACAAGATTTAATAGAACCTGCATTGACTAATCTCATTCGTGAAGGAATCACAAACTGTTTTTAATTGACACATCGTGTGTAGGAGATTAATGAAAATAATATCCAATACCCAGAAACCTGTAACTAAATGGTCTTTCCATTCTACAAACATGTCTTGCTAAATAATTCACGGAAAATCAAATTAGTGCGTTTGAAATGTCTGAAAGAGAATCACAATGATTAAACAAACGAATCTGTTTGGGGTTTAGAACTAATCCAGTAATTATTTAATCGTTCATTTAAGTACACTGACCGACTACATGATTTGCGATGATTGATTAAATATTAGAAATATTGAAACGTTTTTTTTTTTGAAAAATTTCAATTCAAAGACACCTTTCTTTGCAATTGAAGTTTCGATAAAGATGCATGCTTTGAATACGCTTTTAATGTTATAGAATTAAAATTCTCATCCATCTACCTTGTGAGGATATACAAATATTCTACGAAAAAATCAATTATTTATAACATAAAAAAAGAAGCGTGGGTTTTCTGTTAAAATTAAATACGAGGGTGGTCTGAAAAGTTTCCGACCTCAACGTGAAGATGGCAGCAGTCATCAATAAAAGCTAGGGAATGTATTTATGTCTCTATTGTCAAGTACTCACTAAAGTTTCAACCATTTTGGACGCGCATTTGTTATTTGACAGTTGTTTGAGTGAGTCGATGTGAGTGTCGAATATCGAGCTGTCATTAAATATTTGTTTTTGAAAGGCAATACGCCTACGCAAATCAAAGATGAGTTGGACTCTGTGTACAGGGACTCTACACCATCATTTACCACAGTGAAATTTTGGGCAGCTGAATTTAAACGTGGCAGTAAGAGCTTGGGAGACGATGATTGTTCGGGACGTCCAAAGAGTGCAACTACTGACGATAACATCGCTGAAGTTCACCAATTGGTGCTAGACGACCGTCGAATTAAAGTGAGAGAAATAGCAATGGCTATGAATATGTCTAAAGAACGCGTTTGTCAAATGTTAAATAAAGATTTAAGCATGAGAAAACTGTCTGTGCGTTGGGTGCCGCGTTTGCTAGCGTTAGACGAAAAACGTGTTCGAATGAACATTTCTAACGCTCTGCTGTGTTGGTGCAGTTTGGGCGCACTAAATCCGAGTTCTGGCGCCGATTAATTACTGTAGATGAAACTTCGATACACCATTATACGCCCGAAACAAAAATACAGTCAAAATAGTGGACTGCAAAACGGGAACCGTCTCCAAAAAAAGAAAAGCAGCTGGGAAAGTGATGGCGACTGTTTTTTGGGATAGTCGTGGAATTATCTTAATCGATTGCCTTCAAAAAGGAAAAACTATTACAAGAGCATGCTACGCACTATCACTTGACAAGCTGAAGGTAGAAATTGTGAAAAAAACGGCCACATTTGGAAAAAAAGAAAATCTCGTTTCACCAAGACAACGCGCCGCGGTCTCACGCCATGACGAAAATCCACGAATTACGGTTTGAACTGCTTAACCATCCGTCTTACTCACCAGATCTAACTCCAAGCGACTTCTTTTTGTTACCTCATCTAAAAATTGCGCTCAGAGGATAGAGATTTTCATCAAATGGGGAGGCAACCACATAATGTAATTGATGGCACATTAGAAGGATTCGATTCAACTATCTTCGTGGTCCAATGGTGAGAGCACATTCTCGGGGAGAATGGGATCGTAGGTTCGAATCTTAGCGCAGAATAGAATTTGTTTCAAAAATGTCTACATTGTATATACGATGTATAAAGCGGTTATAATTTGAATTATTCTGGTTAACATCGTGAGAGTGCAATATTATATCCTGTTTCATCGAGATTACTAAGCAACAGATTATTGAAGGTTTTAGACATATTTGTATAAACGATATCAAATTGGTTATTGTATCGAGGTTATATATTTGCGACAGTAGAACGTTTAGCAGTAAATTAATATTGATCTATAGAAATTAGAGGCTTATTTTTCGGATAAATGACTTATTAGTAAAGACACAATTCCAATACTTTGGCTAAATTATTTATTGGGTTGGCAACTAAGTACTTTCGGTTTTGTAGTATAAAATAAAACACTTTTTTTTTAAACAAAGAATAGTTTTTAATCAATTATACATCTTCCATTTTGCTCAATGACCTTTTACCATCTTTCTGTCAGCTGCATGATTCCGCGCTCATAAAATTTCTGGTCCTTATCAGCAAAAAAGTGAACCAGGTGCGAGTGAAGGTTATCGTCATTTGTGAAAGTTTTACCATTCAAAGAATTCTGCAAACTTCAAAATAAATGGTAACCAGATGGTGCTAGACCAGGGCTGTATGGGGGATGTGGCATCACGTCCCAGCCAAACTCCAATAGTTTCCCATGAGTTGCCAAAGATGTGTGAGGCCTTGCATTATCTTGGTGGAAAACTACACCTTTCTGATTTGACAATTCTGACCGTTTTTCTTTGATTGCTTCATCCAGTTTTATTAATTGTTGACAGTAAACATCAGAATTGATCGTTTGGTTCCTTGGAAGCAGCTCAAAAAACACAACACCTTTGTAATCCTACCAAACCGACAGCATGATATTTTTTGGATGTAATTCAGCTTTCGATGTGGTTTGAGCTGGTTTATCGTGTTTGTTCCATGATCGTTTTCGAACTATGTTACTGTACAGGACCCATTTTTCATTACCAGTGATGATTCTTTTTAAGAAAGGGTCGGTTCCATTTCGTCTAAGGTGCATATCGCAAAAGTTGATTCTTTGTGTTAAATGAATTTCTTTCAATTCGTGAGGTAGCCAAATATCAAGCTTCTTAACTAGCCCAAGACACTTTAAATGTTTTTCAATTGTTGTGTGCGATACATGTAGCCTCTCCGCAACCTCTCGAACAGTTATATGACGATCCTCTTCAATTATGACTTTGATTTGGTCATCATCAACTTCAGTAGGCCGACCAGAACGTTACTCATTTTTGAGGGATAAATCTCCAGAACGGAATTTTTTATACCAATTCTAACACGTGCGCTCTGTTAAGCAATTAGCACCATAAACTTCACATATCTTTTTGTGAGCCGCAGCAGCTTTCTTTCCTTTACGGAAATAAAATAGTAAAATATGTCGAAAATGTTCGTTTCTGCACTCCGTTTAAAATTAACCCACAACTAATAGCTTTAATAAAAATCACGCACTACTTGCTTCTGAAGTTACGTCAATGTGACTAGTATCACGCGACAAACGGTAAGGTACAGCACTAACATACGTTATACAAAAAATAAAGCAACGCTCTCTATCAGTAAAAACCGAAAGTACTTAGTTGCCAACCCAATATTTGCGACAGTAGATCGTTTAGATGTGAATTAATATTGATCTATAGAAATTAGAGTCTTATTTTTCGGATAAATGACTTCGTAAAGACACGATTCCAATACTTTGGCTAAATTATGTATTATGGCTATGGGTGTGTAATATACATAAATTTTAAAAAAGAATTAAAAATTCCTTTACTATAGACGGTATCTTTAAGCATCGTATATTCCGAGAATGTAATATCCATAACCAGACGAGATTCTCAGTGTACCAAAGCGGCTTCTTAGATTAAAGTCTCTAATATCATTTATAATAAGTTAGTAAGGGGGAGTGTATACGACACATACGTATTATACGTAAAGGAGAATGCATTTCTTCTTATTCTTTCAATTGTGCCATGTCGGTACATTAATAATAATTATTATCGCATTACTTTGATATCATTTCATTTTGGCTTTTTATGGTGCAGGTGTAGGCTAGTAATCCCGGCCGGCGAAAAGGTGCTTCTCGGTGGTAATTCGTCACAATATTTCATCATTGTGGTCGGCTGGAGTGTCTACCGTCGTAAATTTAATTCGAATGTACATATATATTGTTACTTTATATATAAAACTTATATAACTTTGCAGCCACTTTCTCAAATGCAATCAATTTGATTTTCACAGACACCAAGAATTGAAGACGCGTTAAAATTGCAAATTTCATTACAACTACCTGAATTAATTAAATTGAATTAATGTAATGCGACAAGAAAATATTCGTTTTGTTTAAATGGGGTTATTAAATATCGAAAAAATTGAATTTAAAATTTATTCTGTGTTAGTGTAAATGTTATAACTGTAGCCACAATAACAAAAAGTACGAGGGGAACTAGAAAAAACATATATGGCCATGACTGCGTTGCCTAGCAACGTTCAATAGTGACAACATTTTTCTACTTACGTGTCAAATTTGACTTTAATGCGTTTATTGTTTTGTGCTTTATAAAGCATTTTGCAGCCAAAAAAAAGGATTTTATAAAATTGGAATATCGTAAACATCAGTAACTTTTTGACAAAAGAACTTAATTTGAGAAAGAACATGATTGCAGTGTATGGGGACGAGACTTCGACATGTTTTACGGTGAAACATTGGTCAAAACTATTTCGGTGGAGTCGTAAATACATTAAAGATTTAAAGATGACCAACTAATATTGATATTTGCATGACTGTTGAAGCAATGATTCTCGAAGATAATCGCTTGAAAATATCTGCCATTGCTAAAGTACTAAAGACATCTCGACCAAGCATTTTAACAGTTCTACATGACAAAATAGGCATGAGTAAAGATTCGGCAAGGTGAGTTCCAAGATTCTTAACTACAGAGCAAGAACTACTACTACTACTACTTAAGATTAGTAACAGGCTATGGGATTTGAGTACATCACTTGAATCCAGAAATAAAATTAGAGTCAATGTAGTGGGTTTAGAAAGGTTTTTCGTCTCCAAAAAAAGGCTCGTGAAAAATCTTCAGCTAGAAAGCTCATGGCCACCGTCTTTTGGGATCAAACAGGAATAATTCTTGCTGAATTCATCCAGATGCAGGACGTTTCCCTCTTGTCCTGTTTAAGCCTGTTCAGTTTGTGCAATTACGGAACATTTACCAAAGTCTTACCAATAAGGTAGTAGTAGTAGTCCATTTTCGACTCTTTAGATGGATTTTATTTCTTTCTATCAAAAATTGTTCAATAAGTCTACTTTCCCGTTATATATTTGTACCTATATCAGTGTTATTGGTTTTCTTCAACTTTCAATTAAACAGCAATTACCTACAATAGTACGTTAACAATAGTAGGTCCATTAACCAAAAGAATCCAGAATTTGCGTTATAAGAAAGTCTTCCAAATTCCTGCTCTGAGTTGAACTACCCACTGTATAGTTCGGATTTAACTCTATCATATTCTAGAAACAGTAGTACCATTCACGTTAACCCTCCGTTACTATCGTCTGGGTGGATTCCACCCAAAAGGCTGAACTTTTAAGTAAACTATACAATTTTCTATGAAAATCGTCCCTTTATTATAATGTTATCCACCTTTGAATGGTTTTTTATGTTTAGAAGTACATTCTACTACATTAATCCGAAATTATATTTATATAAAATTTATTTTAAAAAGAGCTTGGGTGGTTTACACCCGCGATAGTAATAGCGGTTCATTGTTTTGGGTGTTTTATACCCATTGATAGTAACCTTGTACATAATTTTAGCGATTACTTTGCAACTTATTCGACGATTTTTGGGTTTAGAAAGAAAAGTACGATTTTATCGTACATTCCAAAAAAAATAAGTGTGTTTTATTGCTCTCTACCATGCATAGAGATGGTAAGCTGCTAGATGTTCCAAAGTGTTTGCCCGAAATAATTGAGTTTTATAACAAAACCAAAGGAGGTGTCGATACGACTGACCAGTTATGTTCTACATATAACGTAGCCAGAAATTGTAATCGCTGGCCTCTGGTAATATTCTACTCTTTGCTGAATGTGGCTGCCATAAATGCACGTATTGTTCACCTTTCATCAAGGATTTGGCGTTTAGGCTTATTACGCCACATTTAGAAAAACGTAGCACAATTAAGACATTGCCAACTAATATCAAAATAAGCTGCCAAAAATTTACCAAACAACTTTCTGGAAAGCAGAATGAACCCGAAGCCATATCACCACCAGCCAAAAAACTTAAACAGAGTCGTTGTCAGGTATGCGGTAATAAAAAGGACCGTAAAACAAAAACAACATGCTGCAAGTGTGACATTTTTATTTGTAAAAGTCACAGTTACCCACTGTGTATTAATTGTTATCAATCAACACATTCAGAATTGACAAACAACTGCGAAAACCATGATGATATGTTTGATGGATTTGGTGAGTGACTACAATTTTGTTGGTACTTAGTTCAATTTTTACGCAAAATTTTACTTTGTTTCCAAAAATATTATTAAATAACTTTATTTTCTTTATCTTTTTAGCTTTCGAATTCAGTAATCCGCAGAGGATTTGCTTAAAAAGTTTTTTAATTATCACTAGAATTACATAATCCATTTAATATAATTTTTTTGTTTCCTTTTTTTAATGAAATGTTAATAAACAACATATAAGTTGAAATAAAATAATAGATTTATGGCTAAAACTAAATTTGTTCGGTATTTTAGTGCTCCTTACTTCAAAAAATTACATTATATGAATATTTGAATTTGGCGGTTAAGAAACGCAGACACTTTAAACGCATGGGTGGGTTACACCCAATTATAGTAACGCAGTAAGTGAAATATACTATAGTGATGGAGGGTTAAGGGAGTTTCGATAAAGTCGCGAGAAAGAGGAAAAAGAATGTTGGAAATGCGAAATAAATAACTTCGTTCTTCTTCAAGACAATCGTCCTTCACGCACAGTAATTCCTTAGGAGCAATTTTTGATCAGCAAATTTATTAGCATGAATGAAAATTCTTAACGGACGTTTTTCTTTTTCCTGGATTGAAATCGGTGTTCATACCAACACGTTTTGAGTCAATAAATGCAGTGAAGAAGATAGTGGCAGTATATTTATTGAAACGGTTGACAGAAACCAATCTACTCCATATCTTCGTCTGCATCGATGGAAACACATTGGAATTATATAAATGAATAAAATTGAGTTATTGTAATTTAGCGTATAGGCTTCGTATATATTAGGTGCGCAACTAAGTTCTCGCTGTTTTTTTGAAGAAAATGCAACTTTATTGTGAAAAAATGTTTACAAATGAATCATTCAAAATATTGCCCATCGCTAGCGACAACTTTTTCCCATCTTTCTGGCAGAGCTCGAATACCGTCACGGTAGAAGTGTTCGTCTTTTGAGGCTATCCGCGAATCAAGCCATTTTGAGATGTCCTTATATGAGCGGAACTGCTGATTAGCCAGACCATGTGCCATCGAACGGAACAAGTAATAATCGGACGGCGCAATATCTGAGGAATATGGCGGGTGTGGTAGGACCTCCCATTTGAGCGTTTCTAAGTAGGTTTTAACGGGTTTGGCAACGTGAGGCTGAGCGTTGTCATGCTGTAGAATCACTTTTTCGTGCCTCTGCTCGTATTGTGGCCGCTTTTCGCGCAGTGCTCGGCTCAATCGCATCAATTGAGTTCGATACCGTTCCCCAGTGATGGTTTCGTTCGATTTCAACAGCTCATAATAAATAACACTGCCCTGGTCCCACCAAATACACAGCAAAACCTTCGCAGCGTGAATATTCGGCCGAACCGACGACGTAGAAGCATGATCGGGCAATCCCCATGATTTTGTACTCCTTGGGTTGCTCTAATGAATGCATTTTTCATCACCCGTAACGATGCGATGAAGAAAACCCTTCCTTTTTTGCCGCTGGATCAGTTGTTCACAGGCGAAAAAACGACGCTCAACGTCTCTTGGCTTCAAATCATAAGGAACCCAAGTTCCTTGTTTTTGAATCATGCCCAACGTATGCAATCGCTGGGAAATGGCTTGGCGGGTAACTCCTAATGCTGAAGCAATGCTTCCAATTCAGCGTCTTCGAAGGTTTTTGGTCTTCCTTCACGCGAACGGTCGTCAACATCGAAATCACCGTCTTTGAAGCGACAGAACCAATCACGGCACGTTGTTTCACTTAGAGTTCTCGATGCGCTTCAGCCGCCGTTTTCTTCGAATGAAAGAAGAAAAGCAACACTTCCCGCAAATGACGATTGTTTGGCACAAAATCAGATATTTTCACACAACCAAAAGTATATGACGCAAAAACAAAAGCACTAATGTGTCAAAGCGGTTTGTTTACCATATGTCTAAGCTTGGTTCATGACGTTTTGGTTATGTCACAATCGACCAGCACTTACTACTGGAACCACCTCTTGAAAAACAGCGAGAACTTAGTTGCGCACCTAATATATATATATATATATATATATATATATATATATATATATAACATTTACTATAATTTGTTGCTTTGAAGCATGAAATTACAATTATTTATAGTATCTTACATTTCGAAGAGTATTTATTATGGATTTGCATACTCAGCTGACATTTAATTAAGAAATATTTCTTACAGACAGTGTAAAGTAGCCATGTAACTCTCACGTTATCCAGGATCATTTTTATATAAAATAATTACCGTCTCGTAATTTATAAAACAAACTTCAGCCTCCGAATATTTCATTTCCAGGAAATCAATCATTTTCACTGTAATTTTTCAATCTGGGAACGTGTAAAAAAAAAGAGGAATGCCTGCGCAAATTGCATAAACTTTTTGTACAACGATAGCCATAAATTCACTTGATTACACAATCAAGGTAAAATGAATTTGTTTATTTTATAGTCGGCCGAGGATTACTTAGGTAAGCATATAAAATTCCGTCTGTTGTTTTTTCCATTGTAATCATAACGTCAGGTGAGGAGCTCGAATTGATTGACGACTCTGGTAAGTAACTGAACAGTGGCGTAACTCTGGAGTTTCTTTTGTGTGCATCGAAATTAATAAACAGTCTCTCCTTAGTGCTTTAAAAAACGTATGCACGGTTATTAATAGGGTGTATTTTTGTATTCTATGCTGTATATACGTTTTCAATTTATCAAATAACCTTTTACCATCGAAAATATCAAAATTGGGATTTTCGTCAAAATAAAAAGTTTCGAATTTAACTTTGATAACACGTAAGATAGTACTTTTGAACCAGTAGAATACAAATTCGCTGTTTCTTATAGCAAAATCATTCAAATTTTAGAGACAATCCACTTTACACGTTCAGAAGTTCACATTTTGACATGATTTTTCAAGTGTCTTATTCTCTCAGGATTAAGTCAAAAGAGTTAGGTAAATTTGGATATCAGAATCATTTTTAGGCGGTTTGAATATGTCAGCATTCGAACATTTGTTAATGTACGATAACTTTTATAAAAACCAATTTTTACGAGTATACCCCTTTGAAAAAATTGAAATTTTCGTCAAAATAAAAAGTTTTGAATTCAGCTTTGGTCACCCGTAGGACAGTACTTCTGAGCTACTAGAATACAAATTCGTTACTTTTTATAGCAAAATCATTCAAACTTTAAAGACAATCCACTTTACACGTTCAGAAGTTCACATTTTGACATGGTTTTTCAAGTGTCTTATTCCCCCAGGATTAAGTCAAAAGAGTTACGTAAATTTGGACGTCAGAATCATTTTTAGGAGGTTTGAATATGTCAGCATACGAATATTTGTTAAAGTACGATAACTTTCATAAAATACCAATTTTTGCGAGTATACCCCTTCGAAAAAATTGAAATTTTCGTCAAAATAAAAAGTTTTGAATTCGGCTTTGGGAAGGCGTAAGATAATACATCTGAACTAGTAGAATACAAATTCGTTACTTTTTATAACAAAATCATTCAAACTTTAGAGACAATCCACTTCACACGTTCAGAAGTTCACATTTTGACATGGTTTTTCAAGTGTCTTATTCCCCCAGGATTAAGTCAAAAGAGTTACGTAAATTTGGACATCAGAATCATTTTTAGGAGGTTTGAATATGTCAGCATACGAATATTTGTTAAAGTACGATAACTTTCATAAAATACCAATTTTTGCGAGTATACCCCTTCGAAAAAATTGAGATTTTCGTCAAAATAAAAAGTTTTGAATTCGGCTTTGGGAAGGCGTAAGATAATACATCTGAACTAGTAGAATACAAATTCGTTACTTTTTATAACAAAATCATTCAAACTTTAGAGACAATCCACTTCACACGTTCAGAAGTTCACATTTTGACATCGCTTTTTCAAGTTCTTTTTTCTCTATAGATTAAACCAGAAGATCTAGATAGGTTCGGGCATCAAAATCGTTTCTAGAACCCTTGAAACTGTCATCATACAAGTACTTGTTAATTTACGCCAATTTTTCAAAAATAGCAATTTTTGTGAGTATACCCCTTTGAAAAAATTGAGATTTTCGTCAAAATAGAAATGTTTGAATTAAGACTTCGTAGTTCGTAAAATAATAGCTCTGAACTAACAGAATACAAACTCACTACTTTTTATGGTACAATCATTCATATCTTGGGGATAGATAATCCATTGACACATTCGAAAGTTCACATTTTCACATCGTTTTTTCAAGTTTTTGATTCTCTCCGAATTAAACCAAAAGATCTAGACAAGTATGGGCGTCAAAATCGTCTCTAAGACATTCAAATATTATACAAATAGTTGTTAACATGTTTATATTAAAGAATACCGATTTTTGAGAGTATCTATCCTTTATTCATTGTAAATTCAATACATACCATTCTATTCATTTCATAATTATGTTACGTTCTGTATGCAACAAATTATAATTAACGATCGTAATAATAGCAATAATCATTTAAAAATATTTTAAAAGACATAAAATTAATTTTAGTGTCGCAGATGTTATATTAACTCTGTTAACGCTTACGAACCAGTAATGACAATTTGTAAGACGCCTGAATGGAAACGACAATGGTATATAACATTGGGGGAGTCAAGTTTTTGTATCTGTCATTAATTTCGACATAAAAGACCTACACACACCTTAATTATGTGATATAAAGGGACCAGTCCCAGAATACTGTAGAAGAAACTGATGAAGAATGGTGTGTAGCATCGAAGCAAACATAAAAACAAAGGGCATTTATCATTTTACCGTCGGTAATGTGACGTAGAACGTTGTAATGCGATGCCACAAACCCCGCATCAGTACGTAACGGGTTAATACGTTTTTTAATATTATATACTTCCCTCGGTGGTCACGGCCGAACAGGTGAAAGGTACCAGGCACTGACTAGGAGTTTAAAGTATTATTTGTGGAAATGAATGCTTCGGTACTTTTATGTGCTTGTAATTGAGGCAAATTGTAATGCTATTTTAGAATAATGGAGTTTTATATTACTTAAAATATAGGTGAGACAATGCAAGAGGTGTATGTGCTTTTTTTCGCGAAACATATAATAAACAGATAGTTTCGTTTTGTAACTACATGTGTTATCTTTTTATAAATTTATATATTGGGTTGGCAACTAAGTACTTTCGGTTTTTACTGATAGAGAGCGTTGCTTTAGTTTTGTATAACGTATGTATGTTAGTGCTGTACTTTGCCGTTTGTCGCGTGATACTAGTCACATTGACGTAACTTCAGAAGCAAGTAGTGCGTGATTTTTATTAAAGCTATTAGTTGTGGGTTAATTTTAAATGGAGTGCAGAAACGAACATTTTCGACATATTTTACTATTTTATTTCCGTAAAGGAAAGAAAGCTGCTGCGGTTCACAAAAAGATATGTGAAGTTTATGGTGCTAATTGCTTAACAGAGCGCACGTGTCAGAATTGGTATAAAAAATTCCGTTCTGAAGATTTTTCCCTCAAAGATGAGCAACGTTCTGGTCGGCCTACTGACGTTGATGATGACCAAATCAAAGTGATAATTGAAAGAGGATCGTCATATAACTGTTCGAGAGGTTGCGGAGAGACTACATGTATCGCGCACAACAATTGAAAAACATTTAAAATGTCTTGGGCTAGTTAAGAAGCTTGATATTTGGGTACCTCACGAATTGAAAGAAATTCATTTAACACAAAGAAACAACTTTTGCGATATGCACCTTAGACGAAATGAAACCGACCCTTTCTTAAAAAGAATCATCACTGGTGATGAAAAATGGGTCCTGTACAGTAACATAGTTCGAAAACGATCATGGAGCAAACACGATAAAGCAGCTCAAACCATCGAAAGCTGAATTGCATCCAAAAAAGATCATGCTGTCAGTTTGGTGGGATTAAAAAGGTGTTTCTTTTTGAGCTGCTTCCAAGGAACCAAACGATCAATTCTGATGTTTACTGTCAACAATTAATAAAACTGGATGAAGCAATCAAAGAAGAACGGCTAGAATTGTCAAATCGGAAAGGTGTAGTTTTCCACCAAGATAATGCAAGCCCTCACACATCTTTGGCAACTCGTGGGAAACTATTGGAGCTTGGCCGGGAAGTGATGCCACATACCCCATACAGCCCTGATCTAGCACCATCTGATTACCATTTATTTCGAAGTTTGCAGAAATCTTTGAATGGTAAAACTTTCACAAATGACGATGACCTTCACTCGCACCTGGTTCACTTTTTTGCTGATAAGGACCAGAAATTTTATGAGCGCGGAATCATGCAGCTGAAAGAAAGATGGCAAAGGGTCATTGACCAAATGGAAAATATATAATTGATCAAAAACTATTCTTTGTTTAAAAAAAAGTGTTTTATTTTATACTACAAAACCGAATGTACTTAGTTGCCAACCCAATAAATTATGGCGTATAATAAGAGTAAATGTATACATTATTGTAACCTATCTTCTTCTTCACTGGATTAAAAGTAATTATGCTGATACAACTACTTTATTGTTAAGTATTTATTGGGGCAATTCTTTGGCGATTGTAAAATCAAAGGTTGAAATAACAAAAAACAACTTTCATCACTTTTATTAACGATAATGCAGCTAAATAACTCTCATGTAGATATACTGCTAATAAACAAACTTAAAACACTATCATAAATGTTTCTTAATTAACACTAATTATTACGATGATCTTTACGTATCAAAGTCAGTATCACTAGTGGTGATCGTACACTTTCTCGAATTGTCGGGGTATTTTCTACTTCGTGTGCCCCTGCAATTGCCCACTACAAGTTTCGTGACATTATTTATTATAAATAGTCTTTTCGTAAGCTTGATATTTATGTTAATTCATAAATACTGAAATCTGTTTTCCATCTCTGTCTTGATTTTCTTCTTGGCGAACGCAAAATTTCCCAAGATTTTCTCTGTATGATTTTGAAATATTCTCATTTTTAAAGAAAAATGACCAATGCTTTTGTAGGTAATTTTGATGGAGCCTGTGGTTGATGACAGCCAGTGTGCGTTTTGGCTTTCAACGGTACAGATCTTGTGCGGAATTTGTTTTCGTACAGGTATTTTACCGTAGTTTTCCAGGTGCGACACTGTTTAATCATCTGCTGAAGATGACAACTTAGTTGTCGAAATTCCTATACAGGATTCGAAAATTATTGTGGAAAGGGGTTATATATCAACCTTCAGTGATCAATGCTTTTGTTGAATTTGGTGGAGCCTGTGGTTGATTAACTTAATCACTAAGGTTGGTATATAACCCCTTTCCACATTAACTTTTGTAATTCTGTATATGCATTTCGACAATTAAGTTGTCATCATCAGCAGATAATTGCAAAGTGTAGCACCTGGTAAAACACGGCGAAAAATACCTGTACGAAAAACAAATTCCGTACGCGATCTACACCGCTGAGAACCAAAATGTACACTGATGACAACTTAGTTGTCGAAATGCGTATACAGAATTACAAAAGTTAATATGGAAAGGGGTTATATACCAACCTTAGTGATCAATGCTTTTGTGTTGTCTTTTATAAGACTGACTTTTGAAATTCTTGTTTAGTGTTGTCTCAAAAAATATTATGTACACTAACTTGATAATTTTGTAAATACGTACATTTTTTAAATAAATATATACATTTAATTTCATTCTATTAACAATGTTGCCAACTGTTTCGCCAGTTGATTAAACGGCTAGTATTTTGGTGCAATTTGTATACTTTAATTATATTTAATACCAATTAAATCGTCCTCGTATATACATTAATGTCCCCTGACAATCTAATATTATCAACCACTTGATTACGCGATCGTTTTCCATCGATTTCCTTTTTCTTTTTTCCATACGAGAGTGTGTGCATTTAAATCTTAATTCTACACGGTACACACGACGGAAAGTATCTATCAGGACATCGGGGAAACACAAATCGGGGAAAAAAGAAAGACAATCGATGCGGCAATAATAATACGTTGTGCGATCATCCCGATGTGCGATAATCCGGGCTCATTTATTAAATAGTTTGGGACGTGTAATAAGATATCTGCGTTCCGTTCTCGTGAAATATTTCCGTTTGATACACGGCAATACGGCGCGGCACACAGCGCACACCGACAAACGAAATAATAAACGACAGAATAGCCGCCGGTAAAGGAGATATCTCTATAATTTTCCAACGCACAGTAGGCCTGTATTTACCACTATATGTTTTCAGTGGGATGTATATACAGAACATCCAAAATTATTTGCACAGACACGGTTAAAAAATTAATATTTCGACGCGCGTTAATAGTAAATACAAACAATTATTAACGACGTTAAAAATACTGTTTTGATCAAGTTTAAACAAGAATCTGTGTAGGTAAATTGTATTTTAGACTGTTGTTAATTGAATCAATCAAAAAAAAAGGTAAAAAAAACCCTTACCACATCGATGTTCGTACTTGGTATATATATATTCATCAGTAGACTATTAATCACAGTCCGACATTGTATTCTGTGAAAACACAAGCAACGAATATATCAAGAAAAGAAGGAAAAGTGAATGTACCAATAAATATAGTTATTGGAAACAAGAAAATAAGACAAACGAATAAATATTGTATTCGGGAACAATAGTTAATAGTAGAAAAAACGTAGATGATGAAATAAACAACAGAATAGATGAAACAGGAAGATTGTTCCATGTACTGAACAGAGAATATTTATATAACAAATAAGTATCAAATAAAACCAATATTACCATGTATAAAACCATATATACACCAACAATAGTATATGGAAGTGAAAACTGGTTACTAAGGCGAGTGTCAAAAAAGTTCACTCCAAACTGTAGAAATAAGGTGTCTTAGGAGAGTAGTGAACATAAGAAGAATGGATAAAATAACAAAAAAAAATCATTCACAGAAAAGATTGACGAAAGGAAATTGGGATCGGTTGGACCTATGGTTAGAATGTGAAGCAAGAATGATTGGGGGAAATAAAAGATGTGGACCATGCAAAACATGAAACAGCGATGTTAAAGATGTTTTATAACGAAGAGGAAACACATGACATGAAGCAGCTCAGCTGCCCACTATTACAAAGGAGTAGACGAAATTTAGAAAATATAACCACGTACACTTCGAAACCTTACGGTAACAGAGGAAGAATTAAATAAGTAAATGTACAGCCAATATTTTTCTAGGAGCCATTGCAGTTTGATTGTAAAAAATTGAGTTCCATTGGTCCATCAATTATCCAAGGCTAGGCATGAAGCGTTTTCGGCCTTCTTTGAGTGTGGAATTTTTAAAAAGTCGTGTCATCCTTTGTTTCGCCTTGGACGACAGACATTTGTTTGAGACTCCAAAGAGCGAGAACCCAAACGAGTCTAGAAAATCAGCAGCGACACTTGACACTCCAGACAGCGCGAAGAACACGCACCCTTGTAAATGAATTGTGTTCACTATCAAATTCTTTATACCGCCTACATGTAGATTGTCAGCAATCAATGCATCCTCGCTTAAAACAATTTTGAAATCGTAAATTATGATAGTGTTACCATGAGAAATCCACACTGAATCTTTCAAAGAATTTGTCCAGAGTTTGGAGAAAAAGAGATACAATTTTCGCAATTTTTTTTTTGTGTGTCAAAATGGCAAACTTTTAACTATTATAAACTTGGCGCTGTGGATTTCATATATACAAAATTTTTGTTGCAAAAAAATTATTTTAATGCCACGTCCTAATACTTGTGTAATTCACTGTATTCATCCACTCACAACAAAGTATACATACAACTGAAAACTGCATATGAACCGCACAAGACATTAATATAACTCAGTGTTGTCGTCTCCGGTTTTATAGTTCTTTAATTTACAATCCGTAATTATTGGGATCAAAACGGCTCTCGCCCCTTAGGTGCGAAACGGGGTACACACTTACCAAGTGATACATCGATATTTTAGGATAATTATTTCAGTTACACCCATTTAACACTCGATTCAGTTGCGATATAACTTTGATTACCGGGAAGATACTTGCACTATAATAAAAACATTTAATTTATGTAGGATCAGTGCCCCGTTTTGCTTTCTGTCCATGTAAACGTTTTTTTTTTGTTTGTAGTGATTGCTCGCGGACGTTCTTCGGTTTGAATATATCGTATTGTTTTTGTTTTTTAATATTACCAATGATAATTATTTATTGAACTCGTTGATTTACTTTTACTCTACACTTCAAGGCATGAAATAAACGGCTTTTAAAATCTTTTTATAAAATTATGTAGGGGCATATGAAACCTCGTTTTTTCTGAAAACTCAACATTTCCAGATTGTTACACCGTTTTAATTAAGGTGGAATTAATGAAAACAATAATACTTTCAAAGGGGAATCGACCCATGTCCACCGCTTACCGGGTAGGTGCACTACCATTAAGCTCTGTGCAGAAATATTGCGCAATTTCCTGCGATATTTGTGACAAATAAAAAACAGAATTTTGTGTTAGTGTCGATAATTTTCACGCGAAAATTCCACTTTTTACATAAAACTACTTTATTTTAAAATAGTGTAAACAAAATTGGGTTACTCAAGTGCAAACTGTCAATTGAGTTATAGGTTAGAAATATCAAAGCTTCTGAATATGACAGTTAATGAAAAGAGACACCACTTCAGCTACTAGATTACAGAAATATTACCAGCAGGCCTCGTAGATTTTTGACTTTCTATGGTTGTGGACTTTGTCTTTGTCCTTGTATCGATGCAAATATATCTAAAATGAGATAAAAAGGAAGAGAAAATAACAGATGCTGCTTTTAGAAAGCATCAGCTTTTAATTTAAAAAAATCGCAAATTTAAAAATGCTTGTATGTTTGTAAATTTTACAATATTTTATTATCGCTAGGAAAAGTGTATAGAGCTGAAAGGAGATTATGTTGAAAAATAATTATATTGGGTTGGCAACTAAGTACTTTCGGTTTTTACTGATAGAGAGTGTTGCTTTATTTTTTGTATAACGTATGTTAGTGCTGTACTTTACCGTTTGTCGCGTAATACTAGTCACATTGACGTAACTTCAGAAGCAAGTAGTGCATGATTTTTATTAAAGCTATTAGTTGTGTGTTAATTTTAAATGGAGTGCAGAAACGAACATTTTCGACATATTTTACTATTTTATTTCCGTAAAGGAAAGAAAGCTGCTGCGGCTCACAAAAAGATATGTGAAGTATATGGTGCTAATTGCTTAACAGAGCGCACGTGTCAGAATTGGTATAAAAAATTCCGTTCTGGAGATTTTTCCCTCAAAGATGAGCAACGTTCTGGTCGGCCTACTGACGTTGATGATGACCAAATCAAAGTGATAATTGAAAGAGGATCGTCATATAACTGTTCGAGAGGTTGCGGAGAGGCTACATGTATCGCACACAACAATTGAAAAACATTTAGAATGTCTTGGGCTAGTTAAGAAGCTTGATATTTGGGTACCTCACGAATTGAAATAAATTCATTTAACACAAAGAAACAACTTTTGAGATATGCACCTTAGACGAAATGAAACCGACCCTTTCTTAAAAAGAATCATCACTGGTGATGAAAAATGGGTCCTGTACAGTAACATAGTTCGAAAACGATCATGGAGCAAACACGATAAACCAGCTCAAACCACATCGAAAGCTGAATTGCATCCAAAAAAGATCATGCTGTCAGTTTGGTGGGATTAAAAAGGTGTTGTGTTTTTTGAGCTGCTTCCAAGTAACCAAACTATCAATTCTGATGTTTACTGTCAACAATTAATAAAACTGGATGAAGCAATCAAAGAAAAACGGCTAGAATTGTCAAATCGGAAAGGCGTAGTTTTCCACCAAGATAATGCAAGGCCTCACACATCTTTGGCAACTCGTGGAAACCTATTGGAGCTTGGCTGGGAAGTGATGCCACATCCCCCATACAGCCCTGATATAGCACCATCTGATTACCGTTTATTTCGAAGTTTGCAGAATTCTTTGAATGGTAAAACTTTCACAAATGACGATGACCTTCACTCGCACCTGGTTCAGTTTTTTGCTGATAAGGACCAGAAATTTTATGAGCGCGGAATCATACAGCTGAAAGAAAGATGGCAAAAGATTATTGAGCAAAATGGAAAATATATAATTGATTAAAAACTATTCTTTGTTTAAAAAAAAAGTGTTTTATTTTATACTACAAAACCGAAAGTACTTAGTTGCCAACCCAATATTTCTTTCCAAAATTATTGTGTTTTCTTCGTTGGGTTGGGTACTTCTGGGACCACCTTAGTATTGATATAAGTATATATAAAAAACTATTATTCAGAATTGGGAGTATATAACTGTAAAAGGTAATGCAAGTTGAAGAACATAAATAACTTGAAAAAGGGGGAACTCCCTCCCTAGAAACATCGTTAATGTAAATTAAATGTTTCATTAATTCAACTGTTGTAACCCCCAATAAAAAAGATTAAGACTTTATATTAATTGGTGATATTTTTTTTATTTTCGAGTGCACATTTGACAATTTTTAAACCACTTTAACTTGAATAAAATAACGTTTAGAATTTTCAAAAATTTCTAATACAAAACACATTGTCTCGAAATGAAGAATGATCTCTTTTTAACTCTCTGGACGTAGCAAACACAACACAACCTCACTCACAATTTTGTTGCAGTATAAAAAAATAAGAAGAAAAAAATACCGCGTAAGATATATGACAACCATAAAAGGCATTCTTGAAGAAATATACGCGCCTTTTCATACTGCCACTCCGTAAAGTTATGATACATCCATAAAAAATGTCATCTCAGTCTCTATTCTGTCATATTTGGTCGTGAACCGATCACCCCGTCTTTATTTATTATAATGAATTACTTCACGGCCCGGCCTCGCCTGCAAGAGATAACAAAAAAAAAGTACACTAAACCGTGTGTACGGATAATTGTTCACGCGTGAATACAAGTAATGGTTATAAATATTCTTCGACCGCAAAACTTAAGCGATTTTGTGACTTATTTGAAAGTTATGGCTAATTTAATATTTGTCACGTTTAAGTGTATGTACAAGGAATTGGTCACTTATTTTACGTGAAAGAACGACTTCGTATAGTCGAACAGCACCTTGCTATATTTTAATTAACCTGTCCGTTGTTGTTTGGCTTTTAATAATGCCATAAAAACATCATTATAAATGCTGGATGATGATGATGATGATGCAATATTGCTGTTCATGGTGGTTGGCTAAAAGACGAATGCAATTTTTCATTCACCTTAAATTCGTGTATTAAAAAAATTGTAACGTTGCGAATTATAATAATAATAATAATAATAATAATAATAATAATCTTTATTGTCCAACAGACAAGCCATTTAAAGGACAAATCAAACAATATGTACAGTGTGCAAGTATTAAATAAAACTAACTTAAATATATATAAAAATTAAAATATACAATAATAATAATAAATGAAAAGTAAAAACTTAAGAATATATTTATAGGCAAAAAAAAATAACTTATAACGGGTGTTTTTTTAGAGATATAGAACTTTGAAATGGAATAAAACAAATATGATTTTTTTAAATTGTCATGAAATTTACTTTATTCGAAAGATAATCTTCTGGCATTATAATTTAAATATGACTTCCGGCATATGACCGCCACGGCGGGCTCGGACGTAGTCTAATCTGGAGGGCCAATTTTCGATGACTTTTTCCAACAGTTGTGGCCGTATATCGGCAATAACGCGGCGAATGTTGTCCTCCAAGTGGTCAATCGTTTCGGGCTTATCGGCGTAGACTAGCGACTTCACATATCCCCACAGATAATAGTCAAGCGGCGTTAAATCGCACGATCTTGGAGGCCAATTCACGGGTCCGAAACGTGAAACTATGCGGTTACCAAACGTTTCCTTCAATGAATCAATTGTGGCACGAGCTGTGTGACATGTTGCGCCGTCTTATTGAAACCACAACTCCTGCACATCATGATTGTTCAATTAAAGAACGAAAACGTCAGTAATCATGGCTCTATAGCGGTCACCATTGACTGTAACGTTCTGGCCAGCTTCGTTTTTAAAGAAGTACGGACCAATTATTCCACCAGCCCATAAAGCACACCAAACAGTTAGTTTTTCTGGATATAACGGTGTCTCAACATACACTTGAGGATTATCATCACTCCAAATACGGCAGTTTTGTTTATTCACGTATCCATTCAACCAAAAGTGAGCTTCATCGCTAAACAAAATTCGATTATGAAAATCGGGATCGAATCTACGCCTTGCTAGGTGATCGTGTGGCTTCAATTCTTGCACGAGTTGGATTTTGTAAGCACGCAAACCTAGATCTTTCCGCAAAATCTTCCATAAAGTGGATGGACACATATCCAATTCCTGTGCACGATGGCGGATAGACTGATTCGGGTCTTCCTCTACGCTACGCTCTACAGCAGCAATGACTTCTTCTGTACGCACTGTACGACGTCTCTCTGGATGCGTGTTATCATTTAGAGTATAGGTGGTGCGAAAACGTTCCATAGTTAATCGAATTAATTGCTCTGATGGACGATTATGTTGACCGTAATATTGACGTAGTGCGCGATACGTATTTCGAACAGAACCATGATTTTCAAAATAAATTTGCACAATTTGCAAGCGTTGTTCAGGCGTCACTCTATTCATGTTGAAATGACAAACCAAACTAAATATAAATCACTTAACAGCTGACAAAATGGCCGCCAGTTAAAAAAGTGTTGCCAACTTAAAGTTCTATTCCTCTAAAAAACACACCCGTTATGAAACCAAAGTTGTATCACACTCTTAAGCCACCGAAATTATTACCTATGAAAAGGATCTGGGAATAACCTATTCGCATTCCTGCACATATGAGTAAGCGGAGCTTTCAATAGAACATTAGTCCTGGCCCTCGGAAGAGCGAAGGAATCAAAAGACCGAGTGGAATAAGAAGAAACTAATAGACAAACCTGAGACAGTACAGAAGGGGCATCCGCACCATTATTAATCAAGTTAACAAGAAACTTCGCACTGGTAGCATCCCTACGACAAGACAAAGATTGGAAGCTGTGTCTAACCAATAACGCCTCATAATCAACTCCCCTCGATGGGTATGTACCATCAAGCCGGTAAGATAAGTACTTTAAAAACCTTTTCTGGATTCTCTCCGGAAACAAACTTTGATAAATATAGCACGGATACCATACCACCGAGGAATACTCAAGCTTAGTCCGGACAAAAGCATAGTATAAAACCTTGAGAGCCGTAATGTTATTAAAATGTCTGCAGGAACGCACAACGAAACCCAAAGCACGTGATGCTGAAGCACATATTATTATAAAGATTTGATTATTTAGTAATTGTGTTTCTCAAAGCGTCGTATGATTGCCACAGCTTAAGGGTGTGGTACTGGCGCAATTTCAAGTTAAAATTGTTTAATATTTTTTTCCAAAACTCATAACTGAGCACGAGTATTTATAGTTTTAAATAACCCTACTAATGCAGGTATTATATACAAAAAAAAAACAATAAAAATCATTTGCGAAGAAGTCGCTTTATTGAATTAATTGTTCAAAGTGAATTATTAACAGAGAAGAGTTTAAAAATATTAACTATGACACATAAATGCTTCAAACTAAATATGACCTTTTCACTATTGAAGAAATAAAAAAACATTAAAAATGAAAAGCAGCAGATCACCTGATCCTGGGATATACCTGTTGAGTTTCTAAAATTTGCTTCAGAAGTAGTGCTTAAAACATAACACATATATAATAAATGCCTAAATGGAGAGGTAATACCATCCGAATGGAAAATAGCTTATATCAGCTCAGTATATAAAAAGGGAAACAAAAAAGTTTGTAAAAATTGCAGAGGGTTAGTGTACTTCCACAGGTACTGTGGAACTGTACGGTAGTATTTTACGAGAAAGGTTAGAAAGCTAGTATACAGACTGGAAAGAAGAGAGCAGATTCTAATCACGAAAATTGTGTATCGAAAACTTGTTTTGCTTAAAACAACTACTGGAGAAAATATTATATGGGAGCCAGTTACATCTGGTTTTTATTGATTTAAGAAAAGCATTATTGGTACACTGTCCCAATAAAGAAACTTTGGGGTTCTTTGAAAGAAAACAACATGCATACATCCCCAAAACATCAACACGGTGATAACGTTCTATAAAAGAAACGTCAGCTGTATTAAGATACGATGGGAACTTTCAGAATATTTTCAAACAAACAAGGGCCTGAGACAAGGATGTTGTCTGTCTCCTACGCTTTTCAAAATTTATATAGACTCGGCTCTGAAATATTGATTCAAAAAATGTAAAAAAATGTGGGTTCAAATTGGAGAAGGAAATCTTACTAAGTTATTATTTGCTGACGAGTAGGTTGTTCTGGCGAAAGGTGGTTAAGATGTGACATATATGATTATAAAACTGGTGGGGGAATTTAAAATATGGGTTCTAGAAATGAATCTGTCTGGAAAATGGGATTCTCTTCTGAAGTTAAAAGCATCATGGAGCTATTTTGAAGACGAAAATAGCCTATAACACATATGCATTTCTATTTTCACATCCTATATATTCGCCTTTCATCGCAATTATTATTTAATCTTAATCTTTCGTCACCTCTAACATAGTATACTATCGTTTACAGAACGTACCGATAGAATTGGAAGTACATTATTGATTGACTTTCAAATAATTTCAAAGTTGCGCAAATTAAAAAACAATAAAAGGAAATATCAAATCGAGACTTTTTCGAATACGCGAGGACTGTTTGCATCGTAATTTTTTAAGCAAACACCTAAAAGAGACTACAACAAATAATTTCATTAGTTAAATTACCATCTATACAATAATAACGTTCGAAGAGAACCGGTATTTACCTAAGGGGTAAGTTGTCATTGTAGCATATTACAAAGTTAGGGTGTATTATTGGTAACACTATAAATTCGAGTACGAACTTGGCTAAAAGCCCCTACTTCAGAGGGTCGCCGGTATTCTAGGTAATTACATTACCGGCCGATCCTCTAAATTCTGCAGCACTGCTTCTCTGTAGGATTTTCCGATAACGGGCTTTCCGAGTGAGTCTCGCCTTGAATATTCGAATCCGTGATTGAAAAATTTACGTCATTTTGACAGATTTAAATTTAGGAGTGCATCACTTTTTTTTTAAATTTTTATCCCAATTTCGTTGAGATTAATCTCTTGTTCTGTTGAATTATTAAAATTAATCGAAGGATGCTTTATGAAAATGTTATCATTGCAACACGAAGGGATGAAAAACATTCGCCTAAATCTTTAAATATGAGAAATGTTAACGATGTTTAGCAACGTTCATCTGTTTAAAAGAAAGAGGCAAGCTTTTTGCAGCTCCTTCTGGACGCCCAGTGCAACAAGAATTTGCTCAAGAAGAAGCAATATTCAAGTTTATTACGAACTAGCAAACTATATAGCGATAAATATATTTAAATCGTTTCCAAATTCGAAAAATATTTGGAACTATGCAACATGACATTAAGAATAGGGGAACGGCTAACAAAAGTTAGATCACCGTTGAATAATACGAAATTTCTAAAATCATCAACATAGCTCCATGACATCATTCATCATTCTTAACCTTCTTCTTCAACAATCTATTTCCAGCTTTAATAACTTCCTATTCTATTCATCTCTTCAATTTTTCATCTAGTATTAGCAAATGTGCAATCCAGCTAACACAAACCAGATATGTTTAAACGTTTGTCCAAGAGGGCAAAAGCGAACGAATATTTTAAAATGACAAGGAGAACTAGGCCATTTGGTCGATCGAAGTCCGTATATGTGTATCTTTAGACCATCAGCTTATACAAGTCCAGAACACACCAGCAACTCAAGAAGAGCATTAATATATATATATATATATATATATATATATATATATACATATATATATATATATGATGATCGTCACGTTACTGTGAATGGTAATCGTTATCGCGCCATGATTACCGATTATTTTTGGCCCGAATTGGAAGATATGGACTTGGACAACATGTGGTTTCAGCAGGACGGTGCCACAATCCACACAGCACACGTTACAATCGATTTATTGAAGAGTAAGTTTGATGAGCGTGTTATCTCAAGAAATGAACCAGTCGATTGGCCGCCTCGTTCGTGCGATTTAACGCCTCTAGACTTTTTTCTTTGGGGCTACGTCAAGTCATCGGTCTATGTCAACAAGCCGACAACGTTGGAAGAGCTCAGAGCCAACATTGAAAGCGAAATAGCAGCCGTTTCGGCCGAATTGTGTGGCCGAGTCATCGAAAATTGGGTCCAACGAATCGACCACTGCAAACGTGCCCGCGGTGGCCATATGAACGAAGTCGAGTTCCATTCATAAATGTTTTGATTGTACTTCAACCCGATAATGAAGTTTTTGAAATATCTCAAATGGTCTGTATTTTATTTAAAAAAAAAATTGTCAAATCCTTATTGGAAAACCCTATATATAACATAAAACGAAACGGTATGGTCTTAAATTTGACCCTTGAGGGACTCCGTAATGAGAAATAATAATTAGGTTGCAAATAAAATTGCAGAATCGTTGTCAAGCGAGGAGAAGAGATTCAGTAATTTATAATCATGCGATATTTGCATATAATCCTTGTTGTAATTATGAGAAGACACCTCGTATACATTTAGAAACGTATAATATTGGATTGGGCACATTAAATTTTTTTTGCATCTTATTATATGAGACCGTATGAGTGATTATCAAAATTATTATTGTAGATACATGGTTTACGAAACAAAAAGAATTATGTAAACAATTTTTGCGTTCATTTTTATTCTCTTTTACGAAATTTAATATAAAAAGTGTCTAATTCTGTTCCTTCCTAACGTTTTTTCCGGGTGAATTATTAAGAAACTCTGAAGATCTTACAATTCAATTTAAAAAATGACTTCAGGAAACTATTCTCCAATAAACTCCCCTGACAGCCGTGACGACCGTGATCCACGAACAGATCCGAAATTAAATAAACACAACCGAGGAACGAGCGGATCATTTGTGGGTCGACCATCTGTGACCCCCCTTCCCTCCGAAACATCGACCAAAATCAACATCACTCCAAAGCGAAAAAAGAAACGGAAGAAAAAAATTGGAAAAAAGATAAATGAACATTGCGTAAATACGAAGTCACATTATTGCCTAGTCCCTTTTGTTAGACTTCCCGTCTTAAGTAATTACTGGTAGGTTAATTTAATTATGTTTCACGTATTCGTGCGCCGGCATTGCCGTTACCTCCTTACTATCTGGCCGTCCTTCGCACGTTCACCGGGATGAAGTGAGATGTGACGATAGTGTGGGAGTCGTAAATTGGAGAAATTCCCGACACCTGCAGGTTGTTGTCGAGTTTTCGGACCGAAAACGCCGGAGTCCGGACCGTAATCCGTTAAAAAGTCGACAAATAAATACAATTTGTGAAGTGTGATTGTCGGTCCGGCTGTTGCCGTTTCATTTTTCACGATCGGTTAGCGTTTCCGATTGTCCCGGCTGAAAAGGGGGAGAATTGAAGTATTAGATATAGAAGACGACAAGTACCGGAACAAATGAATGTCAGTATGTCGAAGGAATGTATTTTTAATTTCGTTTTTATTTTTGTTTCATAGACGTGGTAATCATTTCTTTAGCACCATTCGCGGTAAATAAAAATAAATGACAACAGCGTCTATAATTAAGTGACTTGGAATGGAGACTGTCGTTGATTAAATTAATCAATGATCTACTGATGATGACAACTTAATTATCATCATCAGTAGATAATTAATCGCAATGCCGCACCTGGAACCACGGCAAAATTCGCGCAAAGACAAAGTCCATACTAGCTAGGCTTACGCCGTCGAAATCCGCGTCGAAAGTACGAATTTAATGCATACCACTTGGCCTCTAATTGTATCCCATATAACCTTAATTTTGAAGGTAAATTTTAATGGAAACTGAAACGCACACTAGTATGTGTTTAACTTTCGACGGTATAAGTCTAGTACGGACTTTGTCTTAGTTCGGATTTTACCGTGGCTCCAGGTGCGAAATCGTGATTAACTATCTGCTGATGATGACAACTTAGTTCTCGAGATACGTAGGCAGAATACGAAAATTGTGGAAAGAGGTTATACTATTATTTCCTGCTCTAAGTATATAATTCGAGTACATTTTTTTTAACTTTACATTACCTGAACTTTGTATTTTTTTATATAATTCTATAGACGCCCTATCACCGGTCACACTATTCTTGACTTCGATATTATCATTAAAATATCTCTTTGCTCTCAAATCCTCAATATACCATGACGTATTCCTTATGCAGAAACGGACCCTGGAAATTATCTTTGGGTTTGGCTATAGGGATTCCTGCATGGAACACTTTCGAAATAACTCGCTACTAACTTTTTATGACGATTATATAATAGATCTTCTATGCTTCGTTTTTAGGAGCAAAAACGCTTTTTCGAGTGGCAATGTAACTCATAAATATGATACACGAACTGACAATTATTTATTACCTGTTTCACATAGAAAAACTATGTTCCGCAAAGGAACGTATTTTATGGGTTGTAAATTACATAACAACTTACCACGTACTATTAGAAATATCACCAACTTCTAAAGGGTTTTCCAATAGGGACTTGACATCTTTTATTTCAATTTGTGAACGCACCCTTTCACTAATCATCGAACTGTCACTGTCAATTTATTCAGTAAACTTAACATTTGCATCATGGTAAAGTACACGAACGAACAACGTCTGCAAATTATAAAAATTTACTACAGAAATTCGGAGTCGGTGACCGCTACTTTAAGAGCGTTAACTCCGATTTTCGGTCGTAATTCTCGCCCTAGTAGACAGGCAGTAACAAGTTTAGTGCAAAAATTTGAGTCTACATATTCGTTGTGTGATGTTGCCGTGTCAGTGAGACAACGGGTTGGTCGAAGTGTTGAAAATATCGCTGCCGTTGAAATATCCGTAGCAAATGATCCAAATCAGTCAATTCCACGGCGTTCTCAAGAGTTGGGCATCGCCCAGACCACTTTATGGCGAATTTTGCGTAAAGATCTTGGCTTACACCCATACAAGATCAAGCTGACTCAAGAATTGAAGCCAATGGACCATTTGAAGCGACGTACGTTCTCCGATTGGGCTCTGGAAAAGATGCGCCAAGATGATCAATTTCATCGCAAAATCATTTTCAGTGACGAAGCTCATTTTTGGCTCAATGGGTTCGTCAATAAGCAAAATATGCGTTATTGGTCGGGTGAAAATCCACATGTGCTTCATGAAACACCACTTCATCCACAAAAAAACAACTGTTTGGTGCGGTTTGCATGCCGGCGGCGTCATAGGGCCATATTTTTTCGTCGACGATAATGATCGTCACGTTACTGTGAATGGTAATCGTTATCGCGCCATGATTACCGATTATTTTTATCGCGAAGTGGAAGATATGGACTTGGACAACATGTGGTTTCAGCAGGACGGTGCCACAAGCCACACAGCACACGTTACAATCGATTTATTGAAGAGTAAGTTTGATGAGCGTGTTATCTCAAGAAATGGACCAATCGATTGGCCGCCTCGTTCGTGCGATTTAACGCCTCTAGACTTTTTTCTTTGGGACTACGTCAAGTCATTGGTCTATGCCAACAAGCCGACAACGTTGGAAGAGCTCAGAGCCAACATTGAACGCGAAATAGCAGCCGTTTCGGCCGAATTGTGTGGCCGAGTCGTCGAAAATTGGGTCCAACGAATCGACCGCTGCAAACGTGCCCGCGCTAGCCATATGAACGAAGTCGAGTTCCATTCATAAATGTTTTGATTGTACTTCAACCCGATAATAAAGTTTTTGAAATATCTCAAATGGTCTGCATTTTATTTTGAAAAAAAGTTGTCAAGTCCTTATTGGAAAACCCTTTATTAAAAATATCACCAACTTCTATATTTTTAAAAGCAACCTTAAACGGTACCTGCTTACAATAAATTGTTATTGCATAAATGACTTTCTATGTCAAAATTTAGAATATCCTTTTTTTCTTTTTGAGACGTGTTTCTGGCATATGGGTGTGTATGTAATATACGTGGATTACTATTGTATGTCCTGATATGTATTGTACATGCTTTGCTTTAGAAATAAAACTTATTATTATTATTCTTATGATTAATACCAACTTTTTTCACTATTTCAGAAAAAGTTACATCAAACACAACAAGGTAAGATATAATATTCAGATTGCGTTTATTACTGATCACTTTTGCCCCTAATTACATCCCATATTACTTAATTATTGAATTTAATTTAGATTCATTGACAAAGAAGTTAAAGGACTTAGTCGTAGGCTGTGATTGTTGTACTTTAAATTTATTACAAAACAAATAATACCATGATTAAACAATTTTATTAAAGATGTAATGAAAAAGAATTAATATTTAATAGTAAAACCTATTGACGTCCCCTTGTAAATGTAAAAGCGTCCCGATAATCATTTCACTTCCATTAAAGTGAAGATAGAAGGCAGACTGTCCACTACAAAATGTTAAGGGTCGCCGAGGGGAACTGAGACCTGGATTGAGAGTTTCCGGCAGATTACTCAAGGCACTCTGAGTATCACTTGACCCCCGGATCCGAATCCCGAATGGAATCTCTAAATATACCACTCCGCCAGGAAGAAGTACGATTCGTCGCTTTTATTTATATGAAAAATATGACTTAAATTGTCAGTTCATTCCTTAAATCGTTTATTAATCGTTCAAAGTAATGGTGATAATCATTAAGCAAGTATACAGGTATATCTATGATATTTATAGAATAAGTGAGAATTAATTTGTTAAACACACATCCACACCTAAAAAACAAAATCGTGGATTAAAAAAAATACGAATTAGATAGCAACGCAGTTTATAAAAGGCATCGTTAATTTTTCCAATTACCAGGTATATAAACGAGAAAGACAGAGAGGAAAGACAACAATCCACATGTAAAGTCGAAATTCTACGTTTCGATTCGTTAAGTATTCCCGTTGCCATTCGCGCGCAAGACTTGGACGCATATCACCGAAGTCCAACTATAATTTGTAGAATCAATATAATATTGCAGGTCATTTCCTGCTTCTGAACGGTCGAAATTATCATTAATATGCCGTCAATAACCGCCTGACACAACATTCTGGCGATAGAATGCCAGAGACCGCTTAACAAGGTGTGTAATTGTATTATGACGATAGTGCGGGCGAGCCGAGGATGATAGTGACTGTAATTACGATTAATATATTTCGATTGCGATCATTCGCAATGATAATTTACATATTCGATATTAAATATTTGTAATTGCAAGCGAGAATCTATTAATTATTTGCATGTAATTATAGAATTTAGTGCAAAACTTAGTTTAATTTGACATATTCTTTTGCATTTTATTATACAAGGTTTTGCTATAAGAGTGATATGATTTCTTTAAAAAAAACACATATTGTTAAGAAAATTCAAAAGAAGACCGTAATTTTTCGATTCCAAGACGTTCTCAACAATCGCGACTGTCTCAAACCACAACCTGGCGGATTTTGAGAAAGGATTTGGGTTTGCATCCCTATAAAATTGTTCTCACTCAAGAACTGAAGCCATTGGACCACCGTAAACGTCGTGAATTTGCTGATTTTGCCATGGAACAACTTGAAAACGATAACGATTTTTTTAAGAAAATCATCTTCTCTGATGAGGCTCACTTTCATCTGGATGGTGTGGTAAATAAACAAAACTGTCGATTCTGGTGCGAAGAAAATCCACAAATTATTTATGAAAAACCATTACAATCACCTAAATTGACAGTTTGGTGTGGTTTTTGGTATGGTGGAATCATCGGTCCGTTCTTCTTTCAAAATGAAGCTGTTACTGTCAATGGAGAGCGGTATAGATTGATGATAATCAACTTTTTATGGCCGACATTGGAAGAAGTTGATCTTGATAACATTTGGTTCCAACAAGACGGGGCTACGTGCCACACAGCAAATGCAACGATAGAATTATTGCGAGAAAAGTTTGGAGATTCGATTATTTCAAGAAATTGTGATATTGAATGGCCTCCAAGAAGTTGTGATTTAACACCATTAGACTATTTCTTGTGGGGTTATTTGAAGTCATTGGTCTATCGAAATAAACCAGACTCTCTTCAAGCTTTACAAGTCAATATTGAACGTGCCATTCATGACATACGACTAGATTTAGTGGAAAAAGTGCTCGAAAATTGAGTTCTTCGAATTCGTTCCTGCAGAAGAAGTCGTGGAGGCCATTTGAATGACGTTTTATTTAGAACTTAATTGTATCGATTGTACTTCACATTAAATACAAAACTTTTGAATTTTCTTAACAATAAGTGTGTGGTTTTTTTAGAGAAATCACATCACTCTTATAGGAAAACCTTGTATTTCAGAAATTATAAAATTATTTATTTGTCTTTATTTTTTGCATCACATAAATAAATATTGTTAATAATTGCCGGTACATAGATACGTACTTATTACGCCCGATCCTAATTTGTCGCGCTGGGATAAATGACAACTCTATTAGCAATGACATTCCTAAACGAATTGTGGCGCCACCTCATGGAAGTTTAACAAACTTCTAATGCCATAATTTATATCAATTTTTTCTAATTAACACACGCTTTTATGTACTATTATTTAGTATTAACGGACAAATATAAAAGATAATTTAATCTACAGAATGTACAGAAAACGTAACTGGCACGAATTATAATCATTAATAGAAAATTTTACTTACGTACTTAGATCGTGTTCCAGGAATCGATTTCCCATAAGGAACGTGTGTGTCTAACCGTAAAGATTTCGCTGGCGGGTACGGCTATGTGCGTTCGTGATTTAGGATAATATGATACGAGAGAAAAGTTAAGCCTAAACTCAATAGCAGTGCAATTACCTCGTCTTTTCGAAGAAAAACATCGCTGCAGATGAGTATTTTACAGATTACTAAATGAAGATAGCCATATCAAATCTTGTGTAATTATATTTTGTGAACTGAAACATATGTATTTCCGAGAATTGATCTTTAATTAACTACCTCTATTAATCCACACAGACATTCACTTTATATGAAAAGTCTATTCTATAACACGCTAGGAAGATGCATATATGTACGTATGTATTGCTTGTATACATACGAAGGTTTCTCTTCTATTATTTCATTTTGTTTCATTTATTATCCGAGATTCATAGGTGGTCTCATCGCAATGTACAAGGTGTAGCAGTTTTATTTCCCGAATATTCATTTAAAATATTGGGTTGGCAACTAAGTACTTTCGGTTTTGTAGTATAAAATAAAACACTTTTTTTTTAAACAAAGAATAGTCTTTAATCAATTATATATTTTCCAATTTGCTCAATGACCGTTTGCCATCTTTCTTTCAGCTGCGTGATTCCGCGCTCATAAAATTTCTGGTCCTTATCAGCAAAAAACTGAACCAGGTGCGAGTGAAGGTCATCGTCATTTGTGAAAGTTTTACCATTCAAAGAATTCTGCAAACTTCGAAATAAATGGAAATGAGATGATGCTAGATCAGGCCTGTATGGGGGATGTGGCATCACTTCCCAGGCAAGCTCCAATAGTTTCTCACGAGTTGCCAAAGATGTGTGAGGCCTTGCATTATCTTGGTGGAAAACTACACCTTTACGATTTGACAATTCTGGGAGTTTTTCTTTGATTGCTTCATCCAGTTTTATTAATTGTTGACAGTAAACTTCAGAATTGATCGTTTGGTTCCTTGAAAGCAACTCAAAAAACACAACACCTTTGTAATCCTACCAAACTGACAGCATGATCTTTTTCGGATGCAATTCAGCTTTCGATGTGGTTTGAGCTGGTTTATCGTGTTTGCTCCATGATCGTTTTCGAACTATGTTACTGTACAGGACCCATTTTTCATCACCAGTGATGATTCTTTTTAAGAAAGGGTCGGTTTCATTTCGTCTAAGGTGCACATCGCAAAAATTGATTCTTTGTGTTAAATGAATTTCTTTCAATTCGTGAGGTACCCAAATATCAAGCTTCTTGACTAGCCCAAGACATTTTAAATGTTTTTCAATTGTTGTGTGCGGTACATGCACTACTCCGCAACCTCTCGAATAGTTATATGACGATCCTCTTCAATTATGACTTTGATTTGGTTATCATCAACTTCAGTAGGCCGACCAGAACGTTACTCATCTTTGAGGGAAGAATCTCCAGAACGGAATTTTTTATACCAATTCTGAGACGTGCGCTCTGTTAAGCAATTAGCACCATAAACTTCACATATCTTTTTGTGAGCCGCAGCAACTTTCTTTCCTTTACGGAAATAAAATAGTAAAATATGTCGAAAATGTTAAAGTTAACCCACAACTAATAGCTTTAATAAAAATCACGCACTACTTGCTTCTGAAGTTACGTCAATGTGACTAGTATCACGCGACAAACGATAAAGTACAGCACTAACATACGTTATACAAAAAATAAAGCAACGCTCTCTATCAGTAAAAACCGACAGTACTTAGTTGCCATCCCATTAAATAAACGAGGTTAAGATCGTAATAAATTGATTTCATTTAGTATTAAGTGTATACAAAGTTTTAAAATTTATTTTAAAGTTTCCAATGAAAATAATCTTGTGGTACACTTTTACTGACTGCGACTGTATCCCAACGTACATAGATATTCATAAAATTCACGAAAAGACGAGAAACAGCAAACATACCGAGTTCACGACATATGAAATTCCTCGAATTAGAACGAATATTAGATTTGTTCGCACAATATTGACAGCACAAGTTCGTATACATCGTGTGGAAGCAAACAATACAACCCTTGCACGCTTTAGGGTACAAAGGGTTTAGCCTTTTCGAGCACTATTTACCCTCTTACTCCTTCATGTACTGATTTAATACACGCTTAAGGTTCTAATGTAATACATCGTTATTATATTGGCGTTCGAAGGTACTTGTTTATTAAGTTCCTATTTCAAACCTCACTAACTAGTATTGGGTACAAATATTAATTAAAAAAAAGCCTTGGATTATTTCTTCGAAGGATCTTGCTACATGAGAAATTGTACTTGCACTTCTTCAGCATTGATTTAAGGAAAATTAAATAATTGCTCAAGAATTATTCGCAAATGATAATATTCTTTTGTGTTTTTAACTCTCTCCACGATTAAAAGTCTCGGATGGATGATTGACCACTGGTGTTTTTTTCATAGGCATTCTACCAATATTCTCTTCTAATGGCGGACGAAACTCTTTGTATTTCCCATTTAGATCTTTAACTTTTCCTTCAAACTTATGGTTTGTCATTTCTCCGAGTTTCCTGTAAAAATTACGCTATTCTTCAAATTTACCTCTTCTCGACATTCAGAAAACCGTTTGTGCCATTTAAAAATTCGCACACGTTATATAACATTGTCACCAAACACTTCTTTAAACATTTGTAAACATTCCGTTGGTGATTTTGTTAATTTTACAAAGAATTTCAGGTTAATCCTCTACTCGATTTTTATGTCAACCATTATCGAGCCACTACTAAGTAACAGCATTCTCTACAATTAAAGTTCGAAAATAAACTAAAGCAGACAGAGAGCTGAAAATAGGGATTGTTGCTTGAAAAGTCTCAAGATCAATGACATTCCAATTACAGCTTCGCTCGATGCGACTGCGCGCCGGATGGAGCGCAGTCTCGTTATATAATTGTTATACCTCGTACGTTCACGGAATACGAAAATTATTATGGAAAGAGGTTTGATTAACTTTTAGTGATTAAGTTACTTTTACTTGTTTAAATTTTTGGAAAACATTTCTATTTTTACACCGTTTCAAGAAATTAATATTTGCACTTAGATGATTCCAGTTGGGACACTTTTACTAATAATCTGTTGAAGTTCTGTTGAAGCAGCTTAATTGTCGAAATACGTAAACAGAATCGAACATGTAGTAGTAGTAGTAAGGGTTTTTTGCGTTTTTTTTCTATTAATAGGGTAGATTCTATTTCAAATTTCGAATGTATTTGCTACAACTTAAATATTTGATGTTCTGTTGTTTTTCTGACACCATCAGATGATGAAAAATAAAATGTCTAGCATCTTTTGTGTATGGCATTTATTCGAAAATGCTATTAGGTGCGCAAGTAAGTTCTCGCTGTTTTTCAAGAGATGGCTCCAGTAGTAAGTACTGGTCGATTGTGACATAACCAAAACGTCATGAACCAAGCTTAGATATATGGTGAACAAACCGCTTTGACACATTAGTGATTTCGTTTTTGCGTCATATACTTTTTTGTGCCAAATAATCGTCATTTGCGGGTGGTGTTGCTTTTCTTCTTTCATTCGAAGAAAACGGCGGCTGAAGCGCATCGAGAACTCCAAAAAGTTTACGGAGATGCTGCTCTAAGTGAAACAACGTGCCGCGATTGGTTCCGTCGCTTCAAAGACGGTGATTTCGATGTCGACGACCGTTCGCGTGAAGGAAGGCCAAAAACCTTCGAAGACGCTGAATTGGAGGCATTGCTCGATGAGGATCCGTGCCAAACGCAAAAAGAGCTTGCTTCAGAATTAGGAGTTACCTGCCAAGCCATTTCCCAGCGATTGTACGCGTTGGGAATGATTCAAAAACAAAGAATTTGGGTTCCTTATGATTTGAAGCCAAGAGACATTGAGCGTCGTTTTTTCGCCTGTGAACAATTGCTCCAGCGGCAAAAAGGGAGGGTTTTCTTCATCGCATCGTTACGGGTCATGAAAAATGGATTGACTACAGCAACCCAAAGAGAACAAAATCATGGGGACTGCCCGGCCATGTTTCTACGTCGTCGGTTCAGCCGAATATTCACGCTGCGAAGGTTTTGCTGTGTATTTGGTGGAACCAAGGCGGTGTTATTTATTATGAGCTGTTGAAACTGAACGAAACCATCACTAGGGAACGCTATCGAACTCAATTGATGCGATTGAGCTGAGCACTGCGCGAAAAGCGGCCACAATACGAGCAGAGGCACGAAAAAGTGATTCTACAGCATGACAACGCTCGACCTCACGTTACCAAACCCGTTAAAACCTACTTAGAAACTCTCAAATGGGAGGTCCTACCCCATCCGCCATATTCCCCAGATATTGCGCCGTCCGATTATTACTTGTTCCGTTCGATGGCACATGGTCTGGCTATTAAGCAGTTCCGCTCATATGAAGACATCTCAAAATGGCTTGATTCGTGGATGGCCTCAAAAGACGAACACTTCTACCGTGACGGTATTCGAGCTCTGCCGGAAAGATGGGAAGAAGTTGTCGCTAGCGACGGGCAATATTTTGAATGATTCATTTGTAAACATTTTTTCACAATAGAGTTGCATTTTCATCAAAAAAACAGCGAGAACTTAATTGCGCACCTAATAATTTGAAGTTAACAACTTAGTTGTCGAATTACGCAAACAGAATCGAACATGTAGTAGTAACGGATTTTTGCATTCTTTCGATTAATAGAGTACATTCTATTTGAAATTTCAAATGTATTTGTTAGAACTTAAATATTTGATGTTCTGTTGTTTTTCTGACACCACCAGATGATCTAGCATCTTTTGTGTACGGTATTTATTTGAAAATACTACAATAACTGGTATCTACTATAACACAATAATTCGGACATAAATCAAACACACTGTATATTAGCTGAATGATAATTTATTATTTCGGAGTGTTTATTGGAATTTTTGCGTCTATTGAAGATGAGTTGTTCGTATTTAAAAGAAGATATTGTTTTATGTCTAAGATTTACATTTCTGGGATACATTTTTTTAAAAATCGAAACACGTAAGTCATACTGAATGTTTATAGATACAAAAATGTTATTAACATGGCACAGACATAATAATCATGTCTAAAGATCCTTTCTAATTACTCGTAAACATGAAATTATATTTCTTCATTCTGAAATTAATTAGAACCAGCAGTACAGCGTCGATTTATTAATCTATCGGCCGCCACTGGCGAAGACGCATAGATACAGCTCGGATCGGCAAATTGCCCAGTCATTGTAGCACCAGTCGTTGTTTGTTCAGGGCCAACTGGCCGTCATCGTATGCTATGAGGGCTTAATTTGGTCTCTTCATTCCGTACAATGATCAAGGTATCGTTGGATCACTGACAATGGTATTTAGTCCTGTCACTAATACAACGAACATCGGGCTACCGATATGCCGGGAGGAGAACTGCAACGGAATGCCAGCGTATCTCAATAATTATTAATAAACGTGACGATAAGTGATGTGCTTCTCTTATACGGTCTCTATCATTGGAAACATTGGACTATGTGATGGGCTGTAATTAAGATTGTGAAGCCTTTTCTCAATTACACCACAGGAATATGTATATACTTACTTTTGACAGCCTAATACGAGTGTGAATTGAAAAATTCGTACCACTTTATGTGTACATATTATGCCGCATTGTTATCGCCGTGTATGATTTAGAGATCAGTGCGTAAGTCAATTACACGTTCTTATTTGTTGTTATCGATTCCTTTTCACGCCGTAACAGATCACATGACGTGAATGTACTTTTAGATATCCGAGAAACAAAGGCTGCTTCTTCATCTAGCATATTGGAAACATCATTTTCCTTTTTTCTTAGATACTTAACTATGGACCACTTAAGATCTTAATATACTTTCAATTATTGATGTAATGACCACCAAAAAAAATAGGATAAAACTTGAATTTTTGAATGCGTAGAAAGATTTTGCTTGGGAAAGTAATAAGTCTGTATTCTGCCAGTTTAGAACTACCACGAAGGCTACATACGAAACACATTATTTTTCCAATAAACAATAATCTTTTTCGAAGACGAAGAATGCATATAACATAAATAAAAAATTGTTCTAAGAGACCATGAGAAGTATAAGGGAAAACCAAAATAACTGCACTGAAAAAACAAACAATGAAGGACGTAATAATATAGAAAGGTGGTAACAGTACTTTAAATATTTATTAGAAGGACATGATATACACTGAGACCAAAAGAAAAAAACACTGTACGGCAACTGTACGAAAATCAAACTCCGTACGCGGTCCACACCGCTCATAACCAAGATGTACACTGTGTCTTTGTTTCACAAGATTTTTAACTACAAACACACAGTGTACATCGCGATCCACACCGCTCAAAACCAAGATGTACACTGTGTGTTTGTTTCACAAGATTTTTAACTACAAACACACAGTGTACATCGCGGTCCACACCGCTCAAAACCAAGATGTACACTGTGTGTTTGTTTCACAAGATTTTTAACTACAAACACACAGTGTACATCGCGATCCACACCGCTCAAAACCAAGATGTACACTGTGTGTTTGTTTCACAAGATTTTTAACTACAAACACACAGTGTACATCTTGGTTTTGAGCGGTGTGGATCGCGTACGGAGTTTGATTTTCGTACAGTTGTTTTTCGCCGTGTTTTACCAGGTGCGACACTTTGAAATTATCTGCTGATGATGACAACTTGGTTGTCGAAATGCGTATACAGAATTTACAAAAGTTAATGTGGAAAGGGGTTATATATCAACCTTACTGATCTACTCATTCAGAAGTTGACATTTTGACATGGTTTTTCAATATCATATTTCGACAACTAAGTTGTCATCCCCAGCACATAATTAATCACAGTGTCACACATGGAACCACGAAAAAATCCGCACGAAGACAAAGTCCGTACTATCGTAGATTTACACCGCCGACAGCCACACAAGTGTGTGGAGGTTAACCTTAATTGATTAATAGAAAAATATAAAAAATAAATTAATATTTAGATCCATATATTATTCTCGAGAAAGGAAATCGGGAATTTAATATAATTAAATTGTAAATAAATTATTTTTTTTTGGAAATATGTACAAATACACCGGCAAATCAAATTATTTTTTCGTTTATGTTTGAAAATAATTACGAAATATTCCTGTTGTAAAAACTAAAACAAAAAACAAATATCAATCATAATTAAACCGATAGAAGTTCTAATGTTGCCTTAATAGCGAAAGAACATCATTAATTTCAGTCACGGATACGTTGTTCTTCTTGCTTCTTTTCTTCATCGCATCATATCTCACTCTCCATTGAACCGCACAAAAAAAAAAGAAACACACAGAGAAGTTAAACTTTCGCTAATGATTTTGAAATTTTCGACGATCTTTTTCTATCATTACGCACCTAACAATTAATAACCTCTACCAAAACATTCGCGTAGGTATACGGACATCTGGCGCGATTGGTCATGGACATTAGAACCAAGAATGGAACCTGTTATCTAAAGACAAGGTGTTTATTACCATTTTTTCCCTCCGAACTGAAATTAGTGCGTCGCTTGTTTTATTACTTTTCCTTTCCATTCGGTTTCGTTTCGTTAATTTCGAATGAATAAATTGGATTTGTAACACGGTGTAATGGCGAGAATTGAAATTAATTCGATCCGTTTGTATTCATCGGTTGCATGTCAATAGAACTACAGTTTAATGGCTACCGGTTTTTTCTAATGTGTAATAGAATTTAAATAATAAAGAGTGTATACATTTCGTATGCAATTACCATATTCCAACCATAGGTTATCTTAATTGATCACTTCTTTATGGTTTGTGGTATATGTATTTGCAATTCCTTTGAAGTAATAGTAATTATTTTATTTTGTATGAAAATATATTTGCAATAGGTATATGATAAGTAAAAAAAAAATGAAAACAGGATATAATATTATTGGGTTGGCAACTAAGTACTTTCGGTTTTGTAGTATAAAATAAAACACTTTTTTTTAAACAAAGAATAGTTTTTAATCAATTATATATTTTCCATTTTGCTCAATGCCCTTTTGCCATCTCTCTTTCAGCTGCATGATTCCGCGCTCATAAAATTTCTGGTCCTTATCAGCAAAAAAGTGAACCAGGTGCGAGTGAAGGTCATCGTCATTTGTGAAAGTTTTACCATTCAAAGAATTCTGCAAACTTCGAAATAAATGGTAATCAGATGGTGCTAGATCAGGGCTGTATGGGGGATGTGGCATAACTTCCCAGCCAAGCTCCAACAGTTTCCCACGAGTTGCCACAGATGTGTGAGGCCTTGCATTATCTTGGTGAAAAACTACACCTTTCCAATTTGACAATTTTGGCCGTTTTTCTTTGATTGCTTCATACAGTTTTATTAATTGTTGACAGTAAACATCAGAATTGATCGTTTGGTTCCTTGGAAGCAGCTCAAGAAACACAATACCTTTGTAATCCCACCAAACTGACAGCATGATCTTTTTTGGATGCAATTCAGCTTTCGATGTTTTTTGAGCTGGTTTATCGTGTTTGCTCCACGATCGTTTTCGAACTATGTTATTGTACAGAACACATTTTTCATCACCAGTGATGATTCTTTTTAAGAACGGGTCGGTTTCATTTCGGCTAAGGTGCATATCGCAAATGTTGATTCTTTGTGTGAAATGAATTTCTTTCAATTCATGAAGTATCCAAATATCAAGCTTCTTAACTAGCCCAAGACATTTTAAATGTTTTTCAATTGTTGTGTGCGATACATGTAGCCTCTCCGCAACCTCTCGAATATGACGATCCTCTTCAATTATGACTTTGATTTGGTCATCATCAACTTCAGTAGGCCGACCAGAACGTTGCTCATCTTTGAGGGAAAAATCTCCAGAACGGAATTTTTTGTACCAATTCTGACACGTGCGCTCTGTTAAGCAATTAGCACCATTAACTTCACATATCTTTTTGTGAGCCGCAGCAGCTTTCTTTCCTTTACGGAAATAAGATAGTAAAATATATCGAAAATGTTCGTTTCTGCACTCCATTTAAAATTAACCCACAACTAATAGCTTTAATAAAAATCACGCACTACTTGCTTCTGAAGTTACGTTAATGTGACAACTATCACGCGACAAACGGTAAAGTACAGCACTAACATACGTTATACGAAAAATAAAGCAACGCTCTCTATCAGTAAAAACCGAAAGTAAGTTGCCAACCCAATATTTAATATTGTACTAAAAACATCTATGTTTCCTGATGTTTGGAAAGTGAAAAGAATTATAGAAGAATATTTCCAATTCTAATCCCATAGCCATATTATCCAACTTTATTAAAATCTTTTAAATACGATTACTATTAAACTTTTCCTTCATTTAGATCTTTTATCTCATTTAATCAATATTGCTCCATATAACACAGATCTACTGTGACATTTACTAAATGCATTTCAAATTAAAAGTCCTTAAAAAAGGCAATTAAGACATAAATTCGAATTAATACTTATCGTAACTGTATATTCGATTAATATTGGCTATAAAAAAGAACTTGGCAAGGTCGGTCATCTTCGCGCTTCGTTAAATTGATCGTATCGTGTTCTAGCAATTATTGTTAAGTAGTTCTGTTCAATGCTAAATCTAATTTACCACGTCTATCGCATTAAATAACGCACTACAAAATGTATAGTTTGATTGACAATTAAATGATGTTTAAAAGGCTGCACAAAATGTTCCGTGAATAGGTAGGAAATTGGAATCAATTCCTGTATTTACTTTTTTAACCGTTTGTTAACTCATTTACTCCTTGCAACTGTGCAAACTACTAATTAATTATCATAACGTTCGATGAAATACTGCGTCGCAGTATAAGAAAAAGGAGCAACAAGAAACGTCTTTTAATCGATCTTAATCTAGCGCACTGGTGATCATTTCGTGTGTTCGGAGTATCAGCTTGCAAATACCACCGTTTGCCAAGTATACAGATGAAGTATTGAATTAGCAGCCGATATAGTTTATTGAGAATAATTATTAATGTTAATTGGGCTTTCGTTTCTCATATTTAGATACGTGAAATATTTGTAATTAATTCGTTAATGTAAACGATATTAAATGCAAGGAAATATACAATCAGTTCACACAAAAAAAGTAAACACAAAACACATGCTTTATTTCAAGTGTTTTGTGTTTCCAAAATATATTAATAACAATAAAAATATAAGGCATAGTCCACACACACAGTAGCTTTGTCGAGTATATAATACTAAAAACTCAGGTACTTAGAGGCTAGGTACCAATTATCCGTATTAAAAATTTGTGGGGGTGGTCTTATAAATAAATTGTAATGGAGGCTGTGGTTGATTGGATTACTCAAAAAAGGGTAAATAAAATCCCATTTCACAATGTTCGTATGCCGTATATGCGCTTCGACATCTAAGTTTTCATCATCGGCAGACAATTATTCACCGTGTCGTCTAGATCCGCGGTAAAATTCACGCAGAAACAAATCAGTAAGAGACATTCACCGTCAAAAGCCAAACACACACTGTAGGTTCGTTTCACATAGTTAAAAATGTATTCTAGTCGTAAAACTAACCTCTTATTTTAAAGTACACCCCCGTTTACACATGCGAACCTTTTTTAACGGTGGTCTTTTTCAGGAATTCAAACGGGCAAGAATATGTTATTATCATTGGTTTTTGTTTTTTGAAACGTATATTTCATAGCTATCTAATTCACGATGATTATTTATATTTTTGATTAATTGTATTTTCTAGCACGTGATTTGCTAAACTGGATTTCTCAGGTCAATTAAGCTTAACGTGCGCTATATATCCTTTATACTGGGTTTCTATTGAACGTTTTATTTGACCGTTGTATTTTTTTATTGAAATTTCGATATTTTATCTCGTAAATTCCCGATTTCTGATTTAACTCGACTTTGTTTTTCGCATTTCCCAAGAGAGATTTAATAGACTTACATACCTAATTCAAACTCTTGAAAAATATGGGGTGTTCTTATTTTTATATTAAATAAATTTAAAACCGAGTTTATTTTTATTATTTTTCATGGTTTCATCAATATTATTATTCGTTTTAAAGGAAATGTTTATGTTAATTTTTTTCAACTCATTACTGACTTTTTTTGATGTAGGGTTTAAATAAATAGCAGATCAGCATATATTCTGTTCTCTGTTTTTTGTAGAAAAGATTAGACTCTAGCCTGTTGTAATTTTTCCTTCTAATCTAGTCTCCCCTGCACAAAACGCAATTAACATAAATATAGCAGTTCGAATTCTAAATAGAAAAGAAACAGTTCAAATATCTGGTTGTTACATATGAAATGTCCGATTTTGTAAGGAAAAAAGTCTAAATTTAAAAAAATATAAATATTTATTCTGCAAAATAGTCTCCATTTACATCAATAGTCTGTTGCCAACGGCCTGGAAGCTGAAAAATTCCCTTTGAAAAGAAATCTAAGTTTTGACGGCTCACATATTGCTCAAACACTGCTATTACAAACTCCCGGTCAGGGAAGTCCCTATTTTTTAAGTGATTGTCTAAACTTCGGAAAAAATGTAAATCAGTTGGCGAAAGGTCAGGTGAATAAGGTGGGTGAGGGAGAATTTCGTAACCAAATTCCGAAAGTTTTTGGATTGTCTGTCGTGCAACATGGGGTCTTGCATTATCATGAAGAAGTATGGGTCCATGTCTATTGACTAGTGAGGGCTGCAAGCGGCTCAATTTTCCATGCATAGTTTCCAGTTCGGCACAATAGGATGCTGCCGTGATGGTTTCACCAGGTTGCAAAAATGAATAGTGAATAATACCCTTACTGGTCCACCATACAGTCACCATAATCTTTCGCGGGTGAAGTGATGCTCGTGCATGCTGTCTTGGTGCTTCATCTCGATCTAACCATTGTCCTGACCGTCTCCGATTATCATAAAGTATCCACTTTTCGTCACACGTTACCACTCGATGAAGAAACGGTTCAACTTTCTGTCAATTAGCCAAAGAGGTAGCCACCTCTAACCGACGGAGCTTATTGGCTTCCGTTAATTGGTGCGGCACCCATCGATCGAGTTTCTTCACTTTGCCAATCGAAGAAAGGTGACAACTAATGGTGGCAATGGACACTTGAAATGTTTCTGCAAGGCTACGCACTGTTGTCGACGGATTACTTTCAATTTCTACACGCAGCTCGTCGTCATTAACGGTGCTACGCGCATACCCGCGAGGCTCATTTTCCAAATCAAAATTTCCCTCGCTGAATTTTTTAAACCATTACACGTGGTTTCACCGAACGTCTGATTAATTTCTCGCGTTGCTACAGCTGCATTTAATCCCTTTTTAAATTGAAAGAGGTAAATTGCTCGAATATCTCTTGCCGACAGCATTTCCATAGGCGAGACAAGGACAGGTGTATTAATCTTTCCAAGAAATGGAACAGGTACACACTTCAAAATAAATACCCTTTTATACAAATACAATAATAATGTTAACCAAAAACATACACGTCTTCACACAGGTGCGATTCAGTTCAGACTAAAGGGAAAACGGACATTACATTTGTAACAACCTGATAGTTCTATACGTATAAATATCTGTTTAAATACGTACTAAACGAAAACAGTTCTATAAATATCAGTTGAAATACGTACTAAACAAAAACAGTTCTATAAATATCAGTTCAAATACGTACGAAACGAAAACAGTTCAAATACGTACGAAACGAAAACAGTTCAAATACTTCGCTTTGCGTCCAACGCATCGAGGTATCCATGAATTTCTAATAGAGTGAAAATGTTTGGCATTGTCAACCGTGCGCCTACTGGGGAACCGTCATGCAACTACTCGGTAGCTACCTTGTCGCACCCGGTCAGGCAGACCGATCTCGGTCCCGGTACAAATACACGACGACAAAAGTTTCTTCCGATCAGTATCTGGGCAATAATTTACGTATAATAAGAAAAATAAATACAATTACTACATGAAATACTTTATGATATACATAAAGTAATAATAATATACATGAAACTGATAATATACATACATAAAATACATTCTAAATGAAATAAAATATTTTGACATTGTTAAGTTACAGTTATCTCAATAGTGTGATATGATTAACAATTGAATAAAGTGATGGTACAGTAATTCCTATAGAAACATTATTTTGAATCTTACTATTCTGAGAATCGATTATAATGAAGAAGTATTACATATACAGCCGTTCATAAAGTATATCATTAACGTCATTAATAATATCTATCATTCATTGATTTATGATATTAACTCCTGAGGCAAATTGTTAATAAATGAAGTGGTGAATCTAATAATATTGGTCAGGTACTGTAACATTTCACGTATTTGTCAGACTATATTACATTTAAAATTAAATTTATCATTTCAGGTAATTTTTTTTATAATAAATATTTGATAAAATAACCACTGCTTTTCTTACTGGATGTACATACACTTCATATGCTAAAACATATCTCCGTAACCGTGTATATAATAGCTACCGTATGCTGTAGTTCTTCTCGCAGCACTAATAGCTCCGTCACGATGCTTTTATCCAAGAAGAGAATCCGTCGAGATGTGGGAATCATAGTCTCCGAGCCTCTCTTAATTGTAAAACGCTCGTTATATCAACACGCCTGCCGTCAACAAACGTTCATTCAAACTTGACGAAAAAAGACGAAAAGGAAGATGCGAGAAGGAAACCTTAGAAAAAAAAGGAGAGTCGAAGAGGCGAAAGAATGGACAAGAAGGAGAGAGAGAGAAAGGGAGGAACGAGAAGAGTAAAAGAGAAATTCGAACACGGCACACTATTATCATTAGCAGAAATATCCCAAATTATATGTAATTTACAGATCGACTTTTAGTCTACTTAAGACGTCCTTAATTGAGCTGAGTAGTCGCTTTAATTCGTGTAATATAGATTCAATAGATAGACTATTTGTATCTCTGGACGTCTCCGTGTCGACATTCAATACCGGTTGGTCAAGTATTATACGTGTGGATTATCATTTCACGTTGTCTAATTTGATGTTTTATTAATTGAAATGTGTTAATATATTAGATGGGTATAGAATTTTTACTATTAGCCGGCCAGCAAAAAAGTAATGGAGTCCTGGTAAATTGGGTTTCATCTGAATTTTTTTGTAGATCGAGTAATTACATCAATTTATGACATACAGGTGTATTACCATTAGAAGAGAGTGTAAGAACTTTTAACTTTCAACGTTTTTCTATTACATAATAAAAATAACAGAAAAAGTTGTTCGTCCTAAATTATTTTTAGTGAATTTATATGCTGACTGAAAAGAGGATAAAGGGAAATCTGAACATTAGATACGTAAAGCAACGATCCAAACGATTGAGTTGGTATTATTAAGATGTGTCATCACTATTTTTGCAAAATTTGACACTTGTTATTGCGAAAACAGCGCCAGCTTAGAAATCGACCGAATAGCTTGCTCATAGTGGATCTTAAAAAAAAAAGAAATCTGCGAAAAATGAAAAATTCAAATTCAAAAGATTTTGTTTGGATGATTTTTACGTATTTAGTAAAGACCTAACTCAACAACAGTGCGTAAAATAGCTTCGTTAAACTTTTGGTAATGAAGCATCATCTGGAAAGACTGTTAATAATTTGTTTCCAGAATGTTGTCTTGGTCGTAAAGCACCATCAAAAAATTCTGTCCAAAACTGATTTGCAAGACTGAGTCTTGGTCGTGTGTCCGACAGTGATAAATCGCTTCCTTCAACTTTTGGTAATGAGGCATCAAGAGAAAAGATTGTTTATAATTTGTTGCGGAATGTCGTCTTAGTCGTCAAGCATCATTAGAAAAGACTGTCTAAAATTCTTTACAAAATTTCGTCTTGTTCGTACGTTCGTCAGTGATGAATCGCTTTCTTCAACTTTTTTTAATGAAGTATCATCAGAAAAGACTCTTTACAATTGGTTTCCAGAATTTTGTCTTAGTCGTGCGTCCGTCGGTGATGAATCGCTTTTTTCAACTTTTGGTAATGAATCATCAGAAAAGACTGTTTATAATTTGTTTCAGAATGTTGTCTTAGTCGTGAAGCACCATCAGAAAAGACTATCTAAAATTGGTTTACAACATTTAATAAATATTCTTTAGGTTATGTTCAAAGTGTAAAACGTAAGATCAAAATAATTCTGTCTTTTTTAAAAAATACCCAATTATAATCTTAAAATATTAAATTCATTGACCTTCAATTTGATTTTAATGAACATAAAACACTATTACATTTTCTTCACACCCAACAGATGCAAAAACCGCGTAATTGCAATCCGCGCATTATTATTGTTCAATCCACATACTTAATTATCACTTACCGTAAAAATACGTAATACAATTTCGCATACCAGCGACAACACTAATCGAATATTTAATAACTTCTGTAGAAGTACAGCGAGATGAATGCGAAGAAAAGAAACTAGGAAGAGAAATATTTTAAAATCAACGCCGTTTTTGCACTACGTTTCACTTTTACGCCGAACATAATTAAAATACAAATGAAATCTTATAGGAGGCAATGCAAGTTCGTCCGTGCAGCGATGATATCCGTAAGATGATGTTGCAAATTGTTCGCGTCGGCTTTTGTTATCCCTTGCAAAAAGTGGCTAAATGTTTTTAATACTCTCGGAACTTTTATTTAATTAAAAATGTGTTCGAGTTAACGCACATCTTTTGATTAGTTTATAGAACATCAAGCTTGCCATGGGTGAATTAACGTGTTTTATTACGGCTGTGCTTCTTAACTTACAATGTACATTGCGTTATCAAGCGATGTTATGAAAAAATGGGTCCTTTAGTAGATCAGTCTGCTTAAAATTGGAGTATAAAATATCAAATCAACTGCTTCCTAATTCTCTTATCATCCAAACAGTCCCAGTTAACGGCAACATGAAGATATATTACGATTGTAAAGCAATTTTAATATTATTACGAGGGTGGTCCCAAAAGTACCCGATCAAAAAAAGATAACAAAAATTTTGGAAAGAAATATGTTTATTTTTCAACATAATTGACTTCCAGCTCTACACACTTTTCCCAGCGATGTTCAATAAGTTTGATACCCTTTTTATAAGAAGAACTGTCTTGCCCCTCAAAATAGCCATTAACTGCTGACGTCACTTCTTCATCGTTGAAAAATCTTTGACCATTGAGCCATTTTTTCAAATTTGGGAACAGAAAATAATCTGAGGGGGCTAAATCTGACGAATAGTGTGCATGAGGTAGCAATTCAAACTTTAATTCATTAATTTCGGCCATTGCAATAACGGATGTGAGCTGGTGCATTGTTTTGATGAAACAACACTTTCTTCTTAGCCAAATACGGCCGTTTTTGCTTGATTTCTTCGCTCAAACGTTGCAATAAGTTCGCATAATACTCGTCGTTAATAGTCTTTCTTTCTTCAAAATAGTCAATGAAAGTTATTCCACACGTATCCCAAAAAACCGATGCCATGACCTTGCCTACAGATGAAATGGTCTTCGCCCTCTATGGAGCCGGTTCTCCCTTTTGAGTCCATTGTTTTGATTGTTCTTTTATCTCGGGTGTGATGTGATGGACCCATGTTTCATCCTTGGTTATGAAACGGCGCAAGAATTCTGCTTTGTTGTTATGAAACTTCGCTAAACACTCAATTGAAACATCTTGACGACGCTGTTTTTGCTAAAGTGTGAACAAACGCAGCATCCATCTTGCACACAGCTTTCTCATGTCCAAATTTTCAGTCAATATGCGATGCACCGCACTTTTTGAAACACCTACTATGTTTGCTAGCTCGCGCACTTTCAGTTGATGATCATCCAGTACCGCTTTGTGGATTTTCTTCACCATTTCTGGAGTCGTCACCTCATTTGGTCGACTACTGCGATGCTCGTCTTGGCAGCTCGTACGGCGTCGTTTAAACTCTGCTATCCAATATTTCACTGTTGTTAACGAAGGAGCAGGCTCACCCAGAGTAGAATCCAGTTCAACTTTTATATCGGTTGGGCTGAGGTCTTTTAAATAAAAGTATTGTATCACGTAACGATGGCCAATTTTCTCCATTAATTCACTGAAAACGTTGACCATTGATATCTGCCAAACAAATACTAAAATTTTAATTTTAATTTATAGAAGGCGTACTTTCTAATACAGTAATATTTTTCAAACGACTACCGTCTTCTCTAGGTCGCGCCTGGTACTTATGGGACCATCCTCGTAAATCAATATTCACAAATACTGCAAAACCTCTCCAAAAAAATCCATCGCTTGGACGTAATTATAAATAAATTTTAATCCTTCAATTTCTCAGCGCGCGAGTGTAATACTTATTTTATTAAATTTAATTTGCACACCACAAGGCGCACGCCGAACGCACAATGGAATCAATCACATTAACAGTCTGCTTGCGCTACCTGAACGCGCGGATCCTTTAGCTCACCTTCACAAAGACTTATCTGCAAAGTATCTGGCGAACTGAATGTCCCAGTTTAATGTAACATGTGGCATACACTAACTGTAATTGTATTTGAATAAATTACTTCCAAAGCGCACTCGAAAAAAGTACTTTCTGTTAAACGTCGATTCATTAGCATAATTGCAATAAATTAGTTCCTAAAGTGAAGAATCTATTGTGGACAGCACGTGTATATGTTACAATATGTTGTGAAAGATGTATTATCCGTAAGGTGTCCATTGTTAATTGAAAAAGTGTTACAAACGAAGTTCCTTTTGGTGTAACGACGGTATAAGTAATCGTATTCAGATTAGAATGGCTTTTCATTTATGGTGAAGGGATGAAATATGTATTGCATTTTTGTATAATAACCCAGCGTTTATTTATGATTAGAATTAAATATGAGGTTCAGAAGATATTAAAGCAACTGCATTACAATAAGAAACGGATTGTTTTATTATTACTCATTAAAACAATAGAAACTTAATTCAAATCCTTTCCCCGCACCTTACTCCTGACAAAAATAAAAGGTTTGAAAAGATTAAGTAAGTAAAGCAACTGTATTTCCTTTGAATTTGGAATATAACTTTTTTGTCTTGCTTTCGCCCATGATGGGTATTTTTTCTCTTCGACAAAAAGAAGTATAATAAAACATTATCTTGGTCACAGGATCAAAAAATCATATGTCTAAGTTCGATTATACTATTGATTTTGAAGCAGCACATCTCATAATTAACAACTTGACAAAGTATGACTGTTTATATCTGCTTAAAGACATAATACACAAGACACCACAAAATAAAGAACGTGATCTTTTATTGTCTTACTGTAAAAACGCCAGTGTGTTCCCAGAAAATTACAAAACTTGGGAAAATCGAATGAACGAACGGTGGATAAACGTCCATCTGGATTTAAATATTAACAAATCACTTCATAAGTCTCAATTTGATATTTAAAAGTTAGTTGATCACCTTTCGTTTTCCTTGAATCATGAGATTTCTGTTAAAGTAATGCAAAGCCTTAGCTCTGTGACTGACGTTCTTCATACTTACTTTTAGAACTGGTGATATCTAATACTGTTGTTTAAAAGGACATATTTCAAAGTACGTTTTGAACTGTTAATAGAAAGGTGCCATTTGTCTGGTGTGTGTTCTGACAAACCCAATTTTTCTTTGGCTTCAGAATACCAGTTACTATAAAATGTATTATTAATTGGACTTTCTACTTAATCTGGAGACAAGTAGTTCTGAAAATTCCTTTGAGTGATTCTGGTCTCTAATAATATCATTCAGTTCTTATTGATTGAAGCGTTGGGGACTTGCTGAACATGCTTCAAAATCACTGTCGTTTTCTGATTGCATGCATTGAATCTCATCAGCCGTTGATGGCTTTATATCATTTTCTGGGAACCTAGGCAGACTGCGAAATTGTGGAATGGATATTTCTTCAGAATGCAGCACACTTGTCTTTGTTGTGTTAGATTAGAAGATACCCATTTATACCTATTTTTCCGATTGCTGCCGTTGATATTTACAAACCAAAAATAGCCTTGATCGTAATGATTTTTTGGTTCCCTCCAAATTATTGATACTTCAAACTTTAGACACTTTCTCTTTACAATTGTTCACTTTCGGATATATTCTTTATCTGCTTTACATTACGAAATGTGAAAACCGATTTATTGTGGTCTTCCAAGTAAACGCCAAAATAACTCGTATTCGTGACGTTAGAAATATGATTTATATTTTCTTTTAAAGCGTATTAGCTATATGCGTAGCAAAAAAGTCTGGATAATTTATCCTGTTACTTTCTTCATCTAAGCTTCCAGACTGGAGTCGCGTATTCGATCATTTCGGTTGTCGAAATACGTATACAGAATACGAAACTTATTGTGGAAAGGTGTTATATTGGGTTGGCAACTAAGTACTTTCGGGTTTGTAGTATAAAATAAAACACTTTTTTTTCAAAGAATAGTTTTTAATCAATTATATATTTTCCATTTTGCTCAATGACTTTTCGCCATCTTTCTTTCAGCTGCATGATTCCGCGCTCATAAAATTCCTGGTCCTTATCAGCAAAAAAAAAAAGTGAACCATTTGTGAAAGTTTTACCATTCAAAGTGCGAAATAAAGTAATGAAGGTCTGTATGGGGGATGTGGCATCACTTCCCAGCCAAGCTCCAATAGTTTCCCACGAGTTGCCAAAAATGTGTGAGGCCTTGCATTATCTTGGTGGAAAACTACACCTTTCCGATTTGACAATTCTGGCCGTTTTTCTTTGATTGCTTCATCCAGTTTTATTAATTGTTGACAGTAAACATCAGAATTGATCGTTTGGTTCCTTGGAAGCAGCTCAAAAAACACAACACCTTTGTAATCCCACCAAACTGACAGCATGATCTTTTTTGGATGCAATTCAGCTTTCAATGTGGTTTGAGCTGGTTTATCGTGTTTGCTCCATGATCGTTTTCGAACTATGTTACTGTACAGCACCCATTTTTCATCACCAGTGATGATTCTTTATAAGAAAGGGTCGGTTTCATTTCGTCTAAGGGGCATATCGCAAAAGTTGATTTTTTGTGTTAAATGAATTTCTTTCAATTCGTGAGGTACCCAAATATCAAGCTTCTTAACTAGCCCAAGACATTTTAAATGTTTTTCAATTGTTGTGTGCGATACATGTAGCCTCTCCGCAACCTCTCGAACACTTATATGACGATCCTCTTCAATTATGACTTTGATTTGGTCATCATCAACTTCAGTAGGCCGACCAGAACGTTGCTCATCTTTGAGGGAAAAATCTCCAGAACGGAATTTTTTATACCAATTCTGACACGTGCGCTCTGTTAAGGAATTAGCACCATAAAGTTCACATATCTTTTTGTGAGCCGCAGCAGCTTTCTTTCCTTTGCGGAAATAAAATAGTAAAATATGTCGAAAATGTTCCTTTCTGCACTCCATTTAAAATTAACACACAACTAATAGCTTTAATAAAAATCACGCACTACTTGCTTCTGCAGTTACGTCAATGTGACTAGTACCACGCGACAAACGGTAAAGTACAGCACTAACATACGTTATACAAAAAATAAAGCAACGCTCTATATCAGTAAAAACCGAAAGTACTTAGTTGCCATCCCAATATATTAACCTTAAGTGATCAACTGTCTAACTTCCTAAATTATTTAATTTAAAATTGTTCAGTATAATTCTCGGGTTCAGATTTTTCATTTTACACCACACACATCAGACATAAGTAACGTGTTACGGAATAAGTTATGTAATAAATAATGCTTAAGTCTTTTAAACTTTACCGGATATAAATGAATATCTTTTTAATAAGTACGAAGATATAGATATCTGACTGGATCGTTTTTCTTGTACGTATCCGTCGTTTCTTCATTCAAATCTGTCTCTTGGGTTAGTCGTCACGACAAAAGAATATTATATACACACATCCTGTCTCATATGGAAAATCAAACTGTAGTAATGCGCAAGAAGAAGATCAACGGTACTGTTGTGTAGGAGTTTAGTTAATAGAGGAACAATAGTGTGAGACGAGCTGACTGGCTACTGACTAAGTAGCAGGTTGGGACCATTTGCTGACGTGACCAGCACATTTTGTAATGACACCTCTGCATCGTATCATGCACCTATCCCCTCCTATGCCCATACAACGTCCGTCATGAAAATTAATTTTACATTCATCTGCTGACACTCTGTGTACAACGTCTTTTTTTATTTTTCTTTTCTTTAATTCCTTTTTATTGCTTTCTGTTACCTTTCCTTATCCACCAGTATACGTGTATACAACGTGACTGCGTAACAAGGACTGAAGGAAAGATTATAATATAGCGTTTATTTCTGTGATGGAATAATGTGGAATTCTTTAGTACCGGTGCAATTACTGGCCGTGTGAGATGAATCGTGGATAAAGGAAATTGAGGTGATCTAATAAGATTTAACTATGTTTTAAAGAATGGGTTCTTCACAGTGTTTAGATAGGGAATTTCTCCAAGTCGTAAACAAGCATTTTATTTGTTGACTTCTTGACGTGCTGTAATTAATAATAATAAATTATAGTCTAGCTGAATAAATTACCACTACTAAATCCAATTATTTAAACATTTCTCCAGGAATAATTTAATTACATAATTGCTTGATATGCGGTTGGCCTACTGGAAAATAAATTAGCAGTTAGGTATTCGATAGCACTAATTATCCAATACAACAGAAATTCGTAATATTTATAACCATTTTTTTCTTAAACTTTACTTCAGAAGAGTGCAAAATCTAATATTAGAATGTTCACATGTTGAATTTAATAAAAATTTCATTATCTAAAATGATTGCAGATAAAGACGCGATTAAAAATATCCAAAGTTAGTAACTTCTAAACCGAATTACAAATTAAATGTAAATAATCCGATGATTCCGAGACTGTACTGTTTTCTTAAGATTCACGAAGCATGTAATTCAATGAAACACATTGTTTCATGTTCGCACTCTTTACGTATTTCGACAATTAAGTTGTTATCATTAGCACACCACAGTATCCCTGGAAGCATTTACCAGATTGTTCAATAAGTGTTGTCGTTCGACAAGAAGAACACGATTTTATGGTTTGAAATACATTTTATTATTCAATATAACCTCCCTAAACTTCAATACACCTACTCCAATGATCTTCTAACTTACGGATTCCATCTCTGAAGTGAGAATGTGGAAGACTCTCGAAATACGCTTCCACGGATGCTATTACCTCTTCGTTCGATTAAATCGTTTTCCACGCATAAATTTTTTTAGATGTGAGCACAGCCAGAAGTTAGAAGGAGCTACATCTGGCGAATAGAGTGGATGTTGCAACAATTCGTTCTTTAATTTACTCCTTTTTGCGATGGTTTTTTGAGCTGTGTGAAAGGGTGTATTGTCCTGATGAACCAGGTCTCCAGCTGCTCCAAAAGGTAACAATAATAATCTGGGTTTATTTTTTTACCACTTTGGAGGTAATTCACGAACAAAATTCATCTTGCATCACAAAGAAACTGATTCCATAACTTTCTTGGACGATTTCTGGATCCTAACTCGCTTCGGAGCCGAAGCACTGGGTTCACACCACTCCTTAGCTTCTCGTTTTGATTGAGGATCATGGTGGTAGACCCAAGTCTCGTCCATAATGATAAAACGATGCATAAAATTGTTTTTATTCTTTCTAAAATGCTTCAAATGTTGTTGAGAAAATCGCATTCGAATGTGTTTCTGTTTCATTGTTAAAGAATACGGCATCCACTTTGCACACAGTTTTCTGAAACCCAAAACTTCAGCCAAAATATTGCTTACACTACCTAATGAGATGCCTAGGGCTTCTACTAAATCTCTCGGTTAAACGACGATCTTCCAAAATTATATCCTGTATTTTTGCTACGATTTCTGGTGTTGAAGTACTTTTTGGACGTCCTTCACGTGGATTGTCTTCAAGACTTATACGATCGCATTTGAATTTAGCAATCCATGCTTCTACTGTCCTAATTGAAGGTGAATAGTCTACAATTTCCAAAAATAAGAATTTTATCACTACACGATATTCAATCTTTTCCACTGTAAAAAAATAGTGTGACACGTCAACTTTGAGCACCTGTAAACATATGAAAAAGATAATATAAAATGAAAAAACTTCACATGTGATCATTCAAAAGTAGTACAATTTTTAGAAAAATAAAATGATGAACTAATAGCGCCATCTCTTATCGAACGATAGAACTTATTGAACAATTTTCAACAATCGACCTTCTCAAATTAAGTGTTTCACTTTTTTAAAGTAACCGCTTTTGTCAAAAATTACTAACTTATTCCATTTATATGCTTTTAAGTAAAAACGGTCTTCTGGCCTAAGACTTTTAATCGACTTCCACTCTTAAATAGCTGAATCGTGTTTGTGTTGCTGTAAGTTCTCCTTCGTTTGAATTACGCAAGTCTCTCTGAAGTTTTTCGGACATTGCTCTATATTCTTAATTCACATTTCGATGTTTACAATCACCTCCTCAGTAGGACTATCGCGTCTTGGCAAACAATATTTGAGACCTTTGTTTAACCAGTCTATTTTTTCGCGATTAAATCTCAAGTGTTTGTTTCATAGAATTCATATCAAAACTATCTGCTTCTGGGTTTCCGGGCTGGAACCGCGGAAGTCTACGTACCAAATTCATATCAAAACTATTTTCTAATAGCGGGCAAAAGTCTTTGAATTTTTTATTTAAACCTTCAACTTTTCTTCCCAATTTATAGTTTGTGATTACAACTCGTAGTTAAAAATAAAAGGAATTTCATTGGGGTGTCGTGAATGAATAACGTGTACCTAACTGTTGTCACAAATGAAAAACTGTTGAGAACCACTAGCTTGTAATAATTGGCAAACCACCTTATTTTCGGTACGTTTTCTTCAACTTTGATTCTTTTCTAATTTCAATTTAAAATGATTTTATACAGAAATTCCTCCTCCCCCCCTATATTAGCTGCACTTAATCCTCTTTTCCCTCTGAACTTCCACGTTACATTCGTGATGCTATGTAAGTTTTAAATGCAATACACGTACCGATCGAGTACTCTGTAGTTTTCCATAGTATCGCGAAATATACACACGGATTAAGTACGTAAAACAAACAGTAGAGGGTGCGGCGAACCACGATATTCGGAGATGCTCTGTTGGCGCTGGGAGAACAACATGTGCGGACGCCGCGTTAATACAAAATCATAACACCATACGGCCAGAGCTTCACTTTTATAATCTGATTTGGTGGCGGATTATTTGAATATTTATATACATAAAATGTAAGTAGGCGGCGAACCCGACCGCCTGGTGCATTAGCGAACTTTTAAACTGATTTCGTAATTGAAATATTTAACTTTCACGTTTGAGTTTTAAACACAAAGTCGTCACGGCGAGATTGAAAATGCGCATTAATGTAAAAAGAAAAGAAAATGGAAGCAGAGGAAGCGAATGTTTGTCATGTATTAAGTGCTTAAGAAAGATTGGAATGGTTTAAAATCGTCATGTAGTTTTCTAATATGATAAATTTTCATTATTTTTGATTTTATTTATATGCGAGGCTAGCCGTCCGTATTTCGGGAATAGCAAACAAAAAAAAATTTTTTATTATTGCAAATAGTTTTATTGCTTTTCAAAATATTCTCCTTGAAGATCAATGCACTTTTGCATTCGTTTAAACCAATCCGAAATGCATTGCTGCCACTGTGAAGGCGGTATCTCCAAAATATGGGTTTTGAACGCCTCAACTGCCTCTTCCGGCGTAGAAAACCGTTGACCACGAAGTTTATTCTTCACGTGTGGGAACGAAAAGAAATCACAGGGTGCTAGATCAGGACTGTACGGTGGATGGTTCATAAATTCAATGTTTTGCTCGGTCAAATATTCAATTGTTTGAACCAACTTGTGAGAGCTTGCATTGTCATGGCGGAGAATGATCTGTCGTTTTCGGTTTTTTTCTTTATTTCTTCAAAAACTTTTGGTAAACAAATAGTTGTGTACCATTCGGAATTGACCGTTCTACAACTCTCTAAAGGCATGGTTGCAACGTAACCGGTTTTTCCGAAAGAACAGGCGATCATTTGTTTTGATGTGCTTCGAACGCGAACAACTTTTGTTGGTTTCGGCTCATCTTGGAATACCTACACAGTCGACTGCTGTTTACTATCGGGCTCATACGTATAGATGTATAGATCCAAGATTCATCACCTGTGACGACTTTATAAATGTTCTTCGAAGCATCGCCATTGTAATTTTGTACATTTTTTGGCACCAATCAACGCGAGTCCTTTTTTGAGCGGTTGTCAAATTATGTGGTATCCAACGTGAACATAGCTTCTTAACGGCTAAATGTTCATTCAGGATCTTATGCACGCTGGTGTTACTAATACCTATAGATTTTTTGTCTCTAGGGATAAGGCATATTTTAAAAATCGAATATACGAATTGCCATCACCCTGGCAAGAAGTCATAAATAATGATGGAAATTATATTATTCAATAAAATTTATTCATGGTATGAAAAATTTATTATTTTATTTTATTCTAAAAACGGACAGTACTTTGCGGTAGACCTGACAAAATTTTACATTTTAGTCCTACGACTTTTTATAAAATTTCAAATACTCAATCGAATCGCTTATTTTTCTTTCATATAGTATAGCATAAAGTTGGATGCGAATTAAGTAGCACTCCCTGACTTTTCAGACAAAGATACATATCGAAATAGACTCGAGCATACTCCGCTGGAGTTTATTTCATTGCAGATGGAGTACTGGCTTGCTCGGAATTAAACAGAACGATAGAAACAAAAATTTATTTGAGGATGGAATACTCAAATAAATTTCATCCATATACAGATATTACTAGTTATGTTGTCTCAGTTTTAATAAGGGTTATTTATGCCTTTCCACTTTAGATGCAATTCATTAAACTGAACCTCCAATATCATGACAGTCTGTCACCAAAATGCCGCTTTACATACAGCATTAACATCTTGCAGTAAAAACTAAAAAGACCAGATACAGAAAGACGACAAATAGACGTGATAGTCTTCTGTTATATTTTCAAACCGAGGAAAAATGGAATTTATTTACATATTCCTTGTCCGCTTCACGACAAATAACAGATTCCAAGACCAGAGAGTATTGAATTTGCAGATTGAGTGAAATCCAGTTATGCAGACAGGGGTAGAGAAGAGATGTGTTAATATTCATCAGCTGTCCATATGCAAAACGTTTGCTGATTCGGTTCCGGTTCACGTCCGTCTTACATTGGGGAAAAGGTCGACGTCTCTTTTGTATTTGCCGGAGAACATATTTCGTGATAAAATATTCAATGTGTTTCAAATTTTTTAACGAAAAATTAATATCGAATTATTAGAACAAAGTTATCAATGTAAGAGTATTTATACGTAATATTATTAACAAATAATTTATTTAATGTAAAATATGAGTTGCATATTTTAGTACTCCATCCAATTCATGTTTTATATTTTAGAATACTTTTACATTTTCTGGGAGGGCATTAGAAAATTTAACGTCCAAATTTCGTTAAATATTAGATACTAGTTTAATTTTGAAACATTATTATTAACTGGGTTTTAAATTAATTCAAATTGCTTTAAAAATAATCTTAAAATATATTTTAAGAGATATAAGGTTTTCCAATAGGGATGATATGATTTTGAAGTGACATTTCGGCCATTTGTAATATGTCATGATCTGTCATTTGTTTTTCATTGTATTCAGTAGTGTTTACAATTTCATCACGGAGAGATATACGCAAGAACAACGTTTACAAATTATTCAGTTTTATTATCAAAATAATCGTTCTCCAATTGGAACTTTTCGTGCGCTTATGCCATTTTATGGTCGTAATAATCGTCCAAGTGTGCTCGCTATTCGTCGAATTGTTAAAAATTTTGAGGTTACATTTTCTTTACATAATTTTCAAGTGCCAATAAGACAAAGAACCGCTCGAAGTAATGCAAATATTGCTGCTGTTCAGGCAAGTGTTACTGAAGACCGTAATTTGTCGATACCAAGAAGTTTTCAACAATTGCGACTGTCTCAAACCACAACCTGGCGAATTTTGAGAAAGGATTTGGGTTTGCATCCCTATAAAATTGTTCTCACTCAAGAACTGAAGCCATTGGACCACCACAAACGTCGTGAATTTGCTGATTTTGCCTTGGAACAACTTGAAAACGATTTGATCAATAAGGTTGATATATAACCCCTTTCCACAATTAACTATTTGTAAATTCTGTATACGCATTTCGACAACCAAGTTGTCATCATCAGCAGATAATTTCAAAGTGTCGCACCTTGTAAAACACGGCGAAGAAATTGTACGAAAAATACACTCCGTACGCGATCCGCACCGTTGCAAACCAAGATGTGCACAGTGTACATCTTGGTTTGCAACGGTGCGGATCGCGTACGGAGTGTATTTTTCGTACAATTTCTTCGCCGTGTTTTACAAGGTGCGACACTTTGAAATTATCTGCTGATGATGACAACTTGGTTGTCGAAATGCGTATACAGAATTTACAAATAGTTAATTGTGGAAAGGGGTTATATATCAACCTTATTGATCAAGTCAATCAACCACAGGCTCCATCAAATTCAACCTTGAAAACGATAACGATTTTTTTAAGAAAATCATCTTCTCTGATGAGGCTCACTTTCATCTGGATGGTGTGGTAAATACAGAAAACTGTCGATTCTGGTGCGAAGAAAATCCACAAATTATTTATGAAAAACCATTACATTCACCTAAATTGACAGTTTGGTGTGGTTTTTGGTATGGTGGAATCATCGGTCCGTACTTCTTTCAATATGAAGCTGGTAACACCGTTACCGTCAATGGAGAGCGGTATAGATTGATGATAACCAACTTTTTATGGCCGACATTGGAAGAAGTTGATCTTGACAACATTTGGTTCCAACAAGACGGGGCTACGTGCCACACAGCAAATGCAACGATAGAATTATTGCGAGAAAAGTTTGGAGATTCGATTGTTTCAAGAAATTGTGATATTGAATGGCCTCCAAGAAGTTGTGATTTAACACCATTAGACTATTTCTTGTAGGGTTATTTGAAGTCCTTGGTCTATCGAAATAAACCAGACTCTCTTCAAGCTTTACAAGTCAATACTAGATTTAGTGGAAAAAGTGCTCGAAAATTGGGTTCATCGAATTCGCTCCTGCAGAAGAAGTCGTGGAGGCCATTTGAATGACGTTCTATTTAGAACTTAATTGTATCGATTGTACTTCACATTAAATAAAAAACTTTTGAATTTTCTTAACAATAAGTGTGTTTTTTTTAAAGAAATCATATCACTCTTATTGGAAAACCTGTTACATTAATTCACCTGTTTTAAATATCTCAAATTTTGGAAATATTAAAAAATTTACGAAAAAGAAATTTGTCTTGGCATATATTTAAAGTGTACTTGGGAATATTCTAACATTAATAATAGTGAAATTAGTTTATTTTTATATACATTTGAGCAGAGGTAATAAAAAGTAGGTATCCTGCAGGGCTTTATGTTAGGGTCTTTTTTGTTCTTCCTGTACGTGAACGACTTATTTGTAATTGTCGAGGGATTGATTGTATGTCACAAGAGCCAGCAAATTTAAAAGACGAATTTGACTCGATTAGATAAAATTTTGAATAACTCGAATAACTTAATTCTTGTTACAACTGACTCAGTGAAAGAAATTTCATTATTTGCCAAATGTGTTAGAACCTTTACTATTCTTATGAGTAACTTACCTGAAGATGTTGAGGAATTGACTGTATTGTTCGGAGATGACACAATAGAGTGAACAAACTTGAAAAAAGGATTTGGGTCGACTGCAGAGGAAATTTCGAACAAATTAGGAGAATAGTTCATATAGCATTACTTGAAATTAACTATTGTTAAAACCAACTCAGTAAAGGGAATTTCAATTAGCCAAATGCGTTGGAACCTTTGCTATTTTCACTGTACACGAGCGATTTATCTGAAGATGTCATCTGCGAACAACACAGTCAATCCCTCAGGCTGTGTTGTTCGCAGATGACATAATAAAGGAAACAAATTCGAAAGAAAAGTCTAGGAAGATATTAAAGAGGAAATCTTGAATAAAATAGGAAAATGGTTCAGGAAACATAACCTGAAATTGAATCTTGTTAAAACCAGCTCATTAAACTGTTATTGTTATGGGATCAAAGGGGATCAAATACACTCACGATTCCAGAGCAATATCGTTCCTGGGATGGGGACTGGATTCTTTGCTGACGCGGAGGGGCTAGTTGAAACCATGGTTCGTAAAATTGAGCACTTGACTGGTTTCTTTTGTCAGCATTACATAATTTGGTGAACAATCTGAATTTGCAGCATATTGCTGCATTTGAAATAAAGTTAGTATTTGTTGCAGTTAATGGTTTCAGCACTATGTTTTTGAATTTCAAAAGTAGGCACATCATGGTAGTCGTTTTCTAATAGAAAACGTACTACTTCATGAATGATGATTCTTTACATGATTGATGGTAGAGGTAAAAATCGAAAATAGAATTGCGTAATTTATATAATTAATATTTACATGTTAATAGAATTAAACTACAATTTTTTTAAGTATAAATATGGTAAGTACTATTATATGTCTCGTATATTTTTGGTTCAGTGTGAAAACGACTTTTGACGAACGGATCACTTAATTCCAGCAGCGCCCGTAATGTCAACTCCGCTCCCGCTGATTACTTATGTAAACATGATATTGGGGGTGTAATTGGGCGTGCAATCAATGGCGTTTGCAGGCCCGGGCGCGTTTAGCATCGCAAATGAGCGCCAATCACACCGCCAAACACACATCAACCTAAACTCATTCAACTCGTGTTCCACGCTGTACACATGCACACAACGATCAAATGTGACTGCGACTGTTGTCGCAACTACCTACCGCGGTTATTCAAATTTATTTTTGTCCGCCGCGACCTGTACGTACAGTCGAAAAGAGACGGAATGTGGAAAAAAGACCAGTCAAAAATTAAACCCGGAATATGTAAATCGTGTTTTCCGGTGGAAAGTTTTATACAGCGTGCGTGGAAAAAAGAATATGCTTCTCAAATGGGTTCGTTTCATACTTTACATCTTTTTTAGAACAGACTATTTTTTTCAAACGAAAAGGAATTGAATTAAAATTGAACTGATTGAACTAAAGTTTTGTCAATTACATTTTGCCAAAAAATATCAGAATTTGTTCAATAAAATACAAAATATTGGTTTATTTATCCAAATTTATTTTGTCACCTTCGAAATAAGCCCCATTTGCAGCGAGACACTTATGTTAATGAATAATCGATGCGTCGAAACGCTTTTTATACGAACTTTTCAGCACTGTACTCAATTCCTTAGGTAAATTTTGTTTTATGACTTTTATGACAATGGATTCAAAACGTCTTCTAGAAAGTGATAATTTGAATTCATGAAATAAAATCAGTGTGTGTTTGGCTTTGCGTAAAGTAGTTCGCAGATTTTCTGTGTGAACTTTACCATGGACCCAAGTGCGATACTGTGACTTATTTCTGCTGATGACGACAACTTAGTTATCGCAATACATGTTCAAAATACGAACATCGATTTTGTAAGGAGTTTTTATCTTTTTGATGAATACACTTACAAGTTCTAGAATGGTGTTGTTCTTGCGATTGAAGCTAGATTTTGTTGGGCTGACGTGGTGTGGCCAGTTGGAACAACTGTACGGGGGTTAAGCACTTTTTGCTACGTCCTTTGTGTTATCTTTGCGTAGTGTTCGTCTTTTACTAGGTGATAATTTTTTTATCAAAAATTATTGGAAAAGCTTCAACAAATTTTGTTTTATGGTAGATTCAAAATGTTGATCGATGGTATACTTTGAGTGTTTGATCCAAAATTAATATATATGTGTCAATGTCTGAGAGAACATATTATGGCGATTTAAATACAATTAATGTTCTTCAACGAATTCAATATTTTCCTATAAAGATATCCTGACTCTGCCAAATCCATCACAAAGTCCAGAAAATTGAATATACTCGTATATAAATTCGGTAATTATTGTAAAGTTTTCTTTTTTATCTCAGAGATGGAAGTATAGTTGTCTGATTTCTTCGTTAGTTCGATTCAATACTGTCAAGATCAAAATAATCTAAGACTGTAGGCCGATCAATCTTATGCATTAAGTGTAACTTATATGAAGATCTTTGTTGCACACCAAGGGGCACTGATAATGCTTCTTAGCACTCGGTTCTGGAACACTTCTAGGTAATTATAATTGCTTACTTTGCTACAGCCCCACAGTTGAAAGTCGTGTGTCCATACTAGTTTCAGAACTTGTTAGTTATTACTTTGTTTCGAATAGACAACTGGAAACTTCTTCCCACAAACGAATACATGTTTTTGTATTTGAATTTAAATTTTTCTATTTCTGTTTTGACTAGTTCTTTCCATGTCAGCTTAGCATCTAATGTTAGTTGTACGTATTTAGCCAATTGTTTTGTTCTTCTATTCTACTGAAGGGTAATTCATTTTTTTGTTGGTAAAGTTCAGATGACTAAATTTGCTTTCATTTATTTTTATCCGCCGTCATCTGGTCCTTGTGTTTATATTGTTTATTGCATCTTAGAGATTGGCAATTGTTTCCTCTATAGTGTTTTCTATTGCTAGTACTGCAGTATAATCAGAAAACGTGGCTAATTTAATATTTTTGACTACTGGGATGTCGTATATGTAGAACAGGTAAAGCACTGATGCCTTGAGGTACATCTGCATTTATTGGTTTTAATTCTGAATATTCATTTTCTTGCTTAACTTTAAAGGTTCGCTGTGAGATGTAAGATTCTAAGAACTGAACATACTGCACTTCATTTTCTTGCTTAACTTTAAAAGTTCGCTGTGAGATGTAAGATTCTAAGAACTGAACATACTGCACCGGCAGACATCTCTTTAATTACTTGATGATGCATCATATTTGACTTTATCAAATGCTTGGACCACATCCAGAAGAATGGTTGAACATATTTTCTTTACTTCCAGGCATTTTTCTATAACATCCTTTAATCGATGTACTTGATCGATTGTAGAATGTTTATTACGAAAACCAAACTGGTAGGGAAATGGTTGTTTGTTTTCTATCTTCTTTACTCTTCTCAAAAACAATTTCTTAATTACTTCTGATATGATTAGCCCATATGATTTTACATTTAATTTATAGGTTTGCCTGGTTTCGGAATTATAATTACTTTTGTTGTTTCTTATTAGTACGTGTTTTAATCTAAAGCCTGCATTAATTAGATGTGTTAATTTAACAATGCTATTTCTTGGATAAGTACTACCGATAGGTATTAAACGTGTTTTTTCTTCGCACAAATATTTAACAGACTAAGTACTTCTTCGCGAACATTGTTCGATAACATAACAAAAATCTATATACTAATTATCTATATTAGAATGACGGCATAATATTCAAGCAGACACGGGTGCAGCCGCAGCAACAGTAAATATCTTACATGTACAATTACTCCATTAATCGTCCTCTAATAAATATTAAAAAAAGGCTTATACAAGCGCACCTCTTTCTTTCTTCTATTGAAAACCACAGAAACACTTGGTCGCTAACCTACCGAAAAAGATCCATTCATCGACGAAGAAATTGTAGCTGAAGCGATTAAAAGCCTTCATTCACATGTTATTCCAGTAGCCAATTAGTTGGATTCAATCCACCAATTAAGAAATTCTCCGAATTATGATGCACAATGTACTTTCGATCACTTGAAAGGAATTTAAAAAATCGTATACACATTTGTTATGACAGTCTTCATAATAGACGAACCGCTTTGGAATATTCTTATACAGAAAGAACATAAGAGGAGCGTAGACGGTGGAAGGGCGAAAGAGACGAAAAAGATAAACACCTGCGTTTCAAGTACGATGTATATCCTTAATTTTGTTTCGATTAAGTTTTGCGTAACTTGTATTCACCAATTAAAGTACTAGCATCGTGTTTGTGGTCGTTTTAATTGTACAAATAGAGATCTCCAAATTCCTATGACTTCCCAATTAAATCCAGTAGTAAATCCTATTGTGCTTGAGCAAAGTATGTGGGTCCAATTTATTTATTTTATTATCCAGGCGGACGGACACACAAAACGTATGCGTTTTCATCAGAAAACGAGGAATCATGTTACATTCGATAATTTGCCCGCACAATATGAAAATAAACAAAACACGGTCGCACTGCTGGCTGCGGCATTTGTACGAGATGTGTTCTTCATTTGCCTTAATCATAGTTGTCATAACTGTTGCCGGAAATTGTCGTTCATGGGGCTTTAATGTTCTTTTGTTGTTGTCTTCGTTACGTGGGTAATTCAACTGAAATTCGTGTTTTTTAATTTGTCATATTGTCATTCAAAAATGTTTTGAAGTTTTTTCTCATCAGAATTATTAACATTTTGCGTTTTCTACGTTTATATTAACAAATAATTGTTTTTTTTTTTGTTGTTTAAGACATAAATCGAATCAAAGTAAATCATTGCATATAAATATATGATTAAGCTAATAAAAATTAGTATTTTCTGTCTTGCCATTATTGACTAAAATCACGGAAATTAATTAAAAATTTCGGCACTGGAGAAGGGACTCGAACCTGTATCTGCCGTTTACTAGACGGTTGCCTTACCAATTAGACCATCAGGTAGTACAGTTTCGTGTCTTCTAATACGCCCTAAATCGCATTATGGAATCAGATCTAATATTTATGACCCGCAGTCAGGTTTTAAAATTTACAAAAGAATATATTGGTGGTAGTCGATTTCCCCTCTCATAAAGCTGTGCTGATCAATAGAAAGTTGACATATCACTTGATTATAAATCGGTTCAGCAATCATTATTTAAAAAATCTCAAAGGTCTCAGATTTGGAAACGGGAGTAACCTTAGAACTTTATTAACAATCAGGAAACGTTTCCTAGCGTATTATCTTATTATAAATTGCAATAACGAAAGCCGAAACACACATTGACAGTGCTTGACCTTAAAAGCGAGGACAGAATCAGGACCTATCGTCATTGTGGATCGTAATGAATCGATAGCTCGAAAAAAATCGTTTGATGACAACCAACTTTTTATGGCCGACATTGGAAGAAGTTGATCTTGACAACATTTGGTTCCAACAAGACGGGGCTACGTGCCACACAGCAAATGCAACAATAGAATTACTGCGAGAAAAGTTTGGAGATTCGATTATTTCAAGAAATTGTGATATTGAATGACCTCCAAGAAGTTGTGATTTAACACCATTAGACTATTTCTTGTGGAGTTATTTGAAGTCATTGGTCTATCGAAATAAACGAGACTCTCTTCAAGCTTTACAAGTCAATATTGAACGTGCCACTCATGACATACGACTAGATTTAGTGGAAAAAGTGCTCGAAAAATGAGTTCATCGAATTCGTTCCTGCAGAAGAAGTCGTGGAGGCCATTTGAATGACGTTCTATTTAGAACTTAATTGTATCGATTGCACTTCACATTAAATAAAAAACTTTTGAATTTTCTTAACAATAAGTGTGTTTTTTTTTAAAGAAATCATGTCACTCTTATTGGAAAACCTTGTACAATTGGTTTCATATAAAAAATAGAACGAATGTTATAAGCGTTTTTGTTTTTTTAACAACACGCGAAACCAGCTAATAGCTCAGTGTCAGCTCGGGTTCGAACCTGATCGCCTGCTGTCCACGCAGATTTTTTCATTTAAGCGAATGTTGCTACACGTTAAATGACACAATTTTATTACTCAATAATGAGTATAAGTTCTATAAAATTTGGAGATTGGTAGGGAATCCTAAAAGGAACTCCATTGAGATAGCAATATCTTGAAGTATAAAAAATGGAGTAAAATTCAAGTTATTATTGACAAAAATTTGCTCCAAAAGTCTTCCCCATACCAGAAGGAAAGGAAGAAATACCATTATTAACACAATTCTTGAATAAAATTTATTTAATTGCAGTTACAAGCTTTTCATTAACAATTCCAGAAAGTCTTCATAACGTAACTTTATAATACCATCAGATTTCTCGTCTCTGGCCCTAAACTCATCGGTATACTTTTGCATTTGCACACAAGTCACTATAAACTGATCCAGTGACATCTTTTTGTTAACCGGATCACACCTATTTATCAAGAAGGTGACGAAATCCGGGCTAAAATTGATGTCCATCTGTTTCAGAGCCAAATCCAGTTCCGAGTCGGTAAGAAATCCACTCCTGGCTCTATCGCAGGTATTAAAGGCGCTCACCCATTGCTTCACGGACGTATAAATTTGTTCAAACTCCCTGATATCCACGCCGCCATTTTTATCCAAGTCGAACAGCCGCACGACGAACTTGCAAACGTTGTCGGAGAAGTGCTTGTTCTGGTACAATCTAAACGCATTTTGGAGCTCCTTAGCTGATATTTTTCCTTCACTTTTTCCCTCTAAAACTGGAAACCATTTTTGGGTATCGTAGCCAGTGGTCGTTACTGGTTGTCGGATTTTTTGCGCCTTCGTACCGTCAATGGTAACATCACCATAGATTTTTGGCTTTGCAGATCCTGGACCTACAAAAAAATATGATTTTTAAGACGTAACTTTCTAAATTATATACAAAATTTTGTTCATTTGAAAGATACGAGGGAGCGTTTTTATATTCGTGGAATGAGCGGGTTGTAGAGGGGTGAGTAGGCGTATTGGGGGCGTGGCTTGTGCAGCGACTCATGATTAGTATAAATACGAAGTTTCATTGTTATTAGACAGTTAGTCTTTGAGCTATCGTCAACCAAGTAACATAATCAGGAGTGAAAAGTGAAATATGGAAAAAATCGAATATCGTGCCGTTATAAAGTTCCTTACCAGGCAAGGAAAATCAGTCGCGACCATAATGAATGAGATGTCATTGGTTTACGGCGACTCTTGTCCAGGAAAAACCATAGTGTACAAGTGGCATAGTTTATTTAAACAAGGAAGGGAATCCCTTGAAGACGACCCGAGGCCGGGCAGGAGCATTGAGGTGACCACGCCAGCACTTATCCAAAAAGTTGAACAAATTGTACTCGAAGATGCTCGACTAAAGAAGAAACAACTCGCAGAAATGGTTGGAGTATCCGATACAACAATTTTTAAAATCCTACACGATCATCTCGGCATGTCTAAGGTCAGCGCAAGATGGGTGCCGAGAATGCTCACGCCGCCGCAAAAACAACAGCGCGTAGAGTATTCGCGTGCATTTTTGGACCTCTGTAATGAAGACAAGGATGGTGTATTGAGTGGAATTGTTACTGGAGACGAAACTTGGGTTCATCATTATGAACCTGAGTCCAAACAAGACTCCATGCAGTGGCATAAAAAGGGCACAGCACCTCCCAAGAAATTTAAAGTGTCACAATCAGCTGGGAAACTCATGGCATCGGTATTTTGGGACTCGGAAGTAATATTGTTGATTGATTATAAAGATAAAGGTGTTTCTATAACCGGAGAATATTACGCTTCAATATTAGAGCGACTAAAAGAAGCCATTAAAGAGAAAAGACGGGGAAAATTGACAAAAGGTGTTCTGCTATTGCACGACAACGCGCCCGTTTACAAGAGCCGCGTTGCGTTAGCTGCCCTGCATAAGGTGGGCTTCGAAATTGTGAATCACCCACTCTATAGCCCAGACCTGGCCCCGAGTGATTATTACCTGTTTCCGAAAATGAAAAAAGAGCTGCGGGGTAAAAAATTTACTGCCGATGATGAAGTCAAGGAGGCAGTTTCGGCGTATTTTGCAGATAAAGAGAAATCATTTTTTTATGAGGGTATAAATAAATTAATTGAAAGATGTGAAAAATGTATCCGTCTTGCAGGTGAATATATTGAATAAAGAAAAATAATTTGGTTTTTTTATTTCCACCCCTTGTCCCCCATTCCGCGAATATAAAAACGCTCCCTCGTATAAAATGCTTTTAACGTACCTAACCTAAATACATAAAAATGTCAAATCAATTTGTTGAGAATAAATTATATTTTGCTTAGTATTCCGCCCAGATTAAATTCGGTTAATAAAAAGAATTTTGTAGCATTAATATTCGAAAAAAATAAATGTAAATTAATACTAAAGTTAATGAATAATAATTTAAAATATCTCGGATAGTAACTAATGTTTGACAGAGGTGACAATACCAAAATGATTCTACTAAACTTGCCAAATGCCATTTTTGATGGGGTATCCACAATACGTACTTGAACTACTTTTAGATTCGACGTCTCTAGGAAATTTGCCGCTTTCAATTTCCACTAGACTTTTATCGCAGGGACTCTCCATATTTGAAGTGTTCGTACTTTGTGACGTATAGTTTTTAAACAAGAAATTTTGCTGGAGTAAATTACCGAAACGGAAAAACGACATGAAGACTGCGTATCTATGGCGACAGCTTTATTTTAAAGTAATGCGAAACACGAAGACGACTCGTATTAATTGATTGGGCCGCAGAAACGATTTATTATAAAATCGGAATGATTTTCGGCTATTTATCTGCAATGTCAATAATATTAAGCGTCACATATCCAAACTGGACATAATAGGAAGCCGACTCCCGACTCCGGTTTTCATTCCTGTTTGTTTTAACGACGGCTCCGCCGGCTTCCATCATTTGTAATAACAAGAAACGTCCCGGCACTCGAAAACCAGATTATTACCTATAATTGTCGCAATCACACCAGAAAACCAGTTCATCTCCATAATGGAGATACGTGGATGCTGTACTTCGAGTGTTCTGTAACAAAAATGTGTAACTCTTTCAGCTGCCTTTTTATTGTGTCAGCTGACCACAACGGCCTATTGAATATTTAATGATATTTTGTTGAATTTCACGCAAGCAGACACGAATCGAGACCCCAATTATTATTCTTGTTTATTGACAATAACAGTGATAGTGGTTTGTTGTATCAACACCTAATCTTTTTTAATGCCTTTGGAGTAAGGGCTGTTGAAGAATACATAACATGCGATCATTAAAATTTAACATGTACGAGGTATATTAAGTTATTGAAGTTGTATTATTAGCGTTGCTCCTGCTGGCTTTAAATAAACGTAATTAGTAAAAGCAGTAATTTTTTATTTCAAATAATTGATTGTTGAGGTCGTTAGTTTGCGAAATACCATTACACTAAGGAATAAACAAACTATTTATTTATTCTTTAGTGTTTTATTTAGTCCTTAGATTCCTTGTTCATTAATACTGGGTTGGCAACTAAGTACTTTCGGTTTTGTAGTATAAAATAAAACACTTTTTTTTAAACAAAGAATAGTTTTTAATCAATTATATATTTTCCATTTTGCTCAATGACCTTTTGCCATCTTTCTTTCAGCTGCATGATGCGATGCATTTACATATGTACTACTTCATCTACTCCAGAAATATACTTTACGCATAGTTTTTCATGTACCCGGACCTTTTTTTTAGAAGACTTTCTGCTTTTTTCTTTTTTATATCCAAAATTGTTGATTATAAATGAAATGATATGGATGAAAATGAATGAAATGAAAGATACAGTTGCACATAATGATGTTTATATGGATATAATAATTGAATACATAAGGATTGATTTCAAACTAAATATATGTACAAAAAGTTCATTGTTATATCTATTTTGGTGTTTACCACCTTTCTGGACAGACTTATAGCTTGTTTTCTCTTTATTCTGAGCTAACCAAGTTAAAGTAAGTAAACATTTAAGTAAGTATAAATTGTCGTTATTATTTTATACAATTCTTACAAAATATTAAAAACACAAATAATACTTTAAAATACAACCATATATAAGGTTTTAAAATAGGGATGATATGATTTTGAAGTGACATTTCGACCATTTGTAATATGTCATGATCTGCCATTTGTTTTTCATTGTATTCAGTAGTGTTTACAATTTCATCATGGAGAGATATACGCAAGAACAACGTTTGCAAATTATTCAGTTTTATTATCAAAATAATCGTTCTCCAATTGCAACTTTTCGTGCGCTTTTGCCATTTTATGGTCGTAATAATCGTCCAAGTGTGCTCGAAGTAACGCAAATATTGCTGCCGGTCAGGCAAGTGTTACTGAAGACCGTAATTTGTCGATTCCAAGACGTTCTCAACAATTGCAACTGTCTCAAACCACAACCTGGCGGATTTTGAGAAAGGATTTGGGTTTGCATCCCTATAAAATTGTTCTCACTCAAGAACTGAAGCCATTGGACCACCGTAAACGTCGTGAATTTGCTGATTTTACCTTGGAGCAACTTGAAAATGATAACGATTTTTTTAAGAAAATAATCTTCTCTGATGAGGCTCACTTTCATCTGGATGGTGTGGTAAATAAACAAAACTGTCGATTCTGGTGCGAAGAAAATCCACAAATTATTTATGAAAAACCATTACATTCACCTAAATTGATAGTTTGGTGTGGTTTTTGGTATGGTGGAATCATCGGTCCGTACTTCTTTCAAAATAAAGCTGGTAACACCGTTACTGTCAATGGAGAGCGGTATAGGTTGATGATAACCAACTTTTTATGGCCGACATTGGAAGAAGTTGATCTTGACAAAATTTGGTTCCGACAAGACGGGGCTACGTGCCACACAGCAAATGCAACAATAGAATTATTGCGAGAAAAGTTTGGAGATTCGATTATTTCAAGAAATTGTGATATTGAATGGCCTCCAAGAAGTTGTGATTTAACACCATTAGACTATTTCTTGTGGGATTATTTGAAGTCATTGGTCTATCGAAACAAACCAGACTCTCTTCAAGCTTTACAAGTCAATATTGAACGTGCTATTCATGACATACGACTAGATTTAGTGGAAAAAGTGCTCGAAAATTGGGTTCATCGAATTCGTTCCTGCAGAAGAAGTCGTGGAGGCCATTTGAATGACGTTTTATTTAGAACTTAATTGTATCGATTGCACTTCACATTAAATAAAAAGCTTTTGAATTTTCTTAACAATAAGTGTGTTTTTTTTTTAAAGAAATCATATCACTTTTATTGGAAAACCCTTTATTATCATAACATATACGAAAATAACAAAATATTTGAGATATCTGAAAAACAATAAGAAATATAAAATTTTCAACTAAGTTGCCGTCTACTGTTGCACTGCTGAATGTACATACGCATTCGCTCACTTTACCCTATTTATTCTGACGTATGCTGAAAAGGGGTGTCATATTTAACCGACGAATTCAATAATGAGCCCCATTAGGTCAGTTTGCAAACGGTCAGTAATACTAACAATGAAGTAGCTTCTCAAGTAATTCGATAAAATCGCTAACAAAAAAAAACACATACTCAAAAAACGTGTGAAAACACAACGGTTCATATTATCCGGGTTGATTTATTATATATTAAATATATACAAATTAATCACCGATTTTATTAGTACCTTTATTAATTCATTCATTATATTTTCAAAAAATCAAAATTTAACTACTATGAATAGGTTTACTGAAGATAGTTGTCATCTAGAGTTTATTGGACATCAGACAAAATTTCAGATATGTTTAGTTCATTAAGAAATAAATATTGGATTTCATTACAATTTGCTAGTAAACGCATCACTAACTTGTTGCAACAGCTCAAATTTTTCCACCAGTTTCACAATTGCTGGCCGAGAAGGTGCTTCACGACGTCCCAAAAACGCTTTAGTTCTCCGAACTGTGTCCGCGAAATTCTCATCATTTTTGTAGTGAATTTTAATAATTTCAATGCGCTGTTGAAGAGTATATCGTTCCATATTTATTAATGGCGTAGTTTTTACTTGTTATCTGCCGAGTATCAGGTTGTTACATATGAAATGTCCGATTTTGTAAGGAATAAAAAAAGTCTAAATTTAAAAAAATATAAATATTTATTCTGCAAAATAGTCTCCATTTACATCAATAGTTTGTTGCCAACGGCCTGAAAGCTGAAAAATTCCCTTTGAAAAGAAATCTAGACTCCCGGTCAGGGAAGTTCCTTTTTTGAAAGTGATTATCTAAACTTCGGAAAAAATGAAAATCAGTTGGCGAAAGGTCAGCTGAATGAGGTGGGTGAGGGAGAATTTCGTAACCAAATTCCGAAAGTTTTGGATTGTCTGTCGTGCAACATGAGGTCTTGCATTATCATGAAGAAGTATGGGTCCATGTCTATTGACTAGTGAGGGCTGCAAGCGGCTCAATTTTCCATGCATAGTTTCCAGTTCGGCACAATAGGACGCTGCCGTGATGGTTTCACCAGGTTGCAAAAATGAATAGTGAGTAATACCCTTACTGGTCCACCATACAGTCACCATAATCTTTCGCGGGTGAAGAGATGCTCGTGCATGCTGTCTTGGTGCTTCACCTCGATCTAACCATTGTCCTGACCGTGTCCGATTATCATTGAAAGAGGTAAATTGCCCGAATATCCCTTGCCGACAGCATTTCCATAGGCGAGACAAGGACAGGTGTATTAATCTTTCCAAGAAATGGAACAGGTACACACTTCAAAATAAATACCTTTTTCTACAAATACAATAATAATTTTCACCAAAAACATACACGTCTTTACACAGGTGCGATTCAGTTCAGACTGAAGGAAAAAACGGACATTACATTTGTAACAACCTGATAGTTACAGGTTGAGTCATGACAACTGTTATAATGGCGGGATATTGAAAATGAAATGTCTTATTGCAACACCTTTTAATTAAGTGCAGCTATTATTTTGTTTTGATGTTTTGCTAAAATTGGCCAGGAACTGTATATACTTTTAAATGTTTTGTTTGTATTTTTAACTCTTTGATTGCATTTACAATTGCACGACATGTTGGTGGTGTAAATAATCGAAAAACACTCCGTATATACAGACATGTCAAATGTTTAATTCGAACGAGAATTCCATCTGATCCATTCCGTAATTTTTTTCCCATCTCCAGCACCATATCGATCATGAACCGCAGTCATATAAGTTACAGATACGTAACAGCATGGAGTCCGATCGATCTTGATCGAATTCAGGAATTCGAGAGGACGCGCGCCGCACGAGTTCCCAAAGGGCACCGGGCACCGCGGAGAAATTCAAAAAAAGGAAAGGGAAAATGGACCAACAAAAAACGAAAGACAGAGAGACCGTGGCCGAAGAAATACGCCAGATGAAGTCATCATGCACCGGACTAACTGACACATAATGTTGTAACGTTCACCTTTGCATGTAACTGTCCGATGACTGTGCGGATATTCAAAACACACGAATCGATTATTCCCTCGGATATCGGATCGTGTATCTTGGAGCCGCGAGACGAACCATTATGAGCTTGTCTAAACACTGCGAGACTCCGGCGAAATCAATTAGAACGAGGCAAAGGTACCCATCGGCCCGTACATAACCAATATAGGGTCATGCTGGAGGAAAAAAAGTTAATCTAGGAGTATTAACCAACTTATGCATAATAAGTATACAAATAAGAAGCAAATTCGTGTTAGACATCAGTTTGAAAATGCATGATTTTCGTGTTCAATTTACATAATTAAATGATTCAATATTAATTGCTCTGGATGGAGGGTAATTATCCAGTACTTTTTTCTGTTGGAATCAATCAATTACACTGCAATATGATGAACTTGGAAAGTAGTATTTGATCTGGTTGTCTCCTCCCATATAAGGTTGATAACACACTTCGTTAGCGTTTGGTACTATTTTTATTGTTAGCATAATAACAAAGAAGCATTTCATATTTTTCTTTTCCTCTATCGTTTATACAGGCTGTTTTGAAACAACATTTAATCATTTAAAGTACGGTCAAAAAATAAGGTGAAAAGTTTTAATAAACATTAAAAGAAGACAGTTGAGAGTTATCATTTTGACATGTTTCCTCGAGTTTGTTTTTCTCTCTGAATTACACTAAAAAGAGTTGGATAACTTCTGACTTCGGGATCGTTTTTAGGATCTTCGAAAGTGTCGGCACACCAATATGTGTCAATGTGCAGCAACTTTTCAAAAACACCAATTTTTACGAAAAAATCGAGATTTTCGTCAAAATAAAAAGTTTCGAATATTACTTTAAGTGGTGTGTGAAGCAATAGATTTGAACTAGCAGAAGACAATTTGACTACTTTTTATACTAAAATCATTCACATTTCAGAAGCAATCCATTTAGATGGTTAAGAGTTAGCATTTTGACATGTTTCCTCGGGTTTGTTGCTCTCTGAATTACACTAAAAGAGTTGGACAACTTTTGACTTCAGAATCGTTTTTACGACCTTCTAAAGTGTCAGCACACCAACATGTGTCAATGTGCAGCAACTTTTCAAAAACGCCAATTTTTACGAGTATACCCCTTTGAAAAAAATCGAGATTTTCGTCAAAATAAAAAGTTTCGAATATTACTTTCCGTGGTGTCTAAAACAGTAGACTTGAACTAGCAGAATACAAATTGACTACTTTCTATACAAAAATAATTCACATTTTAGAGGCAATCCATTTAGATGGTTAAGAGTTACCATTTTGACATGTTTCCTCGGGTTCGTTGTCTTCTCTGAAATGCGCTAAAAGAGTTTGACAACTTCTGACTTCGGGATCGTTTTTACGACCTTCGAAAGTGTCAGCATACCAACATGTGTCGATGTGCAGCAACTTTTCAAAAACGCTAATTTTTACGAGTATCGAGATTTTCGTCAGAATAAAAAGTTTCGAATATTACTTTAAGTGGTGTGTGAAGCAATAGATTTGAACTAGCAGAAGACAATTTGACTACTTTTTATACCAAAATCATTCACATTTCAGAAGCAATCCATTTAGATGGTTAAGAGTTACCATTTTGACATGTTTCCTCGGGTTTGTTGTTCTCTCTGAATTGCACTAAAAGAGTTGGACAACTTTTGACTTCGGAATCGTTTTTACGACCTTCGAAAGTGTCAGCACACCAACATGTGTCAATGTGCAGCAACTTTTCAAAAACGCCAATATTTACGAGTATACCCCTTTGAAAAAATCGAGATTTTCGTCAGAATAAAAAGTTTCGAATATTACTTTCCGTGGTGTCTAGAACAGTAGACTTGAACTAGCAGAATACAAATTGACTACTTCTTACACCAAAATCATTCACATTTTAGAGGCAATCCATTTAGATTGTTAAAGAGTTACCATTTTGGCATGTTTCCTCGGGTTTGTTGTTCTTTCTGAATTACACTAAAAAGAGTTGGACAACTTTTGACTTCGGAATCGTTTATACAACCTTCGAGAGTGTCAGCACACCAATATGTGTCAATGTGCAGCAACTTTTCAAAAACGCCAATTTTTACGAGTATACCCCTTTGAAAAAATCGAGATTTTCATCAAAATAAAAAGTGTTGAATATTACTTTCCGTGGTGTCTAAAACAGTAGACTTGAACTAGCAGAATACAAATTGACTACTTTTTATACCAAAATCATTCACGTTTTAGAGGCAATCCATTTAGATGGTTAAGAGTTACCATTTTGACATGTTTCCTCGGGTTCGTTGTCCTCTCTGAATTGCGCTAAAAGAGTTTGACAACTTCTGACTTCGGGATCGTTTTTACGACCTTCGAAAGTGTCAGCATACCAACATGTGTCGATGTGCAGCAACTTTTCAAAAACGCCAATTTTTACGAGTATCGAGATTTTCGTCAGAATAAAAAGTTTCGAATATTACTTTCCATTGTGTGTGAAACAATAGTTTTCAACGAGCAAAAGCCAAATTGACTAGTTTTTTTTAGCAAAATCATGGATAATCCATATACACACTCAAAAGTTCACTCTTTTGACATAGTCTTTCAAATATTTTTATTCTTTCAAGATTGAGTCAAAAGATATAATAATTTTTATTCTCATTACTAGTAGTTAAACCAAGAATCACAGGAATTATAGCAGTAAATCTATCACGTAGAAAGGCGTGTTGAAATGGTGGAATACAGGACATGCTTTTGTGATTCATACAGGAACAAAAATACGTTTTTTTTCCCCATTTTGATCAATGAATTTTAATTTCAATAAAAAATCTATGGACTTATGCATCAACCGATACAAAAGCTTGTATTGTTTGCGATAGAACTTGGAATTAAATCATGGCTTCCAATGCCTTATGGAACAAACTTTAGAATAAAAGTTTCTAATTTGCAAAATAACAAATTTCGAAGTAGATATGTATGTATTGGGTGACAAAAATAATTTGGTTGACACGTTTCAGTTAATGTCAAAGCGTCTAAATTCCCTTTGACTTTATCCTCATTCGCTCAAATTCTAATTACTCGCAAGACATAATTTACCTATTTCATATGTACAATGCTTATCTATACTATCTAATAATGTAAGGTTTTACTTTATATCGACAAAAAGAAATATGTTTTTACATTTGTTAGTCTATGTATCTTTTGTTATATTACCACAAGTAAGTGTTTAGAATTAAATAGAATAATACATATTTGAAACTAAGTTCTAATACATATACAGGATACGAACATTAACGTGGAAAGGGGTTTTATTGTCTTTTTCTTTGACTAACGAATTATGAAGTTGGAAATGAAGTATATTATTATTAAGTGAGTAAAGTAGTAAGGAAGTAACCAGGGAAGAATAAAATATAACATTATTAAATAAATTTATACTCAATAACATTTTAACTCTTTCATAAACCAGTTTTATTCTGCACGATTCTCAAATACCTCGTTACTAACACCATTAGTATTTCATGCTTTTTTTCCACTTTCAAAATTATCCCGATAAAAAGCAACACAAGCCGCATTCCAAACTGGCAACACCAATACATAACTACGACGGACACGACCAAAATTTCAACTCCGAAAATCACTCGCTATGTAAGGAATCTTCGACATACAAATGTATATGTATACATACGTCGAGTCATCCTTTCGCGCACACATCGTTAGATAACTTACATATAATGGATCACGGTAAAAACAAATTGTATCTTAGTTTTATTAGGTTATTTAACGCCCGTGACTGTGCTGGGCTGATGGGGCCGACCGATTGGGATCGCGAGACGACGATATTAATACAAGAAAGAGCAAAAAACAGAATGCATCCATGTATATACAGTAATGTGTAAAAAAGACGCTGCACGTATGTGTGCGTGCGTGTATGCGTTCATGGACTCATGCGTGTGTATTGGTGCGCTTGTTGTAGATCCGAGGAATGATTTATGAAGGCCAGGTCCTATTTGACAAGTCATGGAACCCATAATGAAAACATCTCATGGACAGATCGCTAGTCATTTCACCGCCTCCTTCGTAACTTTTGACGCTAACGCGGTTCAGTGATGGATTAAACTCCGACTGGCCCAGTCTCATACATATTAATACTGGAGTGCATATTGTCTGTAATTAGCATTTTGTTTAATCATTGCTTCTACCTTCGAAAAAACAGCATTACACCGCAAACTCTACGAATATATTTTCGAGTACACTATTGCGCAAAAGAAGGTGGCGATGTGAAAATCAGTGTGGGACTGAACATTGAGATGATACTGTATGTGATTATTTATTAAAAAATAGACGTTTTACTGCCGTCTGTGTTTGCAATTCCAAACCTTTTATCAAAAATTATCAAAGACTAAAACACAAATTGCATTGGTCAGCAAATTTTTACTTTTGGTTTTGCTATCAAGTGACGAATACTGATTTTTATAGAAAACGTTTAAACACTTGTATGTAATTACGCGCTTTTACGATGGTAAATTGAAAAAAATTCTGTTCGCCGCCAGGGTCCCGAACTCGCGACCTCATCCTCTCCAGGAATATGCCATCACTAGATCACGGAAACAGTGGTCTAACGTTGAAGTAACTGTTGATATATATTATTACAATATTAAGTGTTGGTGTTTTGAAAAATCTTTATTTAAAACTTACATAAAAATATGCCGTTCTATTTAAAAAACTGCTGGCATTCCCCTTAGAAAATATTGAGATTTCGTCAAAATAAAAACTTTTAGAGTTCAGTCTTGTTTAATATATTAATATTTATAATAATAAATGCAATTTTTTGTTAGAACTTTTTCCAAAAACATTCTGCGTTACGTATGCGAAGTATTAAGAGGTTAAAATTAGAATTTTTCAGTTTAGCATCGTAACAATGCGTAATTATATCCAATTAATAACCTACCGTGGTTTACATTTAATAACCGTTTCCATAATGCAATTTATGGCGTATTAAAATGATTCGAATTCACTGTCTCCGTGGTCTAATAGTGATGACACATTCCAGAAGAGAATTCGACTCCCGCCTGGAGAACATAATTTTTTTTTTCAATTTCTGCATTACATATACAATGCATAAACACTTATTTTAATAAAAGATAGATGATCAAGTTAGCTCCAAGTTCGTTAGAATTTCAATGAAAAAGTAATTTCTGTTTATAACATACTCTAATGTACGTTTCAAATTTTTGGCAAAATATTCCATCGTCTCTTATAACTAACATCCGCAGCCTCTTATCTTAGCGTCCAATCAACCGAAGCAATCTGCTAATATTACAGAATTTCATTTGTCCTTTTTTTAATTTTCAAAATGTGAAAACACTCGCCGTACTTATCACTAACGTCGCCCATATTTATTGGACAAAAGCCCAAGTGAGAATGTAGAATGTTTATATCATGTCTATTACTAAAGTTATTTATGTCATGTCTATTACTAAAGACATGTAATTTTCTAGTTTTTCGTTTCAAAAAAAAAAAGAACTGGTATAGACTTTGTTATCTGCTTCTGGGTTTCCGGGCTGGAACCGCGTCACTAGTATATCTGCCGACGTTTCGTACCCATTTGTATGGGACATCTTCAGGGCTGAACTACTGCACTGAAACTGAACTCAGTTTCAGTGCAGTAATTCAGCCCCTGCCTAGTGCACTGAAACTGAACTCAGTTTCAGTGCAGAGTTCAGTTTCAGTGCAGTAGGCAGGGGCTGAACTACTACACTGAAACTGAGTTCAGTTTCAATGCAGTAGTTCAGTCCCTGAAGATGTCCCATACAAATGGGTACGAAACGTCGGCAAATATACAAGTGACGCGGTTCCAGCCCGGAAACCCAGAAGCAGATAGCATGGACCACGACCGCGGAAGTCTACGTACCAAATTGGTATAGACTTGTATCGTGGACACCCTAGGAACTTTTTCCCATTCTGTTAATTTGTGTATCCGAGATCTGATTTTTTTATTTTCCTTGTGTTATTTTTGGGAACTCTTCTAGAAGGTATTTAAAAGCATAACTTTCTTGATCCAGTGCCTTAACAAAGTTTTTCATGAACCCCATTTTAACGTGCAAAGATGGTGTTATGATCTTTACTTTTCCACTAAAGTCTATCTTTTCCTGGTTATGACTGTCCCAAACACACTAAAAAAACAATAGTGCTTGGTGTAATCTGATGCATTCATTAAGACAAAATGTAAAAGAGTTTTGAATTATAACAATTTCTTTAAGCAAAAATAAATAAAAGCATCATCTTTTCAAATTATCGACTTTTATTGATATGCAAGCTTCCAAACATCGTGCTATCATCCACAGTAGGCTTTCTATGTTTCAATTATATTAAGGAATTTTCGGATTCTGATTCTGATAGGCATCTTAGCTACGTACATCTTCAAATTTCCAGCATTTTTGTGAGGAGTCTTTGGTGTTATATGCTCGCAATTGAAGATGTATCTAATTAAAAAAAGCTTTTACAGCTTTAACGAGTTCATAACCTCTTAGCGAGTAACATCATTATCGACATAGCTTTGGAATTACATTGTATCATGTTTAATATTAGTTAATGATTTGTGGTTGTGTAGCAACAATTATACCATGACATAAAAGCTTTTTTAGGACGTGGTAGCGCCTTTTCTGTGAGTTGGCGCTTGCTGAAGTATATTTTACTGTATTTTATTCAATTTTGTTTTATTTGTTTTATTTTTACTGATTCTTTTGATAATGTCTATAGCTTGTATAAGATTTTGGACAGTAAATAGTAACTGTTATTATTATTATTATTATTGTTATTATTCAAACCAATTCAATCAATTCATAATTGATAAATTAATGATGTCTATCTTTGACAATGCTTGGTTATTTTTGAACATTTATGAACACCTCTTTAACTATCAAACCTCCATCAAATCATCACGTTGGTAGACAGAACACATTCTCGCTATCTTATTTATTGAAAAGTCTCAGCATAAATTTTATTATTTTCCTTATAAAATTTTTTTATTCATAGACAAAATATTTTCTCCACCTCAATTTTTATACTAGCACATCAATTGTTTAAAGTGTAGGTTCTAATTTTCTTAAAATTATGAAGAAGGAGACGAGATATTGATCAGGTTGAAACGTAAAATTTCCTAGACATATCTTTCTAATTTATTTGAGTAGATTTCGCCAAACTCACATTGTTTTGTCCGTTGCAGATACGTGACCTGTAAATGTCGAAAACAAATCATAACAAGCAGCTACTGTGATATGATCTTCATTAAATCTTAAGTCTAATTTAAGATGGTTAACAACGTCGTCAATACAAATCTATCTCCATTTTTAAACAAGATGTGTTATATTTTTTTTGAACGGCGTTGTATGTTCCGTGTGTGTGTTTTACTTGTATTCATATAACTCTGATCGTTGTCGGATGGCGTTTCATCATCGCTATCTACTATCTTTAGTAGTTTTCGCCTAAAGAGAAAACATGTACTGTGAATACAATACGTGGCAAATCAACAGTCCCAGTTGGACATAATCCAGTTTAGTGCATGTCATTTTGGCTAATCATGGAGAGACCATTTGAGAATAAATTTGGGAGTGGTTCTTGGCGGCATATGAGATATGCCTGTCTTTTGTTGTATTAAACGGAACGGAAAAAATAATGTATCTATATTACGCCGCCATATCTACACGTAAATCTATCAATATAACACACAGTCCCTGACCAACATATCAGAATTATGTTAACATTTACGATATTCCGATGAGATTTTTCGTAATACACATGCCACCCCACGCAGGTATTGATAGAAAATTACGTAGTACCGTACAGAATGCTTAATGTTGCATATGTATTTAGTTCTTTGTAATAATACTAGTAATAGAATTTATTACCCTACAGGTTAAGCCCAGTTACAAGATGAAATAAATGATAATACAAAGTACGTAACGGGTGGCGCAAAAGTAATGTCATAATTTGAATTGGCTGCCATTTTGTTACAAATGAAAAAAGAGCTCTGTTTTCATAAAAAGTTTATTTGAAAGTGCAAAATTGATGACATTAATTGTAAAAAATTATATCGCTCAAATGGCCACCTCCCGAGTTGATGCATAATTGCTCCAAATTGGCGATTTCCTCTTAAATGTTAGCTTTCAAGACTTGCAAGGTTCGTGATTTGTTGTGGTAAACGCGAGATTTTAAAAAGCCCCAAAGGAAGAAGCCTGGTGCTGTTAGATCTGGCGATCTGGACGGCGAGTTCAAATCTCCGAAACTCGACCTGGACATTGGTGTCTGGAAATCTCCATCGTCGCCCGAGCTATGTGAGCGGTCCTCCGTCCTGTTGAAACCAACAATAATCGAGACCCAATGCAGCAACTTGCGGAAAAGAAAACTTGTTTAGCATATGCCTGTAACGTTCACCATTTAGGGTTACGGTGGTGCCATCGGCGTCTTCAAAAAAATAAGGGCTAATCACTTTTTCACGGCAAATGCCGCACCAAACAGTCACTTTGAGGGGATGCAATGGCACTTCATGCATTTCATGTGGATTCTCTGTGCCCCAGAAACGCAAATTCTGTTTGTTAACATTACCACTTAAGTGGAAATGGGCTTATGATTTTTGATACGAAATCATCCTCTTCTTGCACCAAGTTTAACCGAGTATGGCAGTAAGTTAAACTTGTGCGACGGTCAGCAGGCAGCGATTCGTGAACAGTTTGCACTTTGTAGGGGAACATTTTCAAATCTTTCACCAAAATTCGTTTAACGAACGTCTGCTGATGCCTAATTGTGTGCATCGTAGTCTCGTTGATTCTCTCTGTGGATTCTCTCTGACGTCGTCGGCAACAGTAGCGATGTTCGCGGTCGAACAAGCAATACAAGACCGGCTACTTCTTGCGATACCTGCAGTGGACTCAGTTTACGTGGCCGGGTTTTTCAAGTGCGAACAACTTTTGTTAGTTTTGGCTCATCTTGTAATACCTACACAGTCGATTGCTGTTTACTATCGAGCTCATACGTATAAATCCAAGATTCATCACCTGTGACGGCTTTATAAATGTTCTCTGAAGCACCGCCATTGTATTTTTTGTACATTTCTTGACACTAATCGACGCGAGCCCTTTTTTGAGCGGTTGTCAAATTATGTGGTACCCAACGTGAATATCGCTTCTTAACGAGTAAATGTTAATGCAGGATCTTATGCACGCTGGGGTTACTAATACCTAAAGATGCCTCGATCTCACGGTATGTCATATGACGGTCTTGCATTATCAATTCAGACACTGCATTAATGTTTTCCGATACAACAACATTTGTGGGACGACCATCACGAAATTCATCGTCCGAAGAACGCCTTCCAAGTTTGAATTCACTATACCAACGATATATTGCAGTTTTTCATGGTGATTCATCACCATATAAAGAATTCAGCTCATCGATGCATTTCTGTTGGGATAATTCACTGCGAAAGAAAAATAATTGCATGAAAATGTTCGCAAATTAATTCCAATTACTGTCAACAATAGAAATAGCGACCGGATAATAAAATTGTCAAGGTACATACGAGGGAGCGTTCTTATATTCGCGGAATGGGGGACAAGGGGTGGAAATAAAAAAACCAAATTATTTTTCTTTTTCAATATATTCACCTGCAAGACGGATACATTTTTCACATCTTTCAATTAATTTATTTATACCCTCATAAAAAAATGATTTCTCTTTATCTGCAAAATACGCCGAAACTGCCTCCTTGACTTCATCATCGGCAGTAAATTTTTTACCCCGCAGCTCTTTTTTCATTTTCGGAAACAGGTAATAATCACTCGGGGCCAGGTCTGGGCTGTAGGGTGGGTGATTCACAATTTCGAAGCCCACCTTATGCAGGGCAGCTAACGCAACGCGGCTCTTGTGGACGGGCGCGTTGTCGTGCAAAAGCAGAACACCTTTTGTCAATTTTCTTGGGAGGTGCTGTGCCCTTTTTATGCCACTACATGGAGTCTTGTTTGGACTCAGGTTCATAATGATGAACCCAAGTTTCGTCTCCAGTAACAATTCCACTCAATACACCATCCTTGTCTTCATTACAGAGGTCCAAAAATGTACGCGAACACTCTACGCGCTGTTGTTTTTGCGGCGGCGTGAGCATTCTCGGCACCCATCTTGCGCTGACCTTAGACATGCCGAGATGATCGTGTAGGATTTTAAAAATTGTTGTATCGGATACTCCAACCATTTCTGCGAGTTGTTTCTTCTTTAGTCGAGCATCTTCGAGTACAATTTGTTCAACTTTTTGGATAAGTGCTGGCGTGGTCACCTCAATGCTCCTGCCCGGTCTCGGGTCGTCTTCAAGGGATTCCCTTCCTTGTTTAAATAAACTATGCCACTTGTACACCATGGTTTTTCCTGGACAAGAGTCGCCGTAAACCAATGACATCTCATTCATTATGGTCGCGACTGATTTTCCTTGCCTGGTAAGGAACTTTATAACGGCACGATATTCGATTTTTTCCATATTTCACTTTTCACTCCTGATTATGTTACTTGGTTAACGATAGCTCAAAGACTAACTGTCTAATAACAATGAAACTTCGTATTTATACTAATCATGAGTCGCTGCATAGGCCACGCCCCCAATGCGCCTACTCACCCCTCTACAACCCGCTCATTCCGCGAATATAAAAACGCTCCCTCGTATATTGTCAAAAATGACAAACTTCACGATGCAATCATCAGATCGGAGGCAACATTAACAGTGTTGCCAGTTTCCGAGATATAAACGACTACCCTCGTAATATGTATTATTTTAAATTTGTTTTAAATGTCAATAACGCGACATTCCCAAAATACTACTTAATTACAAAATTATAGTTTGTTTTTGGTTTTTATGCGATATGATTCCGTGCGAGTTTTACCACGACACTGATTAATTATCTGCATACAAAGCTATAGTTATTTTTACAAATATTAGCGACTACACACTTCCTTGCACTGTAATTATTATTAACTAGTACCGTTAATTACTGAAATGAAAATTTTTACGGATAGTCGCCATAAGGACGACTGTATGTGAGTTGATTAATCGATGGATATTATCTTGAAATGTGTACTTATATACTATCACACAATTTCTTCTCAAATTGTTAGATACTAACGATCCGGCGAACCAATTTTAGAAAGTAATTTGTTTCGCGTCTTTAATTTACTGTAACCGTTATAATAGATTACAGTAGCTTTACTAAAACTCTCGTCTCAACATTAGATGCAATTTGTGCATACATAAGATCAGTGTTAAGAGCAAGCAAAAGGTATAAAAGTTGCATACAACCTTCCTGCCGGACATTAGCTCGTCCATTAGGCTTTTTTGCACACATTTCCATTACGTTTTATAAAACAATGAGAGTAGGATTACACTAATTCGAAATATGTTTCACACCTTATATAATGTATAATTTCTTCAGAATAAACATTTTTATAGTCCGAAAAAGATTAAAAGGACGTTCGAGACTTTTTATATTTCGAAACAAGTTAAAAACTTTTTATTCAAATAATAAACGCTTTCCTTCATTGGAATGAACACAAATTTTTAACAGTTATGTTTTAAGGGATTGCCAAGTTGAAAAATAATTAAAATTTGAAATATAAAACAATTACAATAAACGTATAATTAAATGATATACATAAAGAAAGACTAAAACACAATAAATGATAGGAGAGACATTATTAATCTCAATGATATTTATAAAATTGTCATCTCCCTGTGTATACAAACATTCAATAACGGAAATTTACAAATACTCATGCCGATATACCTGACATGACACAAACGGAAAAGAAAATAACAGATGTTGGCAAGTACACGAGCAAAAAATTGTTAATTTAAAAATGCTTGTCTGTTTTATAATATTAAACCAAAAAATGTACTTTTAACAAATGAAGTAATCACAAATAACAAATATATATATATATATTTGTTTTTATTATGCACCTCGTATATCAGTTCTTTTAAAATCTAGCACTTTTCGTAAAAAAAGGTTTCCCTTTTTTTAGGATTTTACACGTAAAATGAATTAGTTTCAAATGTAAATTATTTGTGTAACATGCTCTGACCTTTACCTACCACTGACGCTGGTACAATAGTTTATAATTTTATTTGTTAGTATTTAGTATGGCAAACCACATTTTAATGATTTTAAAGAATTTTTTAAATTAATCTAGTTTTTGTAAGAAAAGGATAATAATTGGGCGCATGATTAAGATATTGTACATGTTATTGTTTTTTAGAACTCCTGAGGAAGCTATAAATTTATAGCGAAATATAGAGGATAAAACAAATGATTTCGTCCCCCCTGGCTCCAATACACTTGTGCCAACGTTTCTTCCAATTCTCGAAACAGTTGTTAAAGTCAATTTCAGGAATAGCCTTCAATGCGCGTAGCGATTCACGTTTAATGTCTTCAATTGACTCAAAACGGTTACCCCGGAGCGGTCGTTTGAGTTTCCTGAATAGCCAGAAGTCACACGGAGCTAAATCAGGCGAATACGGTGGTTGCGGCACGATATTGGTTGAAAATTTGGCGAAAAACTCACGAAGAATTAATGCATTGTGGTGCAAAAACCAAGAGTTGTCGGCCCATAATTCTGGCCTCTTTTTGCAAATAGCATTGCGCAAACGACGCATAACACTCAAATAGTATTCTTTGTTGACAGTTTGGCCGGCCGGAAGGAATTCGGAGTGCACCACACCTCGATAATCGAAGAAAACTGTCAACATAACCTTGATTTTTGACTTGCTTTGGCGTGGTTTTTTGGGCTTCCGCTCACCTTTGATACGATATTCGGCCGATTGATCGTCTGTTTCCGGGTCATAAGCGTAGATCCAAGTCTCATCTCCAGTTACGATGCCTTTCATTTTGTTTTGATAGTCGGAAAGCATTGTTTCACAGACGTCAACGCGACGCTGTTTTTCGAAAAAATTGAGTGATTTTGGAACAAATCGTGCTTTCACTTTTCTTAGGCCCAAATGCCCTTTCAAAATGGTTTTCACTGATCCTTCCGATATTCCAACGATGCCAGTAAGGTCTCTGACTGTTAATCGTCGATTCTCAAGCACCAATTCCTTGATTCTGATGACGTGTTGATCATCAGTTGATGTTGATGGCCGTGCTGGACGTAGTTCGTCATCAACGCGTTCTCGACCCTCTTTGAATAATTTGTACCAATCAAAAACACTTGCTCGCGACAAACAATTATCACCGAAGGCCTTTTGCAACATTCTGAACGTTTCGGCACCAGAAATTTGATTCCGTACACAAAATTTAATGGAACTTCTTTGTTGAATAATTTCACTCATTGTAAAAATCGCCGAATGCACTTTTTGTACTTCAGAAAGACAAGCGTATACTAAACACTAATGATTATTTTAATGTGACATTTGGCACAGATGTCACTGACAGTCATACCAACCTAGAAAAAGAATATTTCGACGAATGGGTTTCCGCGAGAAATTTAAATTAAAAAGTCTTACTATTTTTTGCCCACAGTAGTATGTCAAGTATTATTTTCTTTAATTCCAAACACTGTTAAAATATCTTGTAAAAACATATTCCTGTGTGTCGATATAAAGTAAAACCTTATATTACTTGAGAATATTGATAACCATCACATTAAGCCTACAACAATATGAGTTTCAATTAATATAAGTTGAATTAACATTGCATAGAAGTAGGGATCGGAAGGAAATATCAAAAGATTTTAGATAATGCCTTAAATTTCGAAATAATCGCAGTAAGAAGTAAGGTCATGGTGATAGCGGTAAATTTAAATATTTAATTTTAGATTAGATATTTATGGGAACAAAAGAAATAGGAAATTAGGATAGAAACAGAAATTAATGATTTATAATTAATTTAATTCACTAACTGCTAGTAAAATTAAGAAGAAGAATTATTTTTTAGTTTATTGTTAAAATCCTACTGGACCGAAAATATTTATGACAAGGTGTTAATAAGACCAGCATTCGAAATAAAAAGATTCTTTATTAGTCGATTGCCAAGTAAACACGTATTGGGTATCTAAAATAACAACAATTGAGATACGTTAAGGGTAAGCGGTTTTTGGAAAAGATACAGAAATGCTTACAACGATATTTAAATTCAGTCCGCGACGACTGCGGCTAATTTTGTAAACGCAACAGATTTCTTCAATCAATTTTCGTTTTCGACTTTCATACTAGCCATCCTTCGCTTTCATTTTTACCCATTTCACGTTAAATTAGTGCTTAAAATAGAGGTAAATTCATTCTTCTGAACGTCCGAGCAGGCCGGTAATTTATTGTTTCTTCATTCTGATAAAAAATATGATCTTGATCTGATTCTGAAACAACGGGAAACTAATGGTCACATTACCTTTATAAATTAAATACGAAGTAAATTATTAGTTGCGTATTGTAGAATAATTTTTGCATTGATAAGTTGGACTTTAATAAGAGAATAGCATTCAACTAAGAGAATAGCAAGTATAGCAATTTTTTTTATTGTAGGGCTACTATATACGAGCTATACAGAGTGCTATGAAACAAAGATAATAGATTGAACTAATTGGGAACACAATTTGAAGAAAGATATTTAAGAAATTCCGTTCTATCGATGTCATATATTTATAATTTGTAATAAAACGGTTTCTTTTTCTAAAGTTTTTGATAAATATATCAGTACTTACTTTCAGGAACAGAGTCCACAACAGAAATCACTATAAAACTGCAATCTAAGTTCAATTAAAAAAGTTAAAGATACACGATACTGGATTTGTGAACGTTGTCACGAACGGTAAACTTTAAACTAATGCCTACGTTAAATTTCTAGCACTATAGTAGGTTTGTATGCGGTTTTGGTAGGCCGTTTATTACTTTCGTAGAATCACTTAATAGAAAACGTAAATACGCGATTCTGAGAATTGATTTATGGCTAGCAATTTGGTAAGTTGGGCCCACTGTGTGTTGGTTTCCGACATGACAATGCGTGACTTTATGCTTCTTTGCAAGCACGACAAATGTTGCTTAAACTTCATTTGGATATTTTATCTGACCCATCATATTCCCCAAATATTGCAACATGCGATTGATAATTTTTAATGGAGTAAAAATTAGTCAAAAGTTGTTAGGAATTAGTGACGCCTAAAGTTTGATTCATTTGAATCAGTCGACGAGTTTGTTTATAAAATTTTCTGTAAATAATCGCGAACAATTGAGTGAAACAAAATTCTTTTCACATAAACTAAATACATTGAAAATCCACAGTCGACTACCGTCAAATACAAAATATGTCTAATTAGCCGTAATAAAAGCAATACGTCTTTACAAAATTTAATTTATTCGAGTGTGGGAAGTACAAAATTTGATTCACGAACTTCTTTTATGATCCCCTGGACTCTTTTATTTTTCCAGCGCCATCTTTTCGAATGACAACACCAAATCCCATACACAGTAACACCTTACTTTTTTCATTTACAATCTCCATCTAAATATAATCGTTAACTCCGCCGTTGTCCGTCCGATATAATAAACGAACTGTTTTATTGCCGTACATTAGAGCCCGTTGCCTGAGAATACGCAATATTTCAACGTGTCATTGTTGAATGGTCTACTCCGGGACTTGTCGTTAAGAAGTTTCAAATGACTGAACGAATTAAGACGCACACCTGAAAGAAATACAAACGAGTTGCTGGATAATATGTAAGAATGGAAGAGGCTACGTGTACATCTCGGTTGTAATGATCTAACGAACTTGAGTAACTGCAAAACTTTTACTTGTTTGTTACATTACAAATAAGTTGTACAAGTAAAACGGTGATCTTTCATTCTAATGATTATTAAACTATTTTTTATGCAGGAAATTTCTATACGTTTTTTTTTCTGAACACATCATTTCATAGATACATGCTTTACGTGTATATTTTTCGTCGCCTACAAGTCGACACTTACGTAATTTACACTTACTTCGTATATAAATTGTAAGTTTATATACGTACATGTATATAATCGCGCGTGTGATTACATCCATAATTATGCTCTCAGAGAGTGTTTATTTAAGCAATCGCTCAATCATTATTTTAATTGTGAAGTTATTTCACTTCGACAAGAGCCTCGTTTTATGTTTATTTTAAAATTAAACACAATATGAACGGGAAAAAAAGATTTAGACAACGAGAATCCAGCTATCAAAGTATCGTATCATTAGAGTGGATTTATATTTGTAGGTATCAGGTCGTCGGGATATTTATGACTAGAATCGATCGAATCAAGGTACTCTAATACCTCTAAGTACTTAGAAACGCGCATTAAAAATCCTTAAGATTGATCAAATGCGTAAATCACCAAAATATATGATTTATACAATACCTGATGGTTGACAGTTACTCCCAGGTCTTTTTGAAACTATCTGTTAAGAACTCTATGTCTTATTTTGTACTACAATAGTGCATTTTTATTGTATACGTCACTGCACAACATTTATTAACATTCAATCTTAGTTAATAACTGCTACAACATGCTTCAATGTATTCTAAATCTATTTCCAATATATAAGTGTCCGCAACATATGCTATTTTATAATTAATCTGAATGTCATCAGCATATGCTAGCACAAAACAATCGATGTTCAATTAAATATCATTGATAGGTAGAACAAAAAGTAATGGGCCCAAACTCGATCCCTGCGGAACCCCAGAGCTAGCTACAAATTCGTGCAATAAAAAGTCATTGAAGGAAACATAAGAGACAGAGTTTCTCAAATAATATCGTCGGTGCAATTGCAAACAGAGCAAAGCCAAACTGGGTTTGGAAAGTAAAGCATTACGAGAGATAACATCGAAAGCATGTACTAGATTAATGTATAAGACATCATTTGTCTCAATACTTCGTTCACATATTGTAATACAGATGCATTTATCATTGTTGAACGACGTTATTTTCTAAAATTTCCTTGTAGCCTTCTTTTCTTAGGACCTTTACGATATATCATAAACAACTAATAATATTGTTGAATAATTATAATACAGATTCTTCGAAAGATAATCCGTATTTCAGGAAACACATAAAATTGGGGTGGGCAAATAAATATGACCGGTAGTGTACATGTACCATTACATCACATAAATAGAGAAATGTTTATTAAAAGTTACGAATAATTGTTTTTATCATGACTGAGTAGATTTTTTTGCTATTTCCCCTCGTACCCATTAAAATATTTCTAAGATTATTAAACATACAAAGTAAGAGATTATTTCTATATTTTCAACTTGAGAAGTTTAGAAAATTACTCCAAGACAAGTGGATTAATCTCAAGAAGTTGTAACGCAAACTTAATTAGATTATTCTCCGTATGAATCCGGTAAAATTTCGAAAGCACGTTTTCGACAATTAACTCAAAACAGTCCAGATGTGTAACAACACGCAAATAACTTCTTCAGCATTATTTAACGGATGTTAGGCGTTCATCATTTACACGATAAGCAACACCAAATTCTGCCCAATTTTTAAACCTGCAACACATCCCACTAATGTCGGTAATTAGGCAGTTAAATTCGCCACAGACCATTAACTAGCATCGCCATCATTATCAGTACGGCCATGTGAAGTGAACGAATTAACAATTACCAGAGATGAAAAAAGAAGAAGGTAGTGAAGAAAAAAGAACAACATTATATACATATCCTGCTATGCAATGCTAGTTGGGGAATAAATAAAACAATTATACAGGATAAGCCAATCATGTAATATATTAGTGGAGGAGGCGAAACAAAGGATCGAGCAACCAGCTGTCAGTCGCGGCAAATGACAAGTTCCTATCTATGTAGTGGGACCATTGAAGAATTTAAGCGCGCCTACGTGATGGTGAAGGCCGATTAATTGGGAAACATTGATGCAGATAGATGTTTAGGGATGCTCAATTAGATGTAATTAGGGTTTTTAGTGTTGTGATTATTGTATTTATATCGTGGGAGGCATTAGAAATGTTCCAAATATTTTCATTTTGTTTAAATCAACAGTTTTTTTTAATAAATTCAATATTCTAACTTCCAATTATTCAATTTATTCTTAGCAAAAAATATTAAAATACACTCAATAAGTAGTCTGTGACAACTAGAAACAAAAAAGTTGAATGCTACGTTATTACCAAAATAAATTTTAATTTTAAATAAAACAACAACAGTTTGAAATAGTTTATTGTTGAGGTCGTTGCATTGTGAAATTCCATTACACTATGGAATAAATAAAACACTCAGTTTTACACCATTTTATATATTAATTGTGACTAGTTTCGTCTGTTAGAACATTATCAAGTAAGTATTGGGTTGGCAACTAAGTACTCTCGGTTTTTACTGATAGAGAGCGTTGCTTTATTTTTTGTATAACGTATGTTAGTGCTGTACTTTACCGTTTGTCGCGTGATACTAGTCACATTGACGTAACTTCAGAAGCAAGTAGTGCGTGATTTTTATTAAAGCTATTAGTTGTGGGTTAATTTTAAATGGAGTGCAGAAACGAACATTTTCTACATATTTTACTATTTTATTTCCGTAAAGGAAAGAAAGCTGCTGCGGCTCACAAAAAGATATGTGAAGTTTATGGTGCTAATTGCTTAACAGAGCGCACGTGTCAGAATTGGTATAAAAAATTCCGTTCTCGAAGATTTTTCCCTCAAAGATGAGCAACGTTCTGGTCGGCCTACTGAAGTTGATGATGACCAAATCAAAGTCATAATTGAAGAGGATCGTCATATAACTGTTCGAGAGGTTGCGGAGAGGCTACATGTATCGCACATAACAATTGAAAAACATTTAAAATGTCTTGGGCTAGTTAAGAAGCTTGATATTTGGGTACCTCACGAATTGAAAGAAATTCATTTAACACAAAGTCTTTCTTAAAAAGAATCATCACTGGTGATGAAAAATGGGTCCTGTACAGTAACATAGTTCGAAAACCATCATGGAGCAAACACGATAAACCAGCTCAAACCACATCGAAAGCTGAATTCCATCCAAAAAAGATCCTGCTGTCAGTTTGGTGAGATTACAAAGATGTTGTGTTTTTTGAGCTGCTTCCAAGGAACCAAACGATCAATTCTGATGTTTACTGTCAACAATTAATAAAACTGGATGAAGCAATCAAAGAAAAACGGCCAGAATTGTCAAATCGAAAGGTGTAGTTTTCCACCAAGATAATGCAAGGCCTCACACATCTTTGGCAACTCGTGGGAAACTATTGGAGCTTGGCTGGGAAGTGATGCCACATCCCCCATACAGTCCTGATCTAGCACCATCTGATTACCATTTATTTCGAAATTTGCAGAATTCTTTGAATGGTAAAACTTTCACAAATGACGATGACCTTCATTCGCACCTGGTTCAGTTTTTTGCTGATAAGGACCAGAAATTTTATGAGCGCGGAATCATGCAGCTGAAAGAAAGATGGCAAAAGGTCATTGAGCAAAATGGAAAATATATAATTGATTAAAAACTATTCTTTGTTTAAAAAAAAGTGTTTTATTTTATACTACAAAACCGAAAGTACTTAGTTGCCAACCCAATACAATACAGGTTACAATCTCCTTTATATAGGAAAATGAAAAGCAATAATTAAATTCTATTACAAGACAGGAGTAGAGGTAAAATATACATACAAGATTATTTGCTGGCAAAAGACCATTCTTGGAAATATCTGTAAATATAAATAACAAGAGAACAATAAGAAATAATGAAATAATGAAATTATTAGGTACAACATTAAAGCAGCGCTTTTATTAACAAAAAAATTTAGTTTCAGATTTTTGTTACATACGTGAAAAATATCCGGTTTAAAATCTTTATGTATATTATGGTTCATTTCTATTATATGTTTGCTGAAGTTAGAATCATTTTTGGTACTTTAGGCTTCACAGATTTTCTTCCGTTCTAATTTTGAATGTTCTCCTTGATGACCAATATACACACTATTACATTCCGGGCATTGAAGTTTATAAACACCGCGTTTCTCCATAGGAGCAATTTTATCGTTGGCGTTAAATAATATTTTATTTAAATTAATATCTGTTCCATTCTGAAGTTCCCATTTTCGATGACGCATTCGAGCATTTCAAGTGGTATTTGGTGAATAACGTGAGTAACGTTGGCTTCCAATTGTTCAATCGTAATCGGCTTTAGACTTTACGTAGCCCCAAAGGAAAAATCCTAGAGGTGCAATATCATATAATTTGGGCGGTCATTGCACAGGTCCATTATATGAATTTAAATATTCACAAAATTGTTCACGCAATAAAGCCATGCTTTCACGGGCTATGTGGTAAGTAGCGTCATCTTGTTGGAACCAATTATCGTCGAGATCACGGGCTTCAATTTCAGGGAAATAGTCTTCATTTTTGAAGAAATATGGACCGATGATTTCATTTGCCCATAAACCACACCATACCGTGGTTTTGTCTATATGTAATGGCAACTCTTGAACCTCTTCGGGTTGGTGTTCATTCTAAATATGGCAATTATGTTTATTGACATAGCCATTTAACCAGAAATGGACCTCATTGCTGAACGAAATTTTTATTGAAAACAATGGATCTTCTTCAAGCTTCTCAAGAGACCAAAGACTGAAACGGTGACGATTCGAAAGGTCGGCCGCTTACAATTCTTGAACGATTTGAATTTTGTATGTTTTTAAATCGAAATCCTTACGTAAAATACTCCAAGTTGTGGCATACGATAGGCCAAGCTGTTGAGATCTACGCCGAATCTATTCTTCACGTCCGTCGCATACACTCTCAGCTACCATATGCTATATTTTCTTCAGCACGGGCTAGATGTGGTCTATTTGATCGCGGATTATCCAATAATGAAAATTGCGTTTCAAATTTTTCGATGGTACAGCGAATTGTGCGTGCGATGGGTCGATTACGTAGACCATAAGTTGTTCTAAGCGCACGAAACACGTTTCTCGTGGAATGCTGACTTTGTAATACAGCTGAATGATTTGCAGACGCTGTGCAGTACTGCGGTACTGAGTCTTTCCATAATAAAATGTCACACAATAATTAACTAAAATAAAAGTTTGACAAGACTCACGCTTTATCTGTTAAGAAATCGCTATTGGAAAAAGTACATCATAACGAATCACCCATTATTGTCATTGGCGCCTCATAAAGCATTACCTTATCATAATGTTTATCTAACATAAAATGTAGAAGAAAATACCTGAAAGTAGAGGCATTATTCTTTGTTATTAATATATGTTGTTCTTTTTATAAAGTTAAACCGATGAGACTAACTCAATTACTGGATTTAATTAAACCATTTATAAGCTTTGTTGGTAAAAATAAATTAAAGTTGAACATCATCGCGCTTACGCTGGCATGGCATGTTGTTCGGTCTTCAATATTGTTTATCAATTTACGATAACCAATATAATATTAAATACGTTAGCTGGAGTTGTGAGAGTCATGCTGGAGGTATCCTGACCCGTTCTTCTACACATCCACACTACACACAACATTATACGCGATGCTCCGGCCGGTGAATTTGCAAAGTCATCCACTTGAGTGCGTGGCGCCATGATCGCCGCCGTTACAGTCTCGAGTTTTGTCCGGTAAAACACGGTGAAACATTACGACAATGGTTCCGAGTACTTACTCGAAATTGACTTAGACTTCAAATCCCCAGCAAAGCAAATAAGGACTTCGAGAGACGTCGTCGAGTTTGGTGTAAATACTTGAAAAAGAAAGCGGAGAGTAATTTACCTGAATTTCACATTTTTCCCGATCTCAAGTCAAGTATAAATACAACTCTAATTTTATATTATGAATTGTTCTTGATGAATTTGGTCGGCTATATTTGGCTAATTCATTAAATTACATTTTTTTTTACCATTTAGTTGAAAATCTGAAATTGTAATTTAAATAATTTAAGAGTTAATAAATGTCTAAAACTCGCCTAAAAAGATTAAACACCTTGTTTGCATAGAAGAAAACAAATCAAGTCTTACAAGCCCATAGCACATTTGATAATTCCACTTTACACTTTTTAAAATTTGAATTTCATGCGTATTTGACAAAGATTAGTTTAGTATGTAGATCTGAAATAGATATTGTCTAAATTTATTAACTCTACTATAAGTTCACATATGTAACAGGTAAACAATGCTTAAAATATGGAGCTCCAAATTAATGATTCCAATAACAAAGAAAGCAGATCTATGTAAGTTAGAAAATTATGCTATTAATCATTGTTTAAACAATTTTATCATAATCAATATTAAGACATTTGGAAGCTGCACTACACGGTGACTCAAATAGTGAAAAAGTGTTTTGAAAATAATAATATTGTTAAAATAACAGGAATACCACTTCAGATAGAAGCACAGAAAGCAGTTAAGCAGGAAGGCGGCTTATCATCATTGTTATTTAACGTAGCCTTGGAAAGATTAACGACAGAAATTGAACTATCAGGTTGTTACAAATGTAATATCCGTTTTTTCAGTCTGAACTAAATCGCACCTGTGTGAAGACGTGTATGTTTTTGGTGAAAATTATGATTGCATTTGTAGAAAAGGGTATTTATTTTGAAGTGTGTACCTGTTCCATTTCTTGGAAAGATTAATACACCTGTCCTTGTCTCGCCTATGGAAATGCTGTCGGCAAGAGACATTCGGGCAATTTACCTCTTTCAATTTAAAAAGGGATTAAATGCAGCTGCAGCAACGCGAGAAATTAATCAGACGTTCGGTGAAACCACGTGTAATGAACGCACATTACGGCGATGGTTTAAAAAATTCAGCGAGGGAAATTTTGATTTGGAAAATGAGCCTCGCGGATATGCGCGTAGCACCGTTAATGACGACGAGCTGCGTGTAGAAGTTGAAAGTAATCCGTCGACAACAGTGCGTATAGCCTTGCAGAAACATTTCAAGTGTCCATTGCCACCATTAGTCGTCACCTTACTTCGATTGGCAAAGTGAAGAAACTCGATCGATGGGTGCCGCACCAATTAACGGAAGCCAATAAGCTCCGTCGATTAGAGGTGGCTACCTCTTTGGCTAATCGACAGAAAGTTGAACCGTTTCTTCATCGAGTAGTAACGTGTGACGAAAAGTGGATACTTTATGATAATCGGAGACGGTCAGGACAATGGTTAGATCGATGTGAAGTACCAAGACAGCATGCACGAGCATCACTTCACCCGCGAAAGATTATGGTGACTGTATGGTGGACCAGTAAGGGTATTATTCACTATTCATTTTTGCAACCTGGTGAAACCATCACGGCAGCCTCCTATTGTGCCGAACTGGAAACTATGCATGGAAAATTGAGCCGCTTGCAGCCCTCACTAGTCAATAGACATGGACCCATACTTCTTCATGATAATGCAAGACCTCATGTTGCACGACAGACAATCCAAAAACTTTCGGAATTTGGTTACGAAATTCTCCCTCACCCACCTTATTCACCTGACCTTTCGCCAACTGATTTTCATTTTTTCCGAAGTTTAGACAATCACTTAAAAAATAGGGACTTCTCTGACCGGGAGTCTGTAATAGCAGTGTTTGAGCAATATGTGAGCCGTCAAAACTTAGATTTCTTTTCAAAGGGAATTTTTCACCTTCCAGGCCGCTGCCAACAAACTATTGATGTAAATGGAGACTATTTTGCAGAATAAATATTTATATTTTTTTTAATTTAGACTTTTTTCTATTCTATTCCTTACAAAATCGGACATTTCATATGTAACAACCTGATAAAAGACACCATAGCATAGAAATTAAAGCAAGCAGTAGCATATGCTAATGATATAGCGTTAATAACAAGGAACAAACAGCTCAGATAAGGCTATAGTAACGATCAAAAGTACATTAATTGAGGACGGATTTAATGAGTAGCTTATTAAATAGAAAATACTTCAAAAAAGAAAACAAAGAAATCAAAATTAGGAGATTAGAAAGGAAGTACAAGATATAGGGAATGACCTGGAGGTAATCAAAAAGCAAAGAAGGAAAAACAAAGTGAAAATGTAAGGACTTAAAATAGATACAGTGAGGTTAGAAGTATTAAAAGAAGCAATAAAAGCTTTCATTAAACAACACTCACGTATAGATATTTTAACTCAAAAATAGTAATAAAAATTGGTGAAAAGATGTGTTGAATAGAAAACGACACCGAAAAGAAAAAAATCATGATAAATAAGAGAAAAGTGGACAATGAAAGAGTAAAAAAGTTTTTATTCATGGCGACATGACGAAGAAGGAAAAGCAAAAATCAAAACAAATAGGACTGCTTGCAGAAAACAAGCAAAAAAGAGGAAATACAGTAAAAAGCAAAGAAATCAAAATAAGAAGATGAAGAAGAAAGAATAAAGATATAGGGAATAACCTGGAGGCTAGCGAAAAACAAAGAAAGAAAAGCAAAGCGGAAATGACGGAATTGAAAATAGATACAGTGAGGACATAATTATTAAACGAAACAATAAAAACTTTCATTAAACAACACTCACAAATAGATATTTTAACTCAAAAATAGTAATAAAAATTGGTGAAAAGATGTGTTGAATAGAAAACGACACCGAAAACAAAAAAAATCATGATAAATAAGAGAAAAGTGGACAATGAAAGAGTAAAAAAGTTTTTATTCATGGCGACATGACGAAGAAGGAAAAGCAAAAATCAAAACAAATAGGACTGCTTGCAGAAAACAAGCAAAAAAGAGGAAATACAGTAAAAAGCAAAGAAATCAAAATAAGAAGATGAAGAAGAAAGAATAAAGATATAGGGAATAACCTGGAGGCTAGCGAAAAACAAAGAAAGAAAAGCAATGTGGAAATGACGGAATTGAAAATAGATACAGTGAGGACATAATTATTAAACGAATCAATAAAAACTTTGATTAAACAACACTCACAAATAGATATTTTAACCTAAAAATAGTAATAAAAATTAGTGAAACGATGTGCTGAATAGAAGAAACCGAAAAAAAGAAATAACGATAAATAAAAGAAAACTAAAAAATGAAAATGTAAAAATGGTTTTGTTAATGGAGACACGACGAAGGAGGAAAAGGAAAAATCAAACCAAATAAAGTTGTTTGCAAGCAAGCGGAAAGAGATGGAAAATATAGTAAACATTGTCTATAATAAAGCAACCGTCAATGGGGAAAAATAGCGTTGATCGAAAAAGAAAAAAACCCAAGAAATATTTAACCCAATCTCAAAAAACTGAAAAGTTTCAAACCAAATAGAATTTCGAAGACAGCTTTGAACAACGATTAAAAAAAAGATAAGGAAAAATTAAACCATGGAATGATACAGAAACTTGTGCAACATGAAAAGTTAAAGAATTAAGGAATGTAAATGTAGACGTAATGACAATGCAGGAGCTAAAAAGTGGGATTCGACGTGGTAGTCATAAGAGTTTTTAAGTGTGGTGGAGAAAATATGATGCTGAGGACAGATTTCATGATATAGAGATCCTTAAGAGAAAGAATAAATTTTGACCCAACCTCAGAAAGGATGTGTTCAATGTTTTTGAAGAGGAAACTTCGAAACATAGCTGTATTTAATTTACAGGGTTAACAGAATATCTGTATTTATTAAATATTTAAACAGTACTGGATCATCGTCTCTTAAAAAGCATAAATTATACAATAAAAAATACTAATAAAAGGGAAAGAGCATAAAGTAAAATAGAAAACTGTAATATCGAGAAATATTTTAAATAACACTTTAATAACTTCTTTCATTCCTATTGAAACTTAAAGAAGACAAAGTATCCTAAAATAACGTATTCCTTCCTCCGTAAAAAAGTTAAAATCATAATACATGTACGTACAATATGGATATCGGACAAGAACGTCGTTTTCAATAGCAATTGTATGCGATAAATACACTATTGAAAGGGTGCTCTCGCTTCGTTGGAGGATTTGGGGCGTTCTGTATCGATCTGTCCTTTGTTAATAGTTTTATTAATACGCTTACTTGATTTTATAACGATATTAACATTTACTTTTCTGTCATCGAGTTTCTATTGATATCAAATTTTTAATTCCTCATTATTTATTCACAATACAGAAGTTCCTTCCATTATGAATTTTTATGTTAAAAAAATGTGTTCCCAAATGTATATTTTGAAAGATCATGAAGCTATTTGATACTATTTTTTTTTTGTGGCTCGTATAGATTCTTTTAGTGATTTAGTATTATGCCACTGAAGAGAATTGCGTACGTATGGTATTTACCTAAATACGTATGTATTTTTAATCACTAAGGTTGATATATAACCCCTTTCCACATTAACTTTTGTAATTCTGTATACGCATTTCGACAACTAAGTCATCATCAGCAGACAATTGCAAAGTGTCGCACCTGGTAAAACACGGCGAAAAATACCTGTACGAAAAACAAACTCCGTACGCGATCTACACCGCTGAGAACCAAGATGTACACTCAGTGTACATCTCCATGTTTGACCAGGTGCGACACTTTGCAATTGTCTGCTGATGATGACACCTTAGTTGTCGAAATGCGTATACAGAATTACAAAAGTTAATGTGGAAAGGGGTTATATATCAACCTTAGTGATTAAGTTAATCAACCACATGCTCCATCAAATTCAACTTCATACGTATGTATATGTAATTATTAAATTGCAAAAATATTTTTTATACAGTTGTAACTAAATAAAAGAGAAGTGATTAATAAGTCATATTATAATGAATAAAATTATTTCAATTTATTGATTGGTAACAAGTATAAATTTATTCGAATACACTGAAGGAGTTATGGTAATTGAAGCTTATGTGGAGATAAAAGTATTTTAATATTTTTTAATTAATAACTAATTATTATATCAGGTGCGCAACTAAGTTCTCGCTGTTTTTTTGATGAAAATGCAACTTTATTGTGAAAAAATGTTTACAAATGAATCATTGAAAATATTGCCCATCGCTAGCGACAACTTTTTCCCATCCTTCTGGCAGCGCTCGAATACCGATTGCGATTGTGGACAGCTTTCTCTCACGTTTCTATCTAATTCATCCCACAGTAATTCGATAGGGTTGAGATCGGGTGATTGTGGTGGCCAAATCATATTTATCAGCACCCCTCCCTCCTCTTTTTGATTCACATAGTTTTTACAAAGTTGGGAAGTGTGTTTGGGATCATTATCTTGTTGTAGGTGAAAACCTTCAGCAATTAACCTTAATCCAGACGGAATTGCAAGTTCCTCCAAAATCTTCAGGTACACCATCAAAGGAAAAGGATCCCCAAACAAGCACAGAACCTCCCCCGTGTTTAACAGTTGGCACTATACATTCGGGTAACATCCTTTCACCCACTTGTCTTCGAACGAAAACTCGTCGATTACTACCAAACACTTGGAACTTTAACTCATCTGTCCATAACACCTGCTTCCACATTTCCATGTCCCAGTGTTGATGGTCCTGTGCCCATTATAACTGTTTTTTACGATTTCGTGGATTCAATAATGGTTTTCGAGCTGCAATACGCCCATGTAGTCCCGCCTTTGCCAAACGTCGTTTTACAGTAGTCAGTGGCACCGACGGCCTTCATTCAGCTCTGCTCGAAGCTGAGGAGCTGTGAGGCGCCTATTTCGTTTTGATAGTATTTTTGGCCGCAAATCCTCTTGTCTGGTAGTTACCCTTGGCCTTCTGCAACGTTTTATTGGTTGTAATGATTCACTTTGTAAATATCGCGTGATCAGATAAATTTAACTTTTGGGCTATTTGCCGCAGTGAAAATTTTACACCATGTAGCGTTATTATAGAACTACGAGTTTCTGCGCTAAGTTCCTTTCTTTTCGGCATTTTTATAAGTTACTTTTACGTATTTTCTCAAATACTCGCATTGCAACTTACTCGGACAAATGCTGCACGAAAACTAATTTTTAAATTGCTAAATAGTTTACTATGAATTCCTATTACCATTATAATAATATTGCGTTGTAAACCCTATTAAATTTATTGGGGTATATAAAATATTTCTATTAAGTAGCCGCCATAAAACTATTAAAAGGATTTACAATATTTTTCAGAAACAAATATATTTATCTAATTTATAATAATAATCCGAATAATCCTTCTCAGAATTACATTTACAACTGTTATTTCAATTATTCTCACCAAAACAGGTAAAAGTCTAAGGGATGTGTCTAAAATACAAGTGTTTTGTTATTTATGATAAGTGATCCCTCACTTATGGCCTGTAGTGTATACATACACGTGCGTGTGTTGTGTGTATATATAAAAATATAGACAGAAATACTAGATTCGAGAATTTACATACTAAAGTTTGTTTATGACTGTTTCGTCTGCCGACATTTCGTCTTCACTTGCATGAGACATCCTCAAGATTTAACTGCTGCTACTGCTGAAGTAATCAAGGTGAAATAACCATTGGCAACGAACGCGGAAATCTGCAAACCAGATTATAAATTTCTTCACATGTAAGATGGATGGTGCATTATAAATAAAAATAAAAAAATAAATCGTTTTATAAATTGATATGTAAATCATCTAAACGTGTCTGATTCAAAAGAAAAACAGTTGAAATTATATCAAAATTGAAAATCGCCAATTTGGAGAACAATAAAAACGCTGTATATCATGGAAGTAATGCTTTTGTTAATTTGAAACGCATTTGTTCGGACTTTCTTTTTTTAAAAATAACATCTAATCTAATTACAAAAAGATCTTGATATCGTTTTTAAATAAAGTGCACAACAAGAAGAAGTATACATACTTCTTACTGAAAATGACAACTTATCTATCGAAATACGTATGTAAGATACAAATAGTAGTGCGATAAGGGGTTTCAATCACCTGTTTAAGTGTTTATTCAACTATATTTTACAAGGTAATTGTACAAATTACATAATAACAACATTTTAAATACATCTCGCATAAACACACGAAATTACAAAATACCGAAACATATTTGTCTCAATTAAAGCATATTAGACACGGTTTTCGCTTTCCAGTAATTACATTTCACAAAGTAGTGTCACAAAAAATTGTTTTTACCGTACGACGATCCTAATGACAAAAAATGCAGGTGAAACTGGCAGAACATGTGCCATGTGCAAAACGTCTCGAATCAATCATTTTCATCGAAAAATTCCGAGGAATTTCTTTTGCCGTCGGTAGACAATTTTTCATCAACGTGCTCCAGAAATATATCCGAAGCACGCGACCGTCCTTTCATATATGGTACCTAAAACAGAAATTAATATTTCCTTGATTACTACGAATCTTCGGCATCGGCTTCGAATTTTTTTTTTCGCAGGTAGAGTAAACGATATCACAACGCACGCTTTTTTTTATTAATTAGGAGGATTTTTTTTATTGAAAAAAAAAAGAGATGCAAGAACTAATTCATTTCTTAAGGTATACACGGGCCGCCGGTTGGTCTATTGTATTTTAAATGCGTTTCTATTAAAAAATCTTAATGAAAAAAAAAGTTGTGGGATAGATGTTCGTTAATAGTGCCGGCCACGCGTCCCTGAAACAAAAGTCTCTTTTATAATAGCCTACTTTTTTTAATTATTACATTTATTCTACATGCAAGCAGGTGGTTAAATACAGGGTATATGTTTCAAGTGAAATTTGTGATATTACCTATTAAGACTTAATATTTAATTAAACTCATCGCCTAATTCTTAGATTAATAATTATTCTGATTAATTGGGTTTTTTAGTAACGAAAATAATTAAATTATTCAATCATTTCTTTCAGATCCGACATGTAATAATAAGAATTGATAGACAATTAATATGATTTATTATGAGCATCTGACTCGGGCATTAACACCTTGAATAACAGTGTGATAATATACAGGGTGGCCCATGACATGATTGTCACAGCTTAAGAATGTGTTACTGAAGCAATTTCAAGTTAAAAATGTCTGATGAATGCATGCCCAAAACTCTATCGTAACTGAGCTACAAGTATTTGTAATTTTAGGTAACCTTTCTAATGCAGTTATATCGTATCGCTGTAGTTTTTCGTTTGTTATTCAAAAGTCGGGGTGGCTGTGATTCATCAGTTATTATTCATTATAATAGTAAACGTCAATTAAGTTAATTTAGAATGTTTATTTCTTCATTTTACATTAAAATACTTAAAAATATGTTAATTTTTTCGAATGAAGCATACACCAATATACACCTTGTGTACGGATTGTGTAATGCAAAAAGACGAGAGCAATTGATGTACTACTGTGGGCAAAAAATAGTAACACTTTGTTCATAATTTTTAAATTCTTATTTTATTCTTCCAAATCTATTTCGTCCCCCTCAAAGTAATCCCCCCTGGCCGCAATACACTTGTGCCAACGTTTCTTCCAATTCTCGAAACAGTTGTTAAAGTCAATTTCAGGAATAGCCTTCGATGCGCGTAACGATTCAGGTTTAATGTCTTCAATTGACTCAAAACGGTTTCCCCGGAGCGGTCGTTTGAGTGTGCTGAATAGCCAGAAGTCACACGGAGCTAAATCAGGCGAATACGGTGGTTGCGGCGCGATATTGGTTGAAAATTTGGCGAAAAACTCGCGAAGAATTAATGCAGTATGCGACGGTGCATTATCGTGGTGCAAAAACCGAGAGTTGTCAGCCCATAATTCTGGCCTCTTTTTAAAAATAGCATTGCGCAAACGACGCATAACACTCAAATAGTATTCTTTGTTGACAGTTTGACCGGTCGGAAGGAATTCGGAGTGTATCACACCTCGATAATCGAAGAAAACTGTCAACATGACCTTGATTTTTGACTTGCTTTGACGTGGTTTTTTGGGCTTCGGCTCACATTTGATACGATATTCGGCCGATTGATCGTCTGTTTCCGGGTCATAAGCGTAGATCCAAGTCTTATCTCCAGTTATGATGCTTTTCATTTTGTCTTGATAGTCGGAAAGCATTGTTTCACAGACGTCAACGCGACGCTGTTTTTCGAAAAAATTGAGTGATTTTGGAACAAATCATGCTTTCACTTTTCTTAGACCCAAATGATCTTTCAAAATGGTTTTCACTGATCCTTCCGATATTCCAACGATGCCAGTGAGGTCTCTGACTGTTAATCGTCGATTCTCAAGCACCAATTCCTTGATTCTATTGACGTGTTGATCATCAGCTGATGTTGATGGCCGTCCTGGACGTGGTTCGTCATCAACGCGTTCTCGACCCTCTTTGAAATAATTTGTACCAATCAAAAACACTTGCTGACGAAACAGTTGTTATACTTTTTTAAAGATATTTTGTAAGAATCGTGCAACTGAGATTTTTCGTTTAGTTTTGTTATGAATTTTCATCAAATAAAGGCCGCATCAGTTAATTGTGTTTGGATCTTCTTGAATTTTGTTTTAAATTTTATCGTAAAACATTATTCTATGCAAGTGCTTATTTTGGTATAATGAAAACAGTCTGAAAAGGCTTTCCATAAACACTGAAAGAACTGTTGTCTTACTTGCGAAGTTTTTTTCGTTGGTTATTTGCCTAGTGCTGCAATATCTTGATAAACCATTGCTTCCGTTCTGGCGTCTGTGACTAACCAACAGATCCTCGTATAAGAGCTTTATATTCGTTTTAATTCATTTTCTAAAATTAACAGTACCTTACAACACAATGTGACATAAATTTCAATTAATAGTATTAATTATGTAGCTAATTGTTTTATAAATTGGCGTATAAACTATTAAAACATATGTGATTAAAACAAAAAAACAAAATTGGAAACTACTCAGTTCGTAAATATAAAAATCAGCACTCGTATTCCAATACATAATAAATAAATGCATTTTTTAAATACATGCTTATGATACGCAGAAATATTACTTTCTAATACTGCGATATATCGCTACAGGTAGTGATTCTTCCTTAATCTTAATGGCACTGCTAACTTCAGAAAAAAGGTCTCTACTTCAGCAAAGTCCTACCTTTTGTTATCGTTATTTGTTTATATTAGCGAGGACATCGTAACGCAAACAATTCCTCCTTTTCAACAATAAGTATTCTGTGCGGTAAACAAAGCGTGGCGTATTAATGAAGTCTATGAACGTGAGGAACAAGTCTTTTCTGGGATTGTCTGATAAAGACGTCTGAGGTAACCACCCGCCGTGTCTGACAAAGAAGAGGTCAAACTACGTAATAGAGTTGTTCTAATGAGCGATGAGGAAAACGATGGGGTGTCTTTATGTCACCGGTCTTTGGGTTTAGAAAATATACCAACGTTTATGTTACTATTAATAAATACATAGAGGAATGTATGTAAGATTTCATTTATGTAGTAGTCAAGCGTTCGTATTTATAATCAAATCACTTATTTTTAATCCGAAAAGATTTTAATAGAGCTAGGGCATAAGCACTTGCTGTACAGAATTTGCTGCGGTTCCCACAAAAACCGCACGGATAGTATCTGTGTTTGTAGTTTAGTTGTGTTGCGGTGGCGGTGTGGAGGTGATATCCGGGAGAATCCGGGCGCGAGTGATATTGATCCGGGAGATCCGGTCAGCGCGGCCAATCCGGCACAGACACGCCCAGATAACAGATAATCACACCGGAACAATACCGGGCATTGAAGAAATAAAAAAAGTGCGTTATATGTATATGTTTGTACCAACCATTTCTGTTTTTAAAACATCAAGTCGATAAATTTCCACTTTTCCGCCAATCGGTTCTAAAATTTTTAATTTACGAAAAATATTACGTTTACAAGCTCAAATTAAACAATTAAAATGCTCGGAAACTTGGAGAGGAAAAATAAAAAATATCTGCTTAGTTTGGGACTGATAGACTGAAATTTGCTTTTACAGCAATCCAGACGAAACTAAACTTAAGAAAATACAATCGACATCAAACTTTCAGCCTTATGATCCAGTCGTCCAATCCAGAATTTCTATTTAAATTAAAGAAAGTGAAAGCGATATCCAATTTGGTTTCCACAACGGTTTTAAAACAAGTAAAGTACATATATCGTGGCAAAATAGGATGTCTTTGTACAATTATGTACTGAGTCGTAGACATATTACGATTGCCAGTATTTTATTTACATGTTGTAAAGACCATCCTACATGAACTCGGCAGATATATTTTCGTGTAAATCGTTAGCTTTTATGTAGTAGTATCTGTCCTCTAATGAAATATTCAAATTTTCACCAGCTTCAGATACAAATACTTCAGTTAAGCTTATAGTCACACTTTATCTTTGAAATAATCATATTATTGGGTTGGCAACTAAGTACTTTCGGTTTTGTACTATAAAATAAAACACTTTTTTTAAAACAAAGAATAGTTTTTAATCAATTATATATTTTCCATTTTGCTCAATGACTTTTTGCCATCTTTCTTTCAGCTGCATGATTCCGCGCTCATAAAATTTCTGGTCCTTATCAGCAAAAAACTGAACCTGGTGCGAGTGAAGGTCATCGTCATTTGTGAAAGTTTTACCATTCGAAAGAATTCTGCAAACTTTGAAATAAATGGTAATCAGATGGTGCTAGATCAGGGCTGTATGGGGGATGTGGCATCACTTCCCAACCAAGCTCCAATAGTTTCCCACGAGTTGCCAAAGATATGTGAGGCCTTGCATTATCTTGGTGGAAAACTAGACCTTTCCGATTTTATTTTTTTAAATTTTATGTTTTTCTTTGATTGCTTCATCCAGTTTTATTAATTGTTGACAGTAAACATCAGAATTGATCGTTTGGTTCCTTGGAAGCAGCTCAAAAAACACAACACCTTTGTAATCCCACCAAACTGACAGCATGATCTTTTTTGGATGCAATTCAGCTTTCGATGTGGTTTGAGCTGGTTTATCGTGTTTGGTCCATGATCGTTTTCGAACTATGTTACTGTACAGGACCCATTTTTCATCACCAGTGATGATTCTTTTTAAGATTTTGGTCATCATCAACTTCAGTAGGCCGACCAGAACGTTGCTCATCTTATACAAAAAATAAAGCAACGCTCTCTATCAGTAAAAACCGAAAATACTTAGTTGCCAGTTACTTAAGATATGATAGCAAAGTTGGTGATTTTATAGAAAAGCTACTGGTGTACACTGCGATCCCAAAATTGAGGCGCGATCACAAGAAAAATTAATAAAGTTCCCGCATTCAGTTATTCACGATTTTATGCATTGTATTGGCATAAAAAGCTGTTATAGTCGGCGGCTCCGCCTAAAAATATATAGCAAACATTGTGATTTAAATCGTCAACCTTTTTGTGGTAATAATCGTACGTATCACCCAGGAGAGACTGCCGAATGATGCTCCGTATTCTTCCAAATACGACAGTACCAGCACGAAGAAAATATTTAAAATTCCAATGTTATATACACAATTATTTCATGATTTATTATTATTATATCTCCCTTGCTCGTTTCAAGTTATGCATACCCACATGGACGTAAAAATAATAATTCTTTGGTGAAAAAAAAGGAACATTACTAATTGAGACAATCAGAAAGACAATACCACATATGAAATGAACGTAATTAACCTTTGTGTCGTGCAGTGGGTGGATTACAAATGATTGAGCTCATCTAGAAATTAGTTCACAGTGTGACGTCGATGGCTAGTGATTGACAAGTTGGTATTCATTCAACCATTCATTCCCATTTATTTTATGAGTCGAAATACGCACAGTGAAAGGCCCCCCCCTTCCTTTCCCCTTTCAAAATTTAAATCTCTCAATATATTCGAATGATAATTAATAATGAAGACGTGAAGTGTCATTAAGCAAATTATTTTTTTTTGTATGGCTCTAAAGTAACAGATGAATGTGAATATTATTGACGTTTGAATCGATTAACTATTGTAAGATTCGAATGTTTCTATGTAAATAGAATAGTTTGTCAATATGGTTTTAATATTAAAATATAAATGATTTAATTGCTTAAATAAATGCTGTTTCTTTTATATCTCCTAAACGAATTCGAAAATTTCTCGACGACATCCCTCAACCGCCACAGCCTATTCTTTCACGTTAGAGAATATGAATATAGACAGCGTTTTATTCTGAACATTTTCAACTAATAAAGAGTTTAATTTGGCAATATAATCCGAAAGCAACTATTAAAAAATTCTTTAATGTCGTTGGAGTCGCTGCAAACATCGGACGATGTACAGTAGGTACCACAGAAAAGTTTAGAATGTATACGAAAATACATCTGCCAAATTTATGTAGAATGGTCTTTACACCATGTAAACAAAACATTGCAATTCGAGCATACCTATAATTTCTAACATAATAGTGATGAGTAAATATATTAATGCGCGTAATAAACGAATAATTGTTTTAAAAAAATTCTAATTTTAATTGCTTTATATGTCGTATACGCACAGATCTCTTACATAACTTGAAATATTATTTTAGCAATACAAATGATACATCACCAGAGGTGGAACGATTGTTTTTTTTGCACAACGAAATTTTTTCAAGGCGACGTACATCACCCAGCGAAACGTACCAGATTTTACAGATGTATAGTCGAGTTTATTGAGATTAATAATGTTTCGTAGAAGTGTGCGTTTCGCAATTTTTTATACATTATTTACATTAACTGAAGTGTAACGTCTCACTATATATTGAACGTATGAATTGGACTATTGATACCTTCTTTTCTGGATAAATAACATGAATTTACGCTACTAGCATACGCAGTTTAGATATTCATTGTTCATTTAATCTGTTAAAACAGTTATTTATTTACACTGAAATGCAATATTTTACGAGCATCGACTTGTGATGCTCGTAAAATATTTTCACCCTGAAAAAACCAAAACACACATTATGTGTATTTTGGTTTGAGGAGTGTGCAGAATTTTTTCTATGTAAACATTACCGCGGATCCAGATGCGACGCTGTGATTTATAATCTGCTGATGATGACAATTTACTTGTCAAAATATGTATACAGAGTACGAAGGAGATTTTGCCTTTTTTTAAAATTAATCCAATTAACTACACCCTCTAAAATATTATCTGTATCCTAGAAAATATTTCAAACAAGTCTTCTAATAACTTTATTTTGGTAATTCTGATGGAGCCTGTGGCTGATTCACTTAATCCGTACCGTCGAAAGTCAAAACGCGCACTGTGTGCGTTTTGGCTTTCAACGGTACGGTTCGTGTGCGGAATTTGTTTTCGTATGGGTATCTTTCCCATAGTTATCCAGGAGCGACACTGTTTAATTATCTGCTGATGATGACAACTTAGTTGTTGAAATACGTATACAGAATACGAAAATTAATGTGGAAAGGGGTTATATAGTATATCAACCTTCAGTGATTAACTTTATTTTACTTCTTATATGTGTATAAAGCAATTTTCAACTTTTCCAACCAACTCTAAACCGACGTATCTTCATTACAGGAGCCGTTAAATTTTTTCCTAATATATACCTATATTCACACACACACACACACACACATATATACACTAGCTAAAAACTAGTTCATGTCGGCTTGTTTTCGATACATAAACTCTAACAATACCCCTGACTAGTTGTCACCTATAAACGATATTGCTGCCGATCGGTCTTCAGTGTATGGATATCCAGAGGGGCTTAGGTAAACAGTGATTATGGATGGGCGATGTACTGTACATAATCTGACCGTAATACTATTGCTGAATGGATTAAAACACATTTCGCACCTCGAATCGTTTTGAATGGGATCCCCATTATTCTCTGGCATTGAATGGGCGACCGGAAGAGGTTTTAGTTCCATGGTAATTCCCGACAAATTCTGGTTTGCTTTTAGTGAACTATCTTGTGTGTGTATACCGAAATTGTTTGTTTAGATCTGCAGTGATGTATGGATTTGTTATGGTAATTTATTAAAGGAAATACTTGTGGATGGAACAGAATTAATAACTTTTAAAATTTAACTAATTTTGGGAATAAAGTGTTAGAGTATATATAGCATGTTATATATTTTGCAACAATAGCTTTATATTTGTTGGTATTAAATACATTCGAAGAGCTTTTTTTAATTTAGAAACATAATATGATTATAATTTTGTTTAAAAAAGTTGTAATAAAAAAGTAATTCATTATTTTAGGATATTTTTTCCATAGGCCGGGATCGTAACAAGGCGAGTGTATGAACAAACGGATGAACTTACGATACATGCGTTATTTACATCACTTATGTTTTGTTTTATAAATAACACATGTGATTCACAGCTGTTTCTACGTAAGGCAAAATGGATAAGACTGACAAAATGTGTGCAACGTGACACAACGTAGGCCGTGCTGAAAAGGTGTTCTTATACGAGGGTGATCCCAGAAGTAACCGACCCAACAAAGAAAACACAAAAATTTTAGAAAGAAATAAATTTATTTTTCAACATAATCTCCTTTCAATTCTATACACTTTTCCCAGCGATGTTCAATAAGTTCGATACCTTTTTTTATAATAAAAACTGTCTTGCTCCTCAAAATAGCCATTAACTGCCGACATCACTTCTTCATCGTTGGAAAATTTTTGACCACTGAGCCATTTTTTCAAGTTTGGGGACAGGAAATAATCCGACGGGGCTAAATCTGGCGAATAGGGTGCATGTGGTAGCAATTTAAACTTTAATTCATTAATTTTGGCCATTGCAATAACGAATTTGTCAGCTGGTGCATGGACTTAAATATAACACTTTCTTCTTAGTAAAATGCAGCCGCTTTTGCTTGATTTCTTCTTCAAACGTTGTAATAAGTTCGCATAACACTCGCTGTTGATAGTTTGTCCTTTTTCAAGATAGTCAATGAAAATTATTCCACGCGCATCCCAAAAATCTATGCCATGACCTTGCCTGCAGATGAAACGGTCTACGCCTTCTTTGGAGCCGGTCTTCTCTTTTGAGCCAATTGTTTTGATTGTTCTTTTGTCTCGGGTGTAAAGTGATTGGCCCATGTTTCATTATGAAACGGCGCAAAAATTCTGCTTCGTTGCTGTGAAACTTTGCTAAACACTCAATTGAAACATCTTCACGACACTGTTTTTGCTCGAATGGGAGCAAACGCACCACCCATCTTGCACACAGCTTTTTCATGTCCAAATTTTCAGATAATATTCAATATACCGCACTTTTTGAAATGTGTCTATGTCTGTTAGCTCGTGCACTTTCAGTCGACGATTATCCAGTACCGCTTTGTGGATTTTCTTCACCATTTCTGAAGTCGTCACCTCATTTGGTCGACCACTGCGATGCTCGTCTTGGCAGTTCGTATGGCCTCTGCTATCCAATATTTCGCTGTTGTAAACGAAGGAGCGCACTCATCCAGAATAGAATCCAGTTTAGCTTTTATATCAGTTGGGCTGAGGCCTTTCAAATAAGAGTATTGTATCACGTAACAATGACCAATTTTCTCCATTTTTACAAATTCACTGAAAACGTTCACTATTGATGGCTGCCAAACAAATACTAAACAACGTGACGTCTTCAAACTTGAAACATATGCTGTATAGATTGTGTACTTTCTAACACAGCGATATTTTGCAAACAACTACCGCCATCTCTAGGTCAGGCCGGGTACTTATGCGACCACCCTCGTGTATACACACACACACAATTTTGATACATGTTTCTTCTTCATTTATATGGAAAAAAAACCTTTTAAGATATATTGAACGTAATACGTTGAAGAAATGTAAGCATACCCATTTCTGCGAGACATATTTTTAATATTCACTTGCAAAGATATTATCTAGACTTGTTATTGATTGATTATCTTCCATGCACCTAATCAATTGAGTTCGTGTAATTTCGTAACAAATAGTACTTAAATAACAATAATTAAACGCCACTATCTTCGCATCTATATTTTATACGTGCCTGAAAAGATTTTCAAATGAACGCTTTCTTTCTCACATCCACTCACTTCTTTTTACCTGTCTTCGCCCATATTCCGCTAGCTATACGTGTTCCACACTTAGCAAAACCGAGTATCAAAAACTCAACTGACAGGTACATTAAAGTGTATCTGATCAGTCTCTAAGCTAATGCACGCATGCCTGCCCCTCAATATTCAGTGTCGTCCACACATCCAAGTCTGATCTGCCGGGAAGGTGTTCGTCCGGCATTCTTTTTATTATGCGAACACTGACGAAGACGTACAGAGTTTTGTCGTGGAGAGGAGCGAGAGGTGAAGTGTTGGTGTGTTCCAGCATAATAGAAACATCAATGTCAAGTGAGAACAGTAGCCCTATAAGTCCACTCACATCACGGGATTTGCCCGTCCATCCTGAAAATCACTCAGCTGCACCCACACATCGAATCGTTCTTGCTGAGTTGGATGTATTTACGTGTTAATAGCCGTCTATGTAAAAGGAGCGTTTAGAAGTGTTCTATTGATTCAAGGGAAGATTATTTATATTAAAATACGATTGAGATTACTCAGAGATATACCTGAGTCAATCAAATAAACAAATACGCAAAACAACTTGATTTTTTCCGTGCGTTGATGTATAGATATTGTTATAGCGAACACCTGAAAAACGATTATGTAAAACTAATATTAGGATAATCTTTTTGTGTTTGTAAATGTTAAAATATGACAAGAGAAAGCAATAATTTTTTATAAAAGATTCTGAAACATATATACGATATCATATAATTCAATAATATACACGCCAATTCAAAAAAAATGCAGAAATAAACGAATATTTATTTGGGTAACCTACGACAGCCTCTAATCTGATAAATTTTCGAAATGCACAAAGATTCACAAAGATGCACACTACCTAAATCAGCCGCAAACCACGATATGTAAAAACTAACTGCAACGTATTATGGTGAACTCAACGCCGTGAATGTGTATTCTACTCGGATGTCGAGTGATGTAACAGTCTCCTAGGAATTCTAGCTCAACGAATATCGTACCAGCTGCACTATATATACAAGCGGATTTTGTCACAAATAATTCACCAAAAGGCGCTTTAATCATAGATTTTCCCAGATTATCACAAAATTTGGAGGTACATCTTTACTTTTGCATTTAAGTCGTCACGATTTTTACAGGTACGATAACAATGCTACAACTTTTGGGCTTTGTTCAATTCAAATAAATAATTTAAGACAGTTATTTTGCGAAATGAAAAAAAAGTCTGTAGCTTCAACCAATTAAGTCACCAAATAGTACAGCTTTGAGTCTCTTAATATGCCATAAATTACATTATGGAACAGATCTAATCATTTTAACACACGTAGTATGCCTTCCAGTGCTGACTCAGTCATACTCCTACGACGAGGTGAAAATATGTTAGTGTATTTGGAAAAGGAGCGTTTTGCGTCTAATGATGTGATATTCGCGAATTTGAAAAGGATATTCGCATCATATTTGCACTCTTGGTTGAGGATAAGATTGTTTTATTAACTTTCCAGCTTTAACCATTTTCAAACTACCATCTGTAACCAACATTACAATTTGGGTTGCTGATATATTGAACTTCCCAAAGGTATGTTTTACAGTTTCTATTATCCTTCCGCGTTTGTCTTCTGTAATATTCTACTACGTAAAAGAAGAACCAAGAAAGTCTCCCTACTTGTTAAAGTGCGCACTAACACATTTAAAATACTATTCTTTCTTGCACCCGTTGTTTATCTACCGTCAGCCATATTTTTTGATCGTTTAACTCTGCTTTTATTTGATCCGTAATCACGTTTTTCACCCGTAATTGATCTGTAATTGACCTCTTGGCAATGTCCATTCCGGAACGTATTTCCTCTAAAAGTTTCAAAATTCTTCATTGTCTACAATATTTTGTGGAATGTTGCACACACTTAACATAGAAATAAAGTAATATAGAACTATATAATATGATACATCACGTTGCGCATTTAACCGGTGTTGTTTGCTATTAACATGTCTTTTACACACAAAAGAACTGTACGGTAAAATGTTGATATTGCAAACAATACATTTAATAATAGTGCCAGTGTATTCTAATGTCGAAAATCGGTTAGGAAATCTATTAACGCACGTCGAACACAGCAAAGAATGCCGTCGATTCGCCATCAATCTAATCCGGCATTCATACACATACCATACGCATATAAATCTCGACTTCGAATATATGCAACCGCTTTCGAAATATATCATTAGCGCCAATGAGTGCGCACTCGTTTCTGCTGACTTAAAAGTAAGTGAACAGTATTATTGATTTCCATTTAAATTATTGAGTGTAGCTTTTGCAATCTTACGTAAAACAATTATACAATTGTTAATTCTTGTAAAACATACATCGAAAAGAGAAATATAAATACATACGAATACATGTACATACATCGTCTGGAAATAAGGGAAAGATAGAAAAATAGAGATTCCATTCAGAGGCAACAATGACATCGCACGATGGGTGTTATTTGTTTGAGAGAGGTGAGTTCCTGAAACGAGGAGGCACCTGGCTACATGGGGCAGCTGCTCCGTGTATATATTCCTTCTGAAATGTTTTTCATAAAAGTAATCATGCTTTATCTCTTTGTTTATCTAACATCTCAAACCACTCTCAGGCCACAATGTGTTCATAACAAGATCTGTCGTCTCACTCTTTCCCTTTCTTGTTACAAGAGCGGATTGCATGCCCATAACATTTAATTAAGGTAGTACAAATCGACAGATTTGTGTTGGATAGGGCTACAGTGGACGAGACGATAATGGAATCATCGATATTACGTGTTTCTGAGATTTATTCAATTTGTCTCTTTCGTATTTAAGAGGTTTTTATAGATTTTTTTGATTTGATTTTGTATATTAGTTTTATAAGAAAATAATGAAAGCTTGTGTACGATGGAATAAGCTACAACTGAATCCATAGCCTCATTACACCGTTTCTAAAACGATTAATTAGTCATCTTAGAAAAAGCGTTTTACGAAGGTGTATTGATAAGCACCATCAAGAGACGACCTATCGCCTTCTTCAGTTTAATAAATTAATTAACAACAACAATTTTGTACATCGTGAAATTTTGATTTGTAACAAAAACAAACTTGTACATAAATGTTAAATAAAGTTTTATTTTAGTATTTGCGTTTTCTCATATTATTAACTGTTACCAATCAATTTAACAATATCCTGCGATTTACGACCACAATTACGGTGGTGAATATTGACTTGGTGTCTTAAAGTGTTAAGTGCTGGTTTCCAACAGAAACCCCCTTTTAGATTAACACGTTTAACAGAACGTTAAAGAAGCAATTTTTTCTTTTAAAAATGTTTTCGCTTTTATTTGCATACCACACTTCAATGAAATATATGGCTTCGAAATTTGTTGAAGATATTTTACCCTTCAAATGTTTTTCGCGATTTAGTACCAAACAGACTGATAGTATTAAATTTCCAAAATATACTGGACGATCAAGCAATTTCATTTATTCTTTGCAGTGCGATCAATGACTTGTAAACACTAATATTTGAGAGTCTTGCCAGGCTTTAAACGGCGTTTTTGTTGTGATGATCGTATGTTAACTCTGAATAGAAAAGATATCGACTGTTTACATATGTTTATGTATATGTTTAACCTTGTGTTATATATGTTATATATTTTATAATCGTAAGTATTTGGCTGCATGGATACCCTACGCAGTGCCAAAAAGAAAATAAAAAAATGTTCCATGCATCTGCAATACGCTTAAGCTCCATCGTTTATCTTCTAAAATCATATCATGGACAAAATCAATATTTGTCGAGGTAGTTACAAAAATTGTCGGCGTGCATCTTTAACATCTGATCTTCCTTTTTTAAATTTGGCAATCCAGTTTATGATGGTGATGTATGAAAGATATTGGTCATCTAATGTTTCTATCATATTTGCAAAAATTTAATTGCTCATTAACTCTTATAAGTACTTAATAACTTGTCGAAAGCCGATTTTTTTCGAAGTCCAGCTTCATGTTGCTTTCAAAAATTTACTATTTAACACCGTTTAGTTTGATAAAACAAGTGTATGGTGATGCGTGTTTATCACATACAAGTGTGTATGAGTGGTATAAATGATTTAAGGACGGTCGTACGCTCATAAATTCATCGCATTTTGACACAGCATTTGGGACTGAGAAAGATTTGTACCTTCATTTAGAAAAACTTTTGACAATACTTGTCCTAGAATCTGGTGCTCCGCCTGTGGAACTACACCGGATAAAAGATTTGTACCACACAAACTAACAGAATTCAACATTGTTCAGACTTGATTAAAGACTCAAAAAAGGACAAAAACTTCAGGTATTCTATTGGAACTGGCGATAAGACGTGGTGTTTTCAATATGATCCAGAGACCAAGCGTCGAAGTTCTGAATGGGAGCATCCAAGCGAAGAAAGACTGAGAAAAAGCATAAGCAAAAGTGAAGACAATGAGTTTGTACCAACTAGTCAAACAGTCAATGCTATATATTATCTTGGTGTTATAAAGCTTCTTTTGGCGCGTATTCGTCGTGTGCGTCCTCAATATCGTGAAAGCTGGCGTTTGTTACTGATTTCCTAACTACAAATGGTATTTTAACCATCAACCATTCACCGGATTTGGCCCACTGTGGTTTCCATCTACTACATTTGCTGATGAAAGGACAGCGTTATGCCGACGTTCAAGCCATTAAAAAGGCACCAACAGCAATCTTGAAAGACATCTCTAAAGATGAAAAATTCATTCGACATGTTAATTGACCGTGCAAAACGTCGAAGGCGACTGACTAGTTTGAATAAAATAAATCAATTTTACCCAAATAGTAAGCTTTTGTTTTTATTGCAAAAAAGTCCGGTTTTTCTCTGCGACAGACTGTGTATATAAGTATTACCTTTTTTTTTAAAGAAAAATTAGTACAAATAATATTTTAATTGATTAATTTTCCTCGAATTCTTTTCTGTTTTACAATTGATAAAATAGAAATAAAAAAAACATTAATTCGCTAACTTCTTGCCAGATTAAAAGTAGTAAATTCGTTTTCTCCTTTTACTTTTTCCCCCCCGAATACTCGACATTTTTTAAAGCAAGTAAATGCATCGAAAATGACTCCGGATTATTCGCGGTGTTCTTTTTTTTTTTAATACCTAACCGAGAACCGTGGGATCAATAATCTTTTAGTCTGGCCCCGGAGAGAGATATGGGTTGGTGTTTCAATAGTGTGGCCTTGCGCTACCGCGAAGTCAACGGAGGTATCAGTTTCATTGGGCGCTAAACAAGCATTGCCATTGGTTCACAACAACCACTTTGTAACGCCCCACATTGTCAACACAGTTCTACTTGCTTATTGTGTCAACAGTGATGAGTACTTCTCTGGAGTTATTTACTCCTGCTGGTGGAGGTTCTAATTAAGTTCTTAGTATAGGTGGTGCTATGCGTTATCTTTAGCATATGTATTTCGATTAAATTCCCCGTTTTGTATTCGGAAATATTAAATTTTTGCCTCTGGAGGAGGAATTTGTCGTGTAATTATTACAAGACACCGCTTAAAATGTACAAATTAAAACGTATTTTTTTGTTAGTTGTGAAAGTTGTTTACACGAAACAGCACTTATATAAATGTTAATTTTAAAATTGCATTCGACTCCTGGGAATTCCTCAAATTTTTTTAGAGATTTTATTCAATGTTTTTGTAGAAGGACAATAAAGAACTTTTGATAATTTTAAAATTTCTTTTCCAAAATACTTACAAGCAAATAAATTCAAAATTATAACCACAAAAATAATTTCTTGTTTGGAGCATTTGTTATAGCATTCAGTTGAGTATTTCTATAGCTTTACTATCATGGTTATCATCTGTGATAAAACAGTGCTTCGTATTTTATTTTAAAACTGTGGAAATGAACACCTGGACAAAATTAACGAAAACAGAACAGAAGTTTTAAATCATCGTGATGTTATAATTAAATTAGTTCAATTAATGTCTAGCAATTTGAAATGGTATTTTTTGGGAAAAAAACTTGAATAAATAACAGAAAGGAACAGCAATGTCGAATCAGTCAAAGCGGTGAAAATTTTTTAAGAAAATGGTGATATTAAATCGTAAGAATTTTAATTCAGTAGCTTGTAGATTCTCCTCTATCTTTTATCACTGTGTCCATTCATTTGGCCATCGTATTGGTTAAGTTGTGATCAGTTTCCTAGGAAATATTTCCCAATTTGAGGAGAACAACTTATCTAGGATCTCTAAAATTCGTAGAAGCAGATATGTGATGCTTAACTGATTGTTTTAGCGCATACCATGGATACTGTACAGTGTTTATATCTAAGCTTCTTGGTGGCCAATCCATAGTTCGAATTTTCACAAATTAAATAAAGTCCAGTTCCTCTCTAACAACCTGCGACCTATGGTTATCCTGCATAAATATGAAATTAGCGATAAATGGGACAAATGGCATTAAGCGTTCTTCTAAAACGTTTTCTACATAGAAATGTGAATTCGTAGATCTTCTTCGTATAGGGTCAAAATCTATGTGATCATTAAAAGAAATTTCTCCCCAGAACATCATCGAAAAGAATTATTAATCCACCACAAAATAGGGTCTCCAGAGAGATATTGCAGACAACAAACTCTCTTGGCCTTCGTTAGGTTCATTCATGTCCATCTGGTGAATTAAGACTTGTTTTTGTTTTGTCTCAAAACAAAATTCGCTTCTAATCAATAATAGTCCAATTTACGTGCACCCTTGCAAAACGCAGTCTAGTAACTGGATGTTCCTTGGTGAACGGTGGTACAATAACTGATCTGCTACTGTGCAATCCTTCATTAAGCCTTCTCCTGATTATTCATGCAGAAAATGCTTTGCTCTAAGTTGGTAGAATACCTGTGTCCTAAGGGCATCAATGCTCCAACTTACGTCTACCTTTGCAAAATACAGTGTAGTGTAACTACATGTTTTTTGATGAACGGTGGTGTCAATAGTTAATCTTCTACTATTTAATCCTTCTTCATTAAGTCTTTTCCTTATTATTCATGGAAAAATTACTAAGCTCTAAATTGATAGAACACCTGTTTCTTAAGGGCATCAATTTTCTAACTTACATCTACCTTTGCAAAACGCAGTCTAGTAACTACATGTTTTTTGATGAACGGTGGTGTCAATAGTTAATATTCTACTATGTAATCCTTCTTCATTAAGTCTTTTCCTTATTATTCATGGAAAAATTACTAAGCTCTAAATTGATAGAACACCTATCTCTTATGATCACTTGCAGAAGATATCGCTTATCTATTACATCTGTAGATTTCTTACGATCTTATCCTGGGGTTCTACAGTAACTTCGGAATTCATTGAAACGTTTAATCGTTCGACCAATTATTGATTGGCTAACTATGAGTAAGTTAATTACATATTGCTGTCTATGTCCATTTGTTAACCACACTTGCCGCTTTCACTACTTCCTCTTCTCTTAATTTGTGTGGACAACCCATTTCTTCTACTCTAAATACACTAGATAAGACGTTTCCTTCATTCAATAAAATTAATTTTTAAAAAATCACCAGCAAAATTGAATTTATAGCCTCTTAAAAATCACTTTAAAGATTGCTAAATATCTTATTGACAAGCAAAGAAAAATGTTGCTTTACATCCATCAAACAATTGCAGTTTTTTATTAGTAGTGGCAGAAGATATGGACTTTTGTCCAGGAGCTTAGACAAAAATCATTTGGAACCATACCAGAACAGTATTGTGGAGTGCCTACCTGAACAGAGCAGTTACCTCTCCTAAGCCAACTACAGGAAATGTTTAAGGATTTAGAGCTTCGAAAAATTGCAAGTAATAATGATAGTTTTCCTGTTGTGTTAATTTTGTCCAGTTTTGATAAAAATCATTTGGAACTATGCTAGAGCGGTACTGTAAAGTGTCTACTTGAATAGAGCTACAATCTCTAAAAGCTGTATTCTCAAACTTGACCGTGTAGATTGATATATTGTCATTGAAAAGTCCCACGTTTTTAATCAGTTTTTACAATATTGCGTTTTCATTCTTTCATTAAAAATTTAGTTACTGTACTATATTGATTGGCTTTAGCTATTTCGTATTTATGTACATTCTTTCTCTTCAAAGTTTGGATTTTTTTATAGTTTCTAGGCTTCGAAGTGTTTCAGGTTTAATTAACATAAGAATCCTTTGGAAACCTTTAGGTTGAGTATGCTATAAAATAAATTGAAAAATAAATAAAACAAAGCCCTTTTTCATTTTATGAGTTTATTCATAGATACATTTTCTAAACATACATCGAACATTACTACAAATATTATGCACAGTTTGTGGAATGTTATTACTGCCTAATATTGGACAAACTGGGATTGGAATGGTTTACAACACCACTGGAGAGGTTGGAAAGGTGCGATTATAATTAAAATAAATAATGAATGCAATTTTAACATAGGAAAACTGTTTAGCAATTTATTTACTTTGCGATACATCTTCGCGTCACTGACGTGATGCAAGTTATCCCTAAATGCTGCAGGCGTTCGCTTTCCATCAATTCCTGTCGCTGGTATTGTTCAACCTTATTGTTGTCATTTAACACATTTGATAGTGAATTAAGGCATAGAGAAAACCATGACACTAAGGCAATCTTCCTGAAATATCACTATTAACTTTGATTCCATGTATTATTACGTGGTTTTGTTTTGCTTTTGGATAAATTTAGGGTTCAGGATCTGGGATTGTATGGTGTTATAAAGAGTTTTCCAATAAGGACTTAACAACTTTTTTTCAAAATAAAATGCAGACCATTTGAGATATTTCAAAAACTTTATTATCGGGTTGAGGTACAATCAAAACATTTATGAATGGAACTCGACTTCGTTCATATGGCCACCGCGGGCACGTTTGCAGCGGTGGATTCGTTGGACCCAATTTTCGATGACTCGGCCACACAATTCGGCTTGTTGGCATAGACCAATGACTTGACGTAGCCCCAAAGAAAAAAGTCTGGAGGCGTTAAATCGCACGAACGAGGCGGCCAATCGACTGGTCCATTTCTTGAGATAACAAATTCATTCACAGTAACGTGACGATCATTATCTTTGACGAAAAAATATGGCCCTATAACGCCGCCGGCATGCAAACCGCACCAAACAGTTATTTTTTGTGGATGAAGTGGTGTTTCATGAAGCACATGTGGATTTTCACCCGACCAATAACGCGTATTTTGCTTATTGACGAACCCATTGAGCCAAAAATGAGCTTCGTCACTGAAAATGATTTTGCGATGAAATTGATCATCTTGGCGCATCTTTTCCAGAGCCCAATCGGAGAACGTACGTCGCTTCAAATGGTCCATCGGCTTCAATTCTTGAGTCAGCTTGATCTTGTATGGGTGTAAACCAAGATCCTTGCGCAAAATTCGCCATAAAGTGGTCTGGGCGATGCCCAACTCATGAGAACGCCGTGGAATTGACTGATTTGGATCATTTGCTACGGACGTTTCAACGGCAGCGATATTTTCGACACACGCTCTTAAAGTAGCGGTCACCGACTCCGAATTTCTATAGTAAATTTTTATAATTTATAGACGTTGTTCGTTCGTGTACTTTACCATGATGAAAACGTTAAGTTTAGTGAATAAATTGACAGTGACAGTTCGATGATTAGTGAAAGGATGCGTTCACAAATTGAATTAAAAGTTGTCAAGTCCCTATTGGAAAACCCTTTATATAAAAAAATGTTGTTTACATGTATCTATTTTATAAATTTCGTTTTCATTAACCAACTATATGCTGTGGATAGAATTACATGCTTTCTTATAGTCAATCTAACATGTAACTAAATTTTTATGTTGTTCTTCTGTTTGTTTCATAACACCGTCTGCTTGTTCTTTATGCCTTTCACTGTGCTTTCTGCATTCTCTTGGTCTTCCATTAATGCGTTTTGAGTTAGATACATATTTTTATTTATTTTGTGACAGTATTCTATATATTGTAGTTAAATATGTAGTTTGCTGAATTGTTTGTATCTTGATTTTCTTTAACAACAAAGTAGTCTTAATCAGCAGATAATTAAACAGGTTCGCACCTGGAAAACCACGGCAAAAATCCGCACGAAACAAATTCCATACACCATCCGTACCGTCGAAAGGCAAAACGCACACTGAGTGTGCGTTTTGGCTACTTAATTATCGAAATACGTATACAGAATACGAAAACTAATGTGGGAAGGGGTTATATATCAACCTTAAGTGATTAAGATAATCAACCACAGGCTCCATCACAGTTACCTTGACTTTCTGGTTTTATAAATGTTTTATCTTTTATTATTAGATTTATTATCATTTTTCTCCTGGCCTCCTTACTTAATAACGAATACTACCAGGCCAGAAGCTTGATTCGTGATGCACCAGATTCGGTATTAAGATGTATTTATTGCTCTTAAGGGATATATTTTTATTGACTTTTGAGAATATTTTACTTTTATAGTTTTATTAATTCTAAGTATCACGGAGAATTTTCTTTTCGGCATTTTATAAAAAGACAATAAATTCAACCTTTTGAATGCTTTACATTTATGTGTCTACAAATCAAATATTCTTGATCGATTGAGGACACACTTATTACAATTATAATCGTCAAATTAATAATAAAATAACATTTTTCTCCCAATTAAATTCTTCACCAGTTCAACATCACGAAGTTCATTAAAAAGCGCTTTCAATTTTTTTTACAAAGCACTCCTTTCATATATGTACATACATATATGCATGCGTATACATAAATACACGTATTTCATCAAAAGGTGGAACACAGGACTCGAAGAAAGGGTCGTCGTATAAAATCTTAATTGACATAATACCGTGTCCCTCTGGTGGTCGTCATGTAATTGTCTCTTATCGGGACTGTCATTATGTTTCAGTTGACAGCTAGCACATTTGTGGAGCGATACAATCTACGCTCTGAACGGAGGACGAATGGCCAGGAAAGGGATGATGAATTACCGCGCTACAAGCTACAGACACATACATACTAAAGCACACGTCTGATACACTAACAGATAGCGTTTGTTGGGTACAAACTGAAATGAGGAAAATGAAAATTATGTTTTTGTTTGTGTCGTCGTTTACAAATATGTGTTCTTTGAATTAAACAGGGAGACAACAAAAAAAATCCTGTTAATTTTAGGGTTAAAATTTATGCGAATCTATAGTGTGTTTCAAGATATACAGCAAGAAAAGTATACGCTGTACTATAATATGAATGTATATTTATACGAAATGTTACTCATGCTATGTGAAATACTACAATAAATTTTGCACACTACTCTGTAAATTACATAAAAGTTAATTTACAAATTAAGCCAACTAGAATTCCTAGAAAACAGTTACGCCATTTTCTTGGAATAAATCGCACTCGACACTCCAGCAGGATACACATTGACGGCAGGTTGCAATTAGATTTTGCATACCGTAGATTGCAGTCGATTTTGAGTGTAATTTCATATTAAAAGAAATGAATGGTGCCGAAAAATAAAAGAAAGGGATTTAATCCCCAGTCAAAGATATTGTGTTTAGGATGTATAACAATTTTAAAACAATTTTTTCACATGAAAATAAAGCAGAACTAAAAAACCGTTCTGTAACTACTACTGAAGTCTATCCAACTACTATAAAGAGAATTTTAAGTGAAGATGTCGATTTTCAAACTAAAAAGAATGGTGATGGTCATGATTTATAATTTCCACACAACTTGAGATCCAAATTCGGATATCAACTTGTTTTATGTATTATCTCAATAAAGTTTGAATGGTTTTGGTACAAAAAGTAGTAAATCTGTATTAGTTTAGTTCAGAACTGCTGTCATATGTACTACAAAATATACAAACTTCACCAAAAACAGGTTTAAATGTGTTTCAAATTAAAATATTCTTTTTACTTAAAATGTTCTTCAATCCTCGATGGTTTAGCAAGTAGCAAGACTAATCTTTTCGAACAATGATTATCACAATCGTTTCACCTATCCAAGACTCATCACGTTGTCTTGGCTCTTGTCAGCAGATGTTAATCGTCTATTCGCCCTGACAAAGAAAATAAAGTGAAGAGAGAAATTAGGTTTCCATCTCTTGAGCGACAGTAGCACTTTCGATTATATGATAAAAGTGTTTTCACTGTCACTTAATAGATGAAGAACTAATTTTTCTCATTACCATTGTATGCAGGGTGTCCCATGAGATGATTGCCACAGTTTAAGAATGTGTTACTGAAGCAATTTCAAGTTAAAAATGTCTAATGAGCATGTACCCAAAACTCTATCTAACTAAGCTGCAAGCATTCGAAGAAGCTTTAGATAACACTGCTAATGAATTTAGTTGCCGGTTAATGAGATATCGGAAAATATTGTTTAGTGATGAAAACTCCCTCAAAAATAGTTTGCTATAAAATTCTTTAGCCAACATTTAAAATTGAACTAGGGAACCTTTATGATACCACCACACTTCACTTGAGTTTGCTCACCCAGTATATATATATATATATATATATATATATATATATATATATATACTGGGTGAGCAAAAAGTATATATATATATATATATATATATATATATATATATATATATATATATATATATATATACGTATATAGGAAAAATGTTATTAGTGAGTGTTCTGTCTGTTATGTCAACAAAAATTTCTCTGTTGGCATCCTCAATATTCTGCTTCTTAGAAGCTACTAAGCAATGTTTAATTAATGTATGTCATACTTACACATATTAAAACTTTGCTAGCAACTAACATGAAAATATATTTAATGACTAATATTAAAGACAAAAAAAAATTTTTTTGAATCGCCATATTGGCGCATTTTTCTCTTTGGACGCCCATAACATTTTTTCGTGTTGATGAATCAGATGAACATTTTAAAGAATTAGGTTATGTCTATTAATTTTATATTGACGTCAAAGGAATGATATTACTATCTATACAGTAACACCAGGAATTCACACTATATATATATGACAGCAGCTCCAGAAAATGACGAGTGCGATCTTGTTGAAACGTCGAAAGTACGGCCCTTCTCAGGACACAACTCACACGCAGCTAGAACCCGAGAAAATACATCTTCATATGTACATATATATATATATATATATATATGTACATATACATATATTATATATATATATATATATATATATATATATATATGTACATATACATATATGAAGATGTATTTTCTCGGGTTCTAGCTGCGTGTGAGTTGTGTCCTGAGAAGGGCCGTACTTTCACGTTTAAAACACTCGTCATTTTTTGGAGGAACTGTCATAACTGTCATATATATATATATATATATATATATATATATAAATAATATATAATAAAAACAAAAAATATGTGAATGTGATAAAGAATTAATCTGTGTGACACTTGACTTTCATTATATTAGATTGCAATAGATTGTACTTAACTGGTTGATATCAGATTTATAATTTATGGTGTTTGGATTTGTACAGATGTGAGCCATTGCCAAGAATATTCTTTTCTTGTAGTTGTTTTCTGTTTCTAAAATGACGGGATTGTTAAAATCAAAATTGTGATCATTATTATTGACATGTGTGGCCAAGGCACACGAGTTCTTACTTAGTTTGCAATCACTTATATGCTAAGTCACCCTTTGTTTTATCGATTGCGATGTGTGACCTATGTAATGTGTGATTGATTTTAACAATCCCGTCATTTTAGAAACAGAAAACAACTACAAGAAAAGAATATTCCAGAATATACCAGTTAAGTACAATCTATTGCAATCTAATATAATGAAAGTCAAGTGTCACACAGATTAATTCTTTATCACATTCACATATTTTTTGTTTTTATTATGCCCCTCGTATATTAGTTCTTTTAAAGTCTACTTTTCGAAAAAAGGTAACCCTTTCTTTAGGATTTTATACATAAAATAGTTTAGTTTCAAATGCAAGTTATTTGGGGAACATGCTCTGAACTTTACCTACCACTGACGCTAGTACAATAGTTTATAGTTTTGTGTGTTAGTATATAGTATGGCGAATCACATTTTAACGATTTTTAAATTTTCTAAATTAATCTAGTTTTTGTAAGAAAAAGATAATAATTAGGAGCATGATTAAGATATTGTACATGTTATTGTTTCAGAACTCCTGATGAAGCTATAAATTTATAGCGAAATATAGAGGATAAAACAAAAGATTGGTTTTTCATTTTCTTAACAGTTGACCGAATACCCGACGAACTTTATTAATTAATTTGGACTATCTTATACACGGTCGGCCAAAACACTTTTAACAAATTTTATATATATGTACGTAATATATATCGAAATCTTACACTATAAAAGCTGAAAGATCATACTTACCTATTAATAAAAATGAACCAGTAAAAGGAAATTTCTAAATTTGTAAACATTGCGGGATATTAGAAATAAAACTCAGTTCAATTTTTGAAATACCAAGGTGTAATACGCATAATATATTCATATATACAATCGATTCATCTATATATATATATATATTCAATATATTTACTCAATTTCCAATAAATTTATTTATAATATATGTATATTCATTATATATACTTTATGTACAATTAAAAAAATTTGTCGAGCTAAGAAAAAGAATAAATTCGATCAAGTCAATAGAAAAGAGTTATGTCTCAGTTTTATTTTTATTCAATTTACAAAAGGAAAGGAAAAAATTTATATTTAAAATAAGTCGTCTCAACAGTAGTGCACTTTTTGTTGACTAACCACTAAATTTATTCACTTAATAATGGATCTATCTACGAAACTTCGGTATCCATTCATCTAGGCGCAAGTCGAAAATATGCACACTTAATAATATACCAAAATATCTCAAATTATTAGAAAAGTATTGCAAATTTCCCGTCATTCACTAAACATCTTCATATCACGTCAAACGTGGCGGTGAAAACGGCCTGTGCAGTAACGGGGGATTTGAGGGGCTAGAAGGAGCTATCCTCACGATACCTGAATGAGGAGACGTTCCTATGTGCAGATTCGTTTGAGGGGGGGCATTCGAGTTGGAAACCTGTATCCTCAAAGGCGTGGACAGTTGAGAACTGTTCCCTAATCGCAAGGGCAGTGGAGCCTCAGGTTGAATTCTCATAGCTAAATCGTGGTTCATGCGTATATTATCCGAAATCCTCAAATTCATCGGAGGCGAATGTTGCAGCGAAGTCTGCGGTGGAGAATTATCAACTCTTATAGGACTATCTTTGTCTCCTCCTCTATATTCACTGTTCGAATCCACGTTAATAGGTGACATGCTTGGCAGCCTCGATTGGAAAGTGGATGTCGCACTTGTTTCGACGTTAATAGGCGACTCGGGACTCAGCTTCCTATCCAGTCTAAAATTAGGAGACTGTCGATCGAGTCTGAAAGCTGGAGTCGTGTGGTTGGTGAAGCGAAATTGGGCCGGCATGGGTCCGGGTGAATGAGGCCCGAATCGGAAAGTTGTGATGGGAGTTGGAGATGAGCTGCCGAAACGTAGGGGACCGGGGGAACTTATCGGCGGTGAATGAGCTCCCAGAGAGATATCGGAATCACTATCTGAGGTGTTGGGTGTCGGACTTAGAGGTGGTTGTCTAGCTGATCCTCCGTGACTTGCTAACTGCGCTGCTAGTTGCTGCTGTTGCATCCTGAAACAAAGTAAATAGAATTAGTGTTTGCGAATTTGTTATTTTGTGAAATTTTTATCTATTTATAATTACGAAATGACAAAGTGGAGTTTCGGTTATAAATTTTGTGTAAAAATTACTCATTCATATTATAAAAAGATGTAGAAAACATCGTGTCTTCTTTGTGTTTCAATGAAACTACGTTTCTAACAGCAGTACCGTTTTATGAGATTATTATTATACAATACTCCAACTTGAAAGAAGCATCTGCATATTCTAGAAACTTAAAATTCAAAGGAATTTTACCAATGCATGCAGATAACGTAAATACTTTTCAAACACTTATATTTCAGCAATTAGAGAAATGTTCAGTGAGGCAAAATATTGGCATAAAACGATTAATGACACCAACGTAGTGTTACATAATTTTATTAGACAGTAAAAAACATGGTTTTCCATAGAAAATTTCAAAAAATTCGAAATATTTTTCGTCATACATTTTCAACATTGATGGTATCGCGTGCCTTAATTTAATTTTTGTATTAAGATTGTCGACTCAGAATCATAGAATCGTCCTAATTGACTTGAATTTCAGACCGTATATATTAACGTATGTTGGGGTATATCTTTTATACCCTGTACAAGTATATAACATGCAGACAATGTGAGTATTTTTGAAATAAATCTTTGGGACTTATTAATCGTTCTTACATCTACCAAAATTCTAATTGCTGCTTTTTGTTGCGCAAAAGTTTGCAGTCCCACGCCCACCCCATATATCTTAAGTCGCCCTGAAGCCGTCCATACTCTGACCTTGTAATACTTTTGGTATAGCGATTAGCGAAGATGAAAGAACAGATATCTGCTTCTGGGTTTCCGGGCCCAGGAATTACGTCATGTTACCAAAGCTTTTATAAATAATAATTTCTCCAACCATAATATTCAGCGAACCATAGATCGACATCTTAATCCCAAAATCCCACAACTTAATACACAGCTTACCTCATCTCTTCCCCTCTCAAAAGCCCACCTACCCTATATACAAGGTGTTACTGACCGCATCAGTAGGGTTCTTCTCAAAAACAACATCAAAACCATCTTCAAACCCCATTCCAAATTATCTGACCCTTTTTTCCGTAAAAGACCATGTTTCTTTAGAATCACCTGGTGTGTACAGGATTCCTTGTTCATGTGGCAGGGCATATATTGGTGAAACAAAGCGGTCTGTCGGCACTCGTGTTTCTGAACGTGAGCGTTGTACTAGGTTGCTGCGTATAGCCGGTTCTGCACTTGCCGAGCATAGGCTGGAAACCGGACACCATATTCAGTTTAATTCGACCAAGATCCTATCCCGCACTAACCATTTCTATGGTCGCAAAATCCGTGAAACTATAGAGATCTTTAAGCACCCCAATAACCTTAACCGCGATGATGCCTACCCCCTATATAACGCTTGGCAATCCTGCATTTATAATCTACCCAACCGCAACCGTAACGCTCCATTGACCCATGACCCATTATCCATATATAAAACCGTCCCCCATCGACTTACACCAGTTTCAGTGCAGTAGTTCAGCCCTGAAGATGTCCCATACAAATGGGTACGAAACGTCGGCAGATATACTAGTGACGCGGTTCCAGCCCGGAAACCCAGATGCAGATAGCATGGACCACGACCGCGGAAGTCTACGTACCAAATGAAAGAGCAGAATTTACGCACTTTCAGATTCAGAGAAGGCAAAGATATGAAAATATTCATCATCATCTACGTCCTGGTGATGATAAATGTTCAAAATGATCAATCAAAACAATGATAGAAGAAATCGTTTTTTTTTTCATTATTGTAGTATTGTTTTTTCCCTTATATTTCGAATTCTAATTATTTAAGATTTAAAACTTGCATTAATCGAATAATAAAAACATCTTTATCGTACGGAATTGTACAAAATTAGGCTTCCAATAGTTTTTATGTAATAATTGCTGTTGAATCCATGTAATAATGACTTCTGAATGCACCACTACACGAGATAGTGTTGCTGTTTTTACTTTATATGTCGTGTACTTGTAAATACTTGCTCATCTACTTAGAAAATCGATTATCACAAATTGTAAAGGCGATACATTATACATACGTGTATTAATCAGATACCAACTTAAATTACAAGAATTACTGAAACATTGTAGAAACGTTTATACATGAACTATGGCTTTAATCGTGGCCGGTTTACTAACACAATTACAATCTTCCATCCTCGACGTTCCCATCTCCGTCCCTTACATTCTCTTCCATCTAGTTAATGCACCTCGTTCTCATCAACCCTTAATCCAATACAACTCATCTACCGCATCGACGTAACAGCTACCACCGCACTCGTACGAAACTTAACCAAATTAGGATTGAAATGAGCGCCATGGGCCAGACTCACTGACTAATCATAATCGAGTTCGTTTAGAGAATAGCCTATTAACGTTGCTGTATGAACGGATCAAAGAGACAACCTCACTCAAGGTATACCTGCACGTTAGCGAAAAGCTTTTTGAACCGGAGACGTGCAGACATGTGTTACGTGATGTTTCAATGTAGAATTTGTAATGGTGGAACTTCATAAGCACAGCGCACACCGTAATAGTTTCAAAACAATAAGAATAAAGATTGAGAAAGGTTATATTAGAATAAAGTTATATAATCTTCACTTTGCTAGATGATTGGATAATAATTATGTTGGTAAGTAAATAATTGCGTATTTCACCGATAGGTGGCGCTAATGACGCTATTTTTTAAAGCATATTTAAGTTCTAGAAATGTGAAGTACCCAATAACCCATAATGTTTAAAAGAAAGTGTCATCAAATTACACAGGTAAATATAAACTGGTGTATTTTAAATTTCGCGGGGTATTAATATCTCACGTTTATGCATAAGTTGGTAGTGTTGTTCTGAGTTATAATTTAGATTAAATTAAATATTATTTTACAAATGCATTACAAAAGTTAACTTTAAAAAAAACAAAATTCACCATTTTACCTTTTTTCTCGTTCTCTAACCACCATTCCATCTCCCCCCTCCCGAAGGTATCATCCCTTTTGTCCTTAGTCGAGAGTCTAAATACGAAGTCGCTTCCTAATACGACAAGTTACTGACAGGGGATGGGTATTTCTTTAAAAACAAGGTCCGCATCCCGAAGTAGCCGGCCTCATTAAGGGTGGTTAGCGAAGTAACCCCCGCTGACAAGGGTGGTCTGTTTGCATGCTCGAATAACTTACAAATTACCCTCGGAGAACAACGTTAAAAGACTTTCTCTCTCCAGGAGAAATAAGCCGTTCGATCCCTGTGGTATCACGGGAAATGCAACAGTCATTCGTTTCGTATTTCCGGTCTGAGAAATACTCGTTATGTGAGATATCGTATGCTAGTACGCGTCGACGTGTTTTATATTGTATATAAAAATGTTAAAAAATTAGGAAGAATGATTTTAAAATAAATACAGCATTTTTATGAATATTCTTAAATAATTTTCCACGATTATAAATGTTTTTATGCTGTTACGTGGATTGCCTTTTAAGTTTTGCATGTAAAACTGGAATAAAACTGGCGTTTATTTTCTGGCCCATATGAGTAAATCCAAGATTCACCACCACTGACAAAGTTGTACACGTTTTTAGAGTTCCCGGCGTTGAAGTGAGTTTTTTTGGCATCAATTCACCCTAATTGCTTTCTGTTCTTCGATCAACAGATGCAGTATCCAAGGGGAAACTACTTTTTTTACACACAATTCTTTATTCAAAATTTTTTGAACTAAGATCTTTGAAATTCCCAATAATGCTTTAATCTGGCAATACGTCACATATCGATATTCGTTGATGATCTTACGCACAGTATCCGAGTGACTGTCGTTTTTGGTGAACCTGCTCTTGGTTCGTTTGAATTTTCCATACCAGCGAGAAACTGTTGATTGATGTGGTGCTTCATTGCCGGAAACAGAAACCAACTCGGCGAGGCATTCTTGTTGAGATAATTGTCTTCGAAAATTATAAAAAATTATTCCGCGAAAATGTCCTCGGTTTAATGTAATTTTTCAACTAACTTTGACAGTTCGTTGTAGGTACAACACTGCACATATCGCACTGAAATTTAGGATTTAGGTTAACCGAAGATGGAGATTAATTTTTAGTACTGACATTTGATTAGTAGTGCCCTCTATGACCCACTATGCAAAACTTTAGGACATTTCACGTACGAACTTATAAAAATCAATTCTTATTTCTACATTACAAATATTAATTACTTTTTTAATATACATAAGTATATGACCTTACTAAATAATTATATAAATACATATATCTTTACTTCTTTTTGCTATTGTTTTTTATTTATTCAACTATTTGTTATATACTTATATAGATATACATATAATACTATATGGCATATTAAAAGACGCGGAACGGTACTGATCAGATTTTTAATTTGTTAAAGCAATCGCCTGGAAAACGATAGATACAAGTTCGAATCTTGTTCAATGCAAAAAATTTTTAATTAATGTTCTGCAATTATTAGTAACGATTGAATAACAGGAAATGTTACTTTATATTAATTATATATTTATATAATTATAAATTAAAAGAAAAATCATCCATATATCCGAAGTTGGTATTGATTCTGTCTAATTTTCCTCCAGATTTCGAACCAATAAGGTTGATATATAACCCCTTTCCACAATTAACTATTTGTAAATTCTGTATACGCATTTCGACAACCAAGTTGTCATCATCAGCAGATAATTTCAAAGTGTCGCACCTGGTAAAACACGGCGAAGAAATTGTACGAAAAATACACTCCGTACGCGATCCGCACCGTTGCAAACCAAGATGTGCACTGTGTCTGTTTCACAAGATTTTTAAAATACTTTTACTTAAACTAACATGCACTACTTCGAAAAAGGTTATTATGGTCAAAAAGTGTGTGTGATTTATGTGTGTTTTATGATATTGCTCCTCTTGTCTTTCAGCAGAGAGAAGAGAGGCGTTTGCAGAGGGCCGGCCTCATAAACGTTAACCAGATGGCCTGAATTCTTTACGATGTACATGCTTTCATACGCGTCCAGTTCGCGATAATTGTACACGTTCTTTATCAAATGTAAACAATCCATATTAACACTGTGGTTATTTTCTAATACATGTCTCGCTATACCCGATTTTTCCGGTCGGTTGAATTTTATGTGCGAAAGGTGTTCTTTATACCTGGTTTCGATCGATCTTTTGGTTTGGCCGATGTATTGTTTATTGCACTCTAAACATTCAATTCGGTAGATTCCCGATTTTTTAATCTCTTCAATTTTGTCTTTTGCATTTCCTAACAGCATTTTCAGGGTATTATTAGGGCGTGAACATACTTTAAACCCGTGATCTTTAAAAATACTATTCAGATTTTTTGTCACACGATGGAAAGGTAAACAAACAAAATACTTTTCCCGATTGCTCTGTGGTGAAAGACATGTGGTGTCACGGATTGTTTTTCTTATGTTGGCCTTTCTAATTAATCCATAGATTATTTCCGAATCGAAACCGTTGTATACCGCGATATTCTTAATGAGGTTCAATTCTCTTTCATATCTTACTTTTGTTAATGGGAAATTGATCAAACGATTAATCAGAAAATTGAATGAAGCCATCTTCTGTTGCATGCTGTGATTTGAGTCACAGCATAAAATTCAACCGACCGGAAAAATCGGGTATAGCGAGACATGTATTAGAAAATAACCACAGTGTTAATATGGATTGTTTACATTTGATAAAGAACGTGTACAATTATCGCGAACTGGACGCGTATGAAAGCATGTACATCGTAAAGAATTCAGGCCATCTGGTTAACGTTTATGAGGCCGGCCCTCTGCAAACGCCTCTCTTCTCTCTGCTGAAAGACAAGAGGAGCAATATCATAAAACACACATAAATCACACACACTTTTTGACCATAATAACCTTTTTCGAAGTAGTGCATGTTAGTTTAAGTAAAAGTATTTTAAAAATCTTGTGAAACAGACACAGTGCACATCTTGGTTTGCAACGGTGCGGATCGCGTACGGAGTGTATTTTTCGTACAATTTCTTCGCCGTGTTTTACCAGGTGCGACACTTTGAAATTATCTGCTGATGATGACAACTTGGTTGTCGAAATGCGTATACAGAATTTACAGTTATATATCAACCTTATTGATCAAGTCAATCAACCACAGGCTCCATCAAATTCAACTATTTCGAACCAAGTCAAATTAAAACTTCATGCAATACATAAGAGAGTCATTTACAGACCGAATTATACACGTCTACGTCAAACCCGTTATTAAACATATTACCTTCGTAAAAACTTAAATTTTTGCATGACGGAACTGTAAAAGTTTAGCGATCTCCTTTGATGTCTGTATGTATGAATACGCATATATTGTACCCTAAATATACTCCCCTGACATTACCAAATTACGAACTGAAAAATCTTCATATGCAATAGCACTGGTTCTAAATGCCTCATTATCTTGAACCAGTGTCATGTACAGGGTGTGACGGCGCAAAAAACTCCGAACAAAGACCAACTGCGGTCCATAATGGATATGTTGCATTTGTTTCTGCACATTGAACTATATCACAAAAGGGCTCTGAAGCGATACTCGGCAATTAGGGCGGACCAACAGTCATGTGATACCATCTATATTAGAATTCTAAATCTGCCCGATCGTGCTTGAAACAGTTGAATTTTCATTTAGTTTCTATTCCATTAAAGTTTTAATCGTTACTATTTTATAAATTGATTGATTTATATTTCAAAAAGGAACTTAAAAATTATTGAATTGTAATAAAGGTAATCGGCACTTTAATCACGTTAATGTGGAAGTTTCTGTTACAATTGCCAAAGAGCTTTAAATACACCTAAACCCGCACAATACACTGAGCTTAACAAGTTTAGATAATAGACTCGTCGGTTTATGTAGATGTTTATGGTGGTTAACACACGTAAGCTCCATAAAACAGAGGTCTTAAACTAACAGTATTGAAGCTTGTATGTATATATAATTTTGTAAATTGAAATGAATTAGAACTCACGAAAATAAAAATCTCGATGAAGAACTTTAAGATAATAACAGACCGGTGTCTCATATACATATATATATATATATATAATTCTAAAAGGGGTTTTCTACTTTGTTAGAGCGGAAAAATGTCCTGATCTCATATATATATATATATATATATATATATATATATATATATATATGTATACACATTAAAGAGAGGTAGATAATGATAATAATAATCTTTATTTCGTCCAACAGAAACCAATTATAGAACAAATTAAAAAAAGTACAATACAAACTAAATACAACATTAAAATATAAAGGTATACATTAATGAATAATATTACTGCCTCCCTCTTTCGTCCAATACATAAATGTATTGACCGACAAAGAGAGAGGTCAATACATTTATGTACTGGACGAGAGAGGGAAGCAATAATATTATTCATTTTTTTCCTCATTGGAAATGATATAATAAACGCTTTGAGGAATCGTTTCAATAATAACACAAATCTTTCTGAGGATCTGTAAATTCCATGAAACATATGTAGTAGACAGGGTGTTATTAATAATAGAATGATTCCTTTTAGCATTCTTAAAGTATATTGTTGATATAAATATTAAAAATATATATAAATAGAAATTAAAGTATTGCTAATAGAGATTAAGACCAAAAACCGAATTACAGACAGCTGCTACAATGGTTTCCCAAATAAAACGTTCGTATTTTTGCTCACATGTATTAAAAGGGCTTTATGTAAAACATTTGTTATTCTTGGAATAAAAAAAGTGTCATTAATTCGACTAGAAACACTTAGAATACGTATGAGGAATAACAGACACCCTAACTTTTTAATAACGAAATCAACAGTGATACGTAATACCTGAATTCTTTGTGTTATCTATCTATGCTTGCAGTTCAGTTACAATAAAGGTTTGGGCATATGTTCGATACATTTTTAGCTTGAAATTGCTTCAATGACACACCCTCAAGCTGTAGCAATCATGTCGTTGGACATCAGGTATATAATACTAAAAATTCAGATAGAGGTTAGGCCTTTTATAAATTATTCGAATTATAGAATTAGTAGAGGTGGTCTGTGCTCACTTTGAATAAATTTAAAAGTATTTTCAAATAGTTAATTTGGTAGTAAAATTCTATTTTTAGTTCTAGTTTTGTAACCGGATTTTCAACTAATTGGATTTGATTTAAAACATTAACTAGGAGTGGATATTAAAAAATATAGTTACTAATAAAAATAGAATTCTTTTGTAGAATATTTAGGTTTTTGTTATCTGTTTTTAGAAAATGGTTTAAAAAATAAAAAGATTCGAATTCAGCCCTCTTGGTACGTGAAATAATAGTTCTGAACTAGCAGAATATAGATCTTCCATTGTTCATTACAAAATCATTCAGATCTTGCAGATAATGCAAACACAAATTCAAGATTTTATATTTTGCAATGGCCTTTCAAGCTGCTTATTCTCTCACGGATAAGGCCAAAGAGTTAGACAATTTTTGACTTCGGAATCGTTTTTAGGACCTTCGAAAGTATCAGCACGCGAGCATTTATTAATATACAATAATATTTCCAAAATGCCAATATTTGCGAGTATACCCCTTTGAAAAAATCGAGTTTTTCGACAAAATAAAAAGTTTCGAATTCAGCCCTCTTAGTACGTAAAATAGTAGTTCTGAACTGGCAGAATATAGATCTTCCATTGTTCATTACAAAATCATTCAGATCTTCCAGATAATCCAAACACAAATTCGAGATTTTACATTTTGAAATGGCCGTTCAATTTTCTTATTCTCTCACAATTAAAGCAAAAGAATTAGACAATTTTTGACTTCGAAATCGTTTTTAGGACCTTCGAAAGTATCAGCACGCGAGCATTTATTAATATACAATAATATTTTCAAAATGCCAATTTTGCGAGTGTACCCCTTTGAAAAAATTGAGTTTTTCGTCAAAATAAAAAGTTTTGAATTCAGCCCTCTTAATACGTAAAATGGTAGTTCTGAACTAGCAGAATATAGATTTTCCATTGTTCATTACAAAATCATTCAGATCTTGCAGATAATCCAAACACAAATTCAAGATTTTACATTTTGAAATTGCTTTTCAATTTTCTTATTCTCTCATGATTAAGCTAAAAGAGTTAGACAATTTTTGACTTCGGAATCGTTTTTAGGACCTTCAAAAGTGTCGCCAAGCGAGCAATTATTAATATACCATATCATTTTCAAAATGCCAATTTTTGCGAGTATACCCCTTTGAAAAAATCGAGTTTTTCGACAAAATAAAAAGTTTCAAATTCAGCCCTCTTATTACGTAAAATAATAGTTCTAAACTAGCAGAATATAGATCTTCCATTGTTCATTACAAAATCATTCAGATCTTGCAGATAATCCAAACACAAATTCAAGATTTTGCATTTTGTAATGGCCTTTCAATTTTCCAGGCTGGAAGCGCGTCTTCGATCATTCTACTACTAACGTTTCGTCACCATTTGTATAGGACATCTTTCAGGACTTAACTACAGTTACTACTTTCGTTACACTGAGACTCAGTCTCAGTGCACCGGGGATTTAATTGTTGCTACTTAAGCTCTGAAGATGTCATGTACAAGTGGTAAAAAAACGTCGGTAGCAGGATTATCTTAGATATTCCAAGATGGAGAAGATATGGACAACAACAAGTCCACGAGCCACAAAAGCAACCTTGTACGTAAGTGTTTTAGTTAAGTTTTGTTTTAGTGCTTGTTTTTTTCTCATATTATTAACGGTCACTAATCAATTTAACAATATCTTGCGATTTACTATCGCGATTATCCTGGTGAATATTGACTTAGTGTCTTATAGTGTAAGATTCTAGGTTCCAACAAGGGGTACGGTTATGTGTGAGCCTGTGTATCTTGCAACGAAAGCCAGCTAGTTTGTGTTGTCTTACTGAAATATTTAAAAGTTTCTGCATCTCCAATATAAACAATATTTTATACTAAACTGTACTTTTCTGTACACAGCATTTACCAGTAACAAACACAAAAGGGCCATGTAATCTACACTTCTCAAATTGCACGTAACCCACACACACACACACACTTACCCGTATATTAGTAGCCAGTTTTTGTTTGCAGTATTGTACATGTCCCCCGGTGCGACCTCAAATGTCGACCGAATTGAAAAGATCGCTGAAAATTCATATTGTAATGAACCGTGAAACTCGTGATCATACGGCATTCACTAAAATAGCTTTGTTTGCCGATCGTAATTGCTGGCAGCTAAATGGAATAAATAAAAGGTAGACTATCGGTTTCAGAAAATTATCCTCCACGAAGACATTGATAGCCCGTCTCCAGGATTTCTTTGTTGCTGTTGATGTGGTCGTCGTTTTACATGGGATGCGAAAGAATGGCGTGCATTCGCGTTGAAAGACGGGCAATAAGAGAAAAAGAAAAAAGATAATTGAGATCCCCTTTTACAACAATAAAGGAAACGCATGATATTTAATTACTTGAAAATGCATAATAAAAGCAATTAAAGCGAAATAATTGCAATATTCTTCAGGATTATAAGATGGAGTCGCTGTAAATACACCACTCAAAATTGTTTACGTATTTAGAAGTTGCCAAGGTAATTGAAAAGAGTATATTAAATGCGCTCAGGCGTAATCGATTAAAAGGTTTTTTTCCTCCTTTTTTATCATTTAAAATTCAATAGGAGTTCACAAAGAAATGTTTTAATACAATTTTTTTTCAATTAAAATGACTTCGTTGAAGGCAACATGCAGCAGTACCCAATGTTCATGATCATGAGAAATAAAAACATATTTTGTTAAAGTTTTATTAGGTGATTATCATTTCTTATATACAAAGTGATCAGATTAAAGTGAATTATACAATTTTGTCTTGTTAAAATGATTAGACGTCTGGTAAAATTTATCTCGTCGATAAAACTAACATATAGGAACAATGGTATATATTACTTAGTACATCCAGTTTTTCAATAAGGATATAACTTTGTATTTAAATAAAACAGAATAATTGAGATATTGGGCTGCAATTTATTCCAGGTGCAGTACACATGTTAAATTTAACTATCGAATTCAATCTCGTTGATACGACCACCACGAGCACGTTTGCAGCGATCGATTCTTTGGAGCCAATTTTCCACCGATCTTTCACACTTATCGGGCGAGGAACGTTGGTAATTTCACGTTCGATATTTTCCCTGAGCTTCTCTAACGTTGTTCGCTTGTTGGCATAAACCAACGACTTATTGTAATCCCATAAAAAGAAATTCAACGGCGTTAAATCGCATGAGCGAGTTGGCCACCGAACTTCCCCTTCAATAAATCAATTGTTTGTCTAGCTGTGCGGCATGTGGCACCATCTTGTTGGAACCACATATCACTGTTGTCAAGTTCATCCAATTCAGGGCAAAAATAGTCTTCCAACATTGCACGATAGAAAACTCCATTGACCGTAACATGACGGCGAAAAAATATGGTCCAATCACACCTCCGGCATGAAATCCACATCACGCAGTCACTTTTTGTGGTTGTAATGGAGTCTCTTGAAGCACACGTGGGTTTGTTTCTACCAAATAACGTATATTTTGCTTATTGACAATGTCATTAAGCCAAAAATGCGCTTCACCAGTGAAGATAAACTTTCGATGAAATTTAGGATTTTCTTCAAACTTTGCTAGAGCCCAATTGGAGAAGTTTTGGCACTTCAAATGATCCAGAGGCTTCAATTCTTGAGTCAATTTAATCTTGTAACGGTGCAAGCCAAATCTTTACGCAAAATACTTCACAATGTGGTTTAAGAGATTCGCAATTCCTGTGAATGGCGTGGTATCAACTGGTTTATCTCATTTTGAAGTGAAGCATTTACAGCTGCGATGTTTTCGGTACTTCGATCGGTGCGTTATCTCGCTGATACAGAAACGTCCAACAGTGAATATTTAACTCGAATTTATCCACAATAGTACACACACTCTGTCTGATGGGACAATTATTACGACTGAAAATTGAAGTAAGCCCTTTTAAAGTTGCGACCATTTTTGGCTAAGAGGAAGACAATGATGCTGAAGACAAGACAATACACCAGCTCACAAATCCGTTATTGCAATGGCCAAAATTAATGAATTAAAGCTTGAATTGCTATCTCATGCAGCCTTTTCGCCAGATTTAGCCCCCTCGGATTATTTTCTGTTTCCAAACTTGAAAATGGCTGAGTGGTCAAAGACTTTCCGAACGATGAAGAAGTGATATCGGCAATTAGTGGCTATTTTGAGGAGCAAGACAGTTCTTATTATAAAAAGGGTATCGAACTTCTTGAACATCGCTGGGAAAAGCGTATAGACCTGAAAGGAGATTATGTTGAAAAATAAATATATTTCTTTCTAAAATTCTTGTATTTTCTTTGTTGGGTTGGGTACTTCTGGGACCACCCTCGTATGTATTATATGTAAAGGGTTTTCCAAGAGAGACTTGACAACTTTTAATTCAATTTGTGAACGCACCCTTTCACTAATCATCGAACTGTCACTGTCAATTTATTCAGTAAACTTAACATTTTCATCATGGTAAAGTACACGAACGAACAACGTCTGCAAATTATAAAAATTTACTACAGAAATTCGGAGTCGGTGACCGCTATTTTAAGAGTGTTAACTCCGGTTTTCGGTCGTAATTCTCGCCCTAGTAGACAGGCAGTAACAAGTTTAGTGCAAAAATTTGAGTCTACATATTCGTTGTGTGATGTTGCCGTGCCAATGAGACAACGGGTTGGTCGAAGTGTCGAAAATATCGCTGCCGTTGAAACATCCGTAGCAAATGATCCAAATCAGTCAATTCCGGCGTTCTCAAGAGTTGGGCATCGCCCAGACCACTTTATGGCGAATTTTGCGTAAGGATCTTGGTTTGCACCCATACAAGATCAAGCTGACTCAAGAATTGAAGCCGATGGACCATTAGAAGCGATGTACGTTCTCCGATTGGGCTCTGGAAAAGATGCGCCAAGATGATCAATTTCATCGCAAAATCATTTTCAGTGACGAAGCTCATTTTTGGCTCAATGGGTTAATCAATAAGCAAAATATGCGTTATTGGTCGGGTGAAAATCCACATGTGCTTCATGAAACACCACAAAAAAATAACTGTTTGGTGCGGTTTGCATGCCGGCGGCGTCATAGGGCCATATTTTTTCGTCGACGATAATGATCGTCACGTTACTGTGAATGGTAACCGTTATCGCGCCATGATTACCGATTATTTTTGGCCCGAATTGGAGGATATGAACTTGGACAACATGTGGTTTCAGCAGGACAGTGCCACAAGCCACACAGCGCACGTTACAATCGATTTATTGAAGAGTAAGTTTGATGAGCGTGTTATCTCAAGAAATGGACCAGTCGATTGGCCGCCTCGTTCGTGCTATTTTACGCCTCTAGACTTTTTTCTTTGGGGCTACGTCAAGTCATTGGTCTATACCAACAAGCCGACAACGTAGGAAGAGCTCAGAGCCAACATTGAACGCGAAATAGCAGCCGTTTCGGCCGAATTGTGTGGCCGAGTCATCGAAAATTGGGTCCAACGAATCGACCGCTGCAAACGTGCCCACGGTGGCCATATGAACGAAGTTGAGTTCCATTCATAAATGTTTTGATTGTACGTCAACCCGATAATAAAGTTTTTGAAATATCTCAAAAGGTCTGCATTTTATTTTGAAAAAAGGTGTCAAGTCCTTACTGGAAAACCTTTTATATCAACCTTAGTGATTAAACATAAAAAGGGTATCGAACTTCTTGAACATCGCTGGGAAAAGTGTATAGACCTGAAAGGAGATTATGTTGGAAAATAAATATATTTCTTTCCAAAATTCTTGTATTTTCTTTGTTGGGTTGGGTACTTCTGGGACCACCCTCGTATGTATTATATATATATATATATATATATATATATATATATATATATATATGTATATATATATGTATATATATATATATATATATATATATATATATATATATATGTATATATATATATATGTATGTATGTGTACTTGATTTTGTGAAGAAATTTTATTGCGCCTCTGTTAATGAAATGTTTAATTTAAAATAAAACAATTTCACGCCCTGGTTAATTCTAATATTTGCGTAATGCCATTAATACCCTTACATAAATAGCAAAATTTGTTAAAAAGAAATAAAAACAGAAGTTTCTCTTTACCTTAAGAGTCTGTCGCAAAGATTATTTAATTATTTTTCTTATTGATAGCTGCAAAGTAGACCGTTAGAAATGTATTTTGACAACAATATAATTAAGAGGTTTTATGTTTAATTAAATCGGCGACATTTTCAAAGGAAAATATCCACTTTTTCAAAGACTACTACGAAATACGAAACCAATTCTCACGCCGGTGCATTGTTTAAAATACTTTTCGGTTTTGCACCACTTAATTTATTCACTTTATCGAAGAACAATGAATGGCGAGAAATGAATTCGTTTTAAGTTATTAATATTACCATTAAATGTTGCAAAAGTAAAGCGGCGATTAAGTGTAACGGATATCGAATATGTAACACTTCGAGATTATGAGAAAGGAAGGAATTATCCATCGGATTCACTTTCTAATTTGATGCAGATTTAATTAAGTCGATCGAACGGAAAAGACTTTTAGTGCGACAAATCAGAATTTGCGAACAATATCTGATAAATTAAACGTTTAATTGCGCTCTGTTCGTAAATAAAATATCGAAGTATGTGAAATGGGTCGTTTAGAAAGTGCTAAAATAATTAAAACTTTATCGAGAGTCTCTATCTTGAATGATTGAAAACAACAATTGCAAGAAATGACTGACAGAGGGCAAGCTAAAAAGATTTAACTGTTAATATGTACAGGTTGGTAGAAAAGTTTTGAAAGCGACACCTATTAAGCAGTAGAAGAATCAAAATTCATACGCCATTTTAATATTTCATGTGTCATATGAACACACTAAAAATTTTATCTCGATCTGTCTATTAATTCATTGTTAGCAATCCATTTGAATTAGACGTGTCGGTGTATTTTTTAACAATGGAAAAAACTGAATATCGCGCTGTGATAAAATTCTTTGTTTTGGAAGGTTTATCAGCAACAGAGATTCATACAAAAATGGTGCACGTGTTAAAGGAATGTTCGCCTTCATTTTCAACAGTACATCGATGGGTTTTAGAGTTTAAACGTGGTCGTACAAGCGTTGAAGATGAACCACGTAGTGGACGACCAAAAACTGCAACAACAGCAGAAATCATTGAGCAAGTACATAATATGGTTAGTGAAGATCCGAATTTGACTAAGCGTGAAATTGCTGATACCATAGGCATCTCAGACGAACGAGTACTCTATATTTTACATGAAGAATTACATATGAAAAAGCTGTTTGGAAAGTTAGTGCCGCATTCGTTAACAATTCAACAAAAACTGGATCGAAACCAAATTTCTCAGCGTAACTTGGTGCGTTTCAAGCGGAATAAAACCGATTTCTTGCGTCGTTTTATAACTGTGGATGAGACTTGGATCTACCACCATGATCCTAAATTCAAACAAGAACGATTACAGTAGACTACGGTTGGTTGTTCAACTCCAAAAGAGGTGAAGTCAGGACGATCGGCAAAAAAGGTTATGGCGTCAGTGTTTTGGGATGCAAAAGGAATTTTATTGATTGATTGTCTTGAAAAATGTAAAACAATTAACTCAGAGTATTATGGTAACCTTTTAGATCAATTGAATGCAAAAATTCGTGAAAAAAGACCTGGTTTAGCGAAAAAAAAATAATTTTTCATCAAGACAATGCGCCTTCACACAAAAGTGTTTTGACGATGGCTAAATTGAATGAATTAAAGTACGAATTGCTTGAACAACCACCGTATTCACCAGATTTGGCTCCGAGTGATTACTACCTCTTCAGAAACTTGAAACAATTTGTTCGTGGAAAGCGTTTTTCATCGAATGAAGAAGCTATTTCAGCCGTGGAACAGTATTTTGCAGAGCTTCCAGAGAATTACGGAGATGGTATAAAATTATTGGAGGATAATTGAAATAAATGTATTGAAGTTGAGGGAGATTACGTTGAATAAAAAAACTAATTTCATTTAAAAATTCACATTGTTTCATTTTTGCTTTCAAAACTTTTCTACCAACCTGTAGATATAAGAAGAAACAGAGGAAAACGGAATGGGAAAAACAATAAAAATGTAATAGAAAAAGAGATAAAAACCACTAATATACATTTGTTTATAATTAACGACATCTCGTAAGCTGTGCGGGAATTTGATTAAATAAATTATATGTTCGTGTATATGCTGCCATCTTCAGTAGTAACGATAAAATACTAAAAATCTTTGTAAATTATTTCTTTATTGTCTTTATTATAAAATATCTGCAATGAAATATCAAATATCATCATCGCTTCTTCTTTTAACATAGAATTTTGAAACACTTATACACAATTCAATGCGTCTGAAAGTATATGAGAAAAGGGAATTTCGGGGTCTATGAAAGTAATTTGATGAAGTCTGTGAGTTGATATATAACCCCTTTCCACAATTTTCGTATTATGTATACGTATTTCGATAATTATGTTGTCATGATCAGTAGATAATTAAACAATGTCACACCTGGAAAACTACGGCAAAAACCCCCACGTAAAAAATTCCGTACACGATCTGTACCGTTGAAAGCCAAAACGCACACTGAAGTCTATGAGTTGAACTGTGGTATTTGTCAAATATTCTATTTCGACCAAACAGGTCGTACTTCCAATAGTAGAATCAAAGAACACATGCACTACCGGTTATAAGCGTATATTTTCATATTATTCAAATTATATATATATAATAAAAAAGGAACTAGTAGGTAATTCGGTCTGTGAACTGAAAGACTTGATATTTTTTTCTTTAGACTCTATATTTCGCCACTGCTTGGTGGCTTCTTCAGGAGAACCAAGAAAATTATCAAAGCCACACACTAACTAGACATAACAATACACAACATATACCGTCACGATCGAAGAACATTATATGTTGTCTCATCTAACCTTGACACCTATTAAATCAATTTATCGCGACTCGAAACAATAATTTTATTATTATATTATATACATATTCACAATTACCTAAACATTTCTAAATTTACAAACTTTTACTGTCTATATCTGTATTAGTGTCACTCATACATTAATGTAGTCGTTACAAAATTAAACAGAAAACAATATAGTAACATAAAAAATGTTAAAAAAAACTTGAGAACCTGTTAAAGTGACCTTTCTCGTTGTGTCAGCTAGTAAAACGATTAGAAAAGCGCATTGGCGAAGCAATTATAAAGTGCTAGATGCGCCAAAAAAATTCAAATTTCAACTCATCCACTGTTCATCTTTGTGAGCGATAGTGCGGCCCTGTTATCCTGTACCTTCTATTATGTTAAAATAACTTAGAAAAGAGTCTTCTGGAAGTATTCACCATTACAAGTAAATTAAACAATATAACAAAAATAACTTCAGTTAAACACCGTATTGAAGTATTTCATCACGATCAGAGCGAGTATAAAGACATTTTAAAACCTCCAGATCGACATCTACACTTCGTACGGTAAAAGGATTAACTCGCGACGTTATCCATCCATCTTTAAAAACTGACACAGTGACAAAGCAAGAAACTCCAAATAGAAAAGAAGAGGGTTGAGAAAAACAAACTGGTCCGAGTGGCGCCAAGCTTCCGGTATGGTTGCCAACATATGGATACTATCGCAACTAGGTAAAAGTAGAACTACCCCAGATTGAATTACTGAACACATAAAAATATGTACACTTTATTAAATAAACAAACTCTTAAAGTGTTTTCAAATAATTTCTACTTGGAAGTCGGAGCAGATATATTAGTCCTCTTTAAATAAAATAATCTTGGGAATACAAACATGTAGATAAATCCGGGGGAAAAAAAGTCAATTGTCTATAAAGTATTCTCGTCAATTTGTTAATATTTCGAGTTACCACGGGTATAAAATTTAAAAAAAAACAGAAAGTAAAATTACTATTTACTGGTATAGATGGCGTCACTTCCTTTCTTTTAGATAAATATTATTATATTGGGTTGGCAACTAAGTACTTTCGGTTTTGTAGTATAAAATACAACACTTTTTTTTTTAAACAAAGCATACTTTTTAATCAATTATATATTTTCCATTTTTCTCAATGACCTTTTTCCATATTTCTTTCAGGTGCAAGTTTCCGCGCTCGTAAAATTTCTGATCCTTACCTGCAAAAAAGTGAACCAGGTGCGAGTGAAGGTCATCATCATTTGTGAAAGTTTTACCATTCAAAGAATTCTGCAAACTTCGAAATAAATGGTAATCAGATGGTGCTAGATCAGGGCTGTATGGGAGATGTGGCATCACTTCCCAGCCAAGCTCCAAGAGTTTCCCACGAGTTGCCAAAGATGTGTGAGGCCTTGCATTATCTTGGTGGAAAACTACACCTTTCCGATTTGACAATTCTGGCCGTTTTTCTTTGATTGCTTCATCCAGTTTTATTAATTGTTGACAGTAAACATCAGAATTGATCGTTTGGTTCCTTGGAAGCAGCTCAAAAAACACAACACCTTTGTAATCCCACCAAACTGACAGCATGGTCTTTTTTGGATGCAATTCAGCTTTCGATGTGGTTTGAACTGGTTTATCGTGTTTGCTCCATGATCGTTTTCAAACTATGTTACTGTACAGGACCCATTTTTCATCACTAGTGATGATTCTTTTTAAGAAAGGGTCGGTTTCATTTCGTCTAAGGTACATATCGCAAAAGTTGATTCTTTGTGTTAAATGAATTTCTTTCAATTCGTGAGGTACCCAAATATCAAGCTTCTTAACTAGCCTAAGACATTTTAAATGTTTTTCAATTGTTGTGTGCGATACATGTAGCCTCTCCGCAACCTCTCGAACAGTTATATGACGATCCTCTTCAATTATGACTTTGACTTGTCATCATCAACTTCAATAGGCCGACCAGAACGTTGCTCATCTTTGAGGGAAAAATCTCCAGAACGGAATTTTTTATACCAATTCTGACACGTGCGCTCTGTTAAGCATTTAGCACCATAAACTTCACATATCTTTTTGTGAACCGCAGCAGCTTTCTTTCCTTTACGGAAATAAAATAGTAAAATATGTCGAAAATGTTCGTTTCTGCACTCCATTTAAAATTAACCCACAACTAATAGCTTTAATAAAAATCACGCACTACTTGCTTCTGAAATTACGTCAATGTGACTAGTATCACGCGACAAACGGTAAAGTACAGCACTAACATACGTTATACAAAAAATAAAGCAACGCTCTCTATCGGCAAAAACGGAAAGTACTTAGTTGCCAACTCAATATATTATTATTATTAATTGTTTGAGCTGTTATTAGATTTACACGTGCATCAATTATAACACCTTTAATTACAAAACATAAATTCATCAAAAGAAAGGTTAAAATTAATAACACTTTTACAGTTGGCAAGAAAACATAACGCTATTCAAGAGAAAAAATATTTTCGTCTACTAAAATTAATTAAAAAGAAAAAAATAAAATTCCCAATAATTTAATGCATTACTACTTAACTTTCCCAAAATAAAATTACCTACGGAGCATAAATCAAAGTTAAAACGAAAGAAAAAGAAACAACTACCAGGCTCTGCGAAGTCATTAATTTGAAATCTGCATCTTTGAAAGGTATCTGTCAGCAATACTATCATATTATGAATACATTAAACGCGGAGAATGACTGAATTCTGAAGATAATAGAGTTGTAATTCATTTAGGCTACAAACCATGCCCCGAGGCCACGTTCTAACATTACCGGGACCGTTCCAAAACAATCTAATTCCGTGGTAGCTCACAAACACAATTATTCACACACGCCTGATTCGATATGGTGAATACTAAGTATTCACGTAGCGAAATTAACGTGCTGTATTAAATCTCTGTACTTGGGGACTAATATATCTATCCGTTCCAAACTTGGGTCGCGTTAGATTGTTATTTTACTATGTTCAACATGCATCTTATTAAAGTGAAATGGATTTAGAAACGTTACTTGTACTTTACTCATGTGAATTTGAAACAGAAAAGGTTTAAAAATATAATAATTTAGCTTCAAAAAGACGCTGGAAAGTAAAAAAGAAATTTATTGAATTTTCAAAAATATGTATATAATATACACAGTGTCTGATGTATTGTGTCATGATTATTGTACAATTTTCAAATAAATAAAAAATATATATTAGGTGCGCAACTAAGTTCTCGCTGTTTTTTTAATGAAAATGCAACTTTATTGTGAAAAAATGTTTACAAATGAATCATTTAAAATATTGCCCATCGCTAGGGACAACTTTTTCCCATCTTTTTGGCAGAGCTCGAATACCGTCACAGTAGAAGTGTTCGTCTTTTCAGGCTATCCACGAATCAAGCCATTTTGAGATGTCTTCATATGAGCGGAACTGCTGATTAGCCAGACCATGTGCCATTGAACGGAACGAGTAATAATCGGACGGCGCAATATCTGGGGAATATGGCGGGTGGGGTAGAACCTCCCATTTGAGCGTTTCTAAATGGGTTTTAACGGGTTTGGCAACGTGAGGCCGAACGTTGTCATGCTGTAGAATCACTTTTTCGTGCCTCTGCTCGTATTGTGGCCGCTTTTCGCGCAGTGCTCGGCTCAGTTGCATCAATTGAGTTCGATACCGTTCTCAGTAATGGTTTCGTTGGGTTTCAACAGCTCATAATAAACAACACCGCCCTGGTTCCACCAAACACACAGTAAAACCTTCGCAGCGTAAATATTCGGCCGAACCGACGACGTAGAAGCATGACTGGGCAGTATCCATGATTTTGTTCTCTTTGGGTTGCTGTAATGAATTCATTTTTCATCACCCGTAACGATGCGATGAAGAAAACCCTTCCTTTTTTGCCGCTGGAGCAGTTGTTCGCAGGCGAAACTACGACGTTCAACGTCTCTTGGCTTCAAATCATAAGGAACCCAAGTTCCTTGTTTTTGAATCATTCCCAACGCATGCAATCGCTGGGAAATGGCTTGGCGGGTAACTCCTAATGCTGAAGCAAGCTCTTTTTGCGTTTGGCACGGATCTTCATCGAGCAATGCGTCCAATTCAGCGTATTCGAAGGTTTTTTGGTCTTCCTTCACGCGAACGGTCGTCAACATCAAAATCACCGTCTTTGAAGCGACGGAACCAATCACGGCACGTTGTTTCACTTAGAGCAGCATCTCCGTAAACTTTTTGGAGTTCCCGATGCGCTTCAGCCGCCGTTTTCTTCGAATGAAAGAAGAAAAGCAGCACTTCCCGCGAATGACGATTATTTGGCACAAAATCAGATATTTTCACACAACCAAAAGTATATGACGCAAAAACAAAATCACTAATGTGTCAAAGCGGTTTGTTTGCCATATGTCTAAGCTTGGTTCATGACGTTTTGGGTGTTATTTCTAACTAGGACGTTTTTTAATCTCGCATCAATTTATTAATTAATGACCTACCGGCATTTGTAGTGTCTAAAGCAATTTCTTATTCATCATCCATTTGTATTTCTTACACGAGTAATTTCCAAGACTTCGTTTTTCATCTGTTTCCGAAACAAATACAAAGACTTATCTTCTAGTCTGTCCATATTTTGTCATTAACATTTTTAAATTATTCTGAGCAGTGTATCAAAGTAAAAGAGCCTGCCTTGTATACTGCATTCCTTTTGAAAAATACTCTGGCATTTCTATTAAACATTTCTTAATTAGAAACGAAGAAAGTCAGAGCAAACAGTTAAGATTAAACTCCTTTATGTTTATTCATCTAACTGAAGAAATAGATGGAAATAATTAGATCTTAAATATGGTTACTGAGCATTAAGTAGGTGAACTTCTGTGATGAAAACCAGTGCATTTAATATCACTCTACGTACACAAATACTTTCAAAGCTATTATTATAAAAAATGTAGAAATTCAGCAAAGTGTAAAAGAAATTATATTGAAGAAACGTATATTATTAACACGATGAATGAATTCGAACGATCAACGAATATATTTTTAATAAATTTGATTCTAATTTGCCAATTTTAAAAATACATTTACAATGATTCAAATAACACACATCTAATGATATATTCTCGTGCTATACGATACGCCAACACAAAGGCACCTAAAATTTCGTATTTTCGTCGTGGAAACCGATCGAACATTGTACACGGTCGACACTGGAATAAAGGCATCACATGTCTGGAGATCCGCAGTGCGTAATTCGAGCCCTGACTGTGTCGAAAATTAAAGAAAAGCTGATCAAATCTAGCGGATAAATGAGACGACCCCTAAATGGGGTTCGAATTACAAGTTCGAAATAAATACAGAGCGTTTTAAAGAGCCACTCTGTAATTACATACTACAGTTTCTGGAATTACTAGAAAATGGGTTTTTTTGTTCGTTTTCTTTTTAACCAATAATAATGGTGGAGTTTATACACATATAATGTAATATAATTGGTTCTAATCATTAACAATGTTCAATGATAGAAATAAAAATAATATTAATCAATTAAAATTTATATAATTTATATAATAAAAAGTTAGATATATTTAAGTTGTCATCATCAGCTGATGATGATAATCTAGTTGTCGAAATACCTATACAGAATACGAAAATTAATGTGAGAAGGGGTTATATAAGTAGCAACCTTAGTGATCGAGTGATTGTATGTGCTAGTGAATCGAGTAATTGTACTGCTTATTAATAAAATATATCTATTAATTAAATTTCATTTGTTACAAAAGATATTTGATGCAAACTACGTGTGTAAAGACCTTCGCCAACATTCAAGTAAATAAATCAATACATAAGCTGGAAAAATTGTCTTCGTGGAATTAGTTTGTAAATTACTAATGCATTTGATTGTATAGAAAAACGTACTCGTATATTCATACATATACATATGTATATGCATTTCAAATATTCAAATCGGTAATTTAAAAAATTATATTATAAAACTTCAAAGAATAAAGAAAATTATTTAATATTTAGGTTATTAACGTTTTCGTTGGTAATCGAATACGAATTATTAATTGTCATTGCATTCGCGAATCTGTCAGCTGGACTCCGTCGATCTCCCTTGACATTTGGCAGATTATCGGGGTGGCTGTGGTTCAACGACGCAGCGGCAGTCAATATTGTCGCATATAATACAAATCATCGCTCCTATACATATATGAGTTGAGTATCAAAAACAATACCAAAAAAACACCTCCGACGCGACTTTTTAAAATTTTTTACTTGTTTTTATACTCAACGAGAGGTCAATCACCTAGCTTTGTATGATTTTGAAATGAGACGATTTCTTCATACATTTTTTTATTGGAATTGTGTTTACGATTGACAGGAGATTTTAAAATTAAAAACGTATTTTTTTTTTGAAAACTAATTAAATATTTTAAAATAATTTTTTACCTAAAACATTCTATTATCTTTTTGTTCGCAAGAATAATTTTAAAAAATGCATTGATATGTATCTGTACAGCTTGTTTACAATTTTCGAGTTTTAACGAAATAAAATCCAAACACGTGAAATTTAAAACGTTTACTTCTATGTTACACACGCCACTATAGATTTGATCACGTATTTACAATTACATAATATTTAACCTTAAGTGATTAAGTTAATAAACCACAGTCTGTATCAAAATTTACCTTAAAAAAGTTATATTAAATATTAACATCCTATACTATAACATATTTCTTCCAAAAGGCTTTTATTGTTTCTACGAGGGTAGTCATTTATACTTCGGGAATAGCAAACAAGAAAAAATTTATCGAAAATAGTTTTATTGCTTTTGAAAATATTCTGCTTGAAAATCAATGCATTTTGCATTCATTTAAACCAATGCGAAAAGCACTGTGAAGGTGGTATCTCCAAAATATGAGTTTTGAATGCCTCAACTGCCTCTTCTGGTGTAGAAAACCGTTGACCACGAAGTTTATTCTTCACGTGTGGGAACGAAAAGAAATCACTGGGTATTAGATCAGGGCTGTACGGCGGATGGTTCATCAAATCAATGTTTTGCCCGGTCAAATATTCAATTGTTTGAACCGATCTGTAACAGCTCGCATTGTCATTGTGGAGAATGATCTGTCGTTTTCGGTTTGTTTTCCTTATTTCTTCAAAAACTTTTGGCAAACAAATAGTTGTGTACCATTCGGAATTAACCGTTCTACAACTCTCTAAAGGCACGGTTGCAACGGGACCGGGTTTTTCCGAAAAAACAGGCGACCATTTGTTTTATGTGCTTCGTGCGTGAACAGGTTTTGTTGGTTTTGGTTCATCTTGGAATACTCACATAGTCAACTGCTGTTTACTATCGGGCTCATACGTATAGATCCAAGATTCATCACCTGTGACGACTTTATAAATGTTCTTTGAAGCACCGCCATTGTATTTTTACGCATTTTTTGGCACCAATCGACGTGAGTCCTTTTTTGAACGGTTTTTAAATTATGTGGTACCCAACGTGAACATAGCTTCGCAACGGTTAAATGTTAATGCAGGATCTTATGCACGCTGGTGTTACTAATACTTGGTGATGCCTCGATTTCACGGTATGTCACATGACGGTCTTGCATTATCAATTCAGACACTGCATTAATGTTTTTCGACACGACATCATTTGTGGGACGACCTTCATGAAGTTCATCGTCCAAAGAACGCCGTCCAAGTTTGAATTCACTATACCAACGACATACTGTAGTTTTCGATTGTGCTTCATCGCCATATAAAGAATTCAGCTCGTCGATGCATTTGCATTCTTGTTGAGATAATCCACGCCGAAAGTTATGGAAAATAATTGCACGAAAATGTTCGCGAGATAATTCCATTTTTTCGCTGACATAAAATTTTCAAGTTACTGTCAACAATAGAAATAGCGACCGGATAATAAAACTGTCAAGGTTAATATATTGTCAAAAATGACAAACTTCACGATGCAATCATCAGATCAGGGTTCTGTTTCAGTTCCCGAAATATAAACGGCTACCCTCATAACAATTTTTGGTGCAGTCCAACGTGGTTCTATTTACTGCACACAATATTTTTTTTTATCAACACTCGTAATAATGCATTTATATATATATATACTACTATCAACCCTAAGTTCAATCGTTTTGCTACCAAATGCCGTTTGTTGAAAAACTCTTTATTGACAATCTGTAATTGCTACAGATTTCATATATACAGGATTTATCGAAATTTCAAGAATATTCTTAGCGTTACAACAGACACATTATAAAATTTCTCTTAAATAATCATCATCCACATCTCTAACGAGATCTGAACACGTAATAATAAACATACCGTTATTTAATCCGTCATATACTTTCAACTACATTCCGTAACATGTGTTTCCCGAACTGTCATACAATATCAGGTGTCTTATTAACCGATGGAATCGATTAACAATCCATCACAATACACCGCAGACCTGCTGGACGTTCATATTGAATCCCATTTTGTGTTCACATACTGTTCGACTCTAAATACAAAAGACTTGTATCGAATGTACAGTTTCTAATTCAGTATCGAAGTATTAATACACCTAATACACTAATTAGTTGAAATTGGAGTTTGTATAATTGGAAGAAAGTTTTTTTTTTTTTCTTTGAGACACGTAAATGAAACTCATCCGTATAGGTGTTGGATTGGAAAAGATGATTTCGTTCAGAAAAGGATGTCTACTGCACTAATAGCCTACTTCTACGGGTATATCCACCTGTAATTCTGTTAAATCCGCAGTTTAGTTATGTATACATATTAAGTACCTGGAATTCTTAACATAATGCTTGTTTAATTGAACGTTTCCACTTTCGTCTGTTAGTCGAACGATAGCTGTTGAATCCGGTGTTAGAGGTAACCGCTACAAGGAGAACTTTCTATAAAGTTATATGTTTGATGGTTTCGATATATTCGGCGTATGTTTCACCTGAACGTATTGATACATCCGTTAGTGAGATATTGTATAATGATTTCCGTTTTCGCGTTGTGATTATTGAAGATTGATATAAGAGCATTAACTATGTCGTGAGATATTGCCGTTAATAGTTGTATATAGAGATTACTTGATCAATAAGGTTGATATATAACCCCTTTTCCACAATTAACTATTTGTAAATTCTGTATACGCATTTCGACAACCAAGTTGTCATCATCAGCAGATAATTTCAAAGTGTCGCACCTGGTAAAACACGGCGTGCACATCTTGGTTTTGAACGGTGAGGATCGCGTACGGAGTTTGTTTTTTCGTGCAATTTTTTCGCCGTGTTTTACCAGGTGCGACACTTTGAAATTATCTGCTGATGATGACAACTTGGTTGTCGAAATACGTATACAGAATTTACAAATAGTTAATTGTGGAAAGGGGTTATATATCAACCTTATTGATCAAGTCAATCAACCACAGGCTCCATCAAATTCAACTATAGAGATTACGTTCTCGTAAAATTACGATCGCCTTTTCTTGAGAAAATACAGAGTCTGATTAAAAAGTTTTATAGCCTCAATGAAGGGTATGTTTCAAACCACGTATAAAAGTAACAAAAGTAGTAAATTGTGGATTGATTTTTATTGGTACCTAAATGGGAACAGTGTGCATGCAAACACATTTTTTTAACAAAATGAATTAGATTTTAATCTGGTACGTAGACTTCCGCGGTCGTGGTCCATATTATCTTCTTCTGGGCTTCCGAGCTGGAACCGCGTCACTGGTATAACTGCCGACGTTTCACTACTGTCTGTCGCACTGAAACTGTTTCAGTGCGACAGACAGTAGCGAAACGTCGGCAGTTATACCAGTGACGCGGTTCCAGCCCGGAAGCCCAGAAGAAGGTGAACTAGGTTTTCTTGTGGAATATGACAAAACTGTTTTGCGCTCTGCATTCTGCTAAAAGAGAAAGGACCAGCAGTGAAACTCTAGATATTCCAGCAGAACGAAGAAGAAACACGACCAAGTGAGGTCCTTCCTCTTTTAACAGAATTGACAACTCTGTTACACAACAGTTCTGACAAATTTGTTTTGAAAGCAAGTAATTGAATAATTTTTTCTCTTTGTCTTCGTCTTAATATATTTACAAAAAATTATGAATTAATATTACTTGTACTTCCAGATATTTTCTTTGATGTCTGTAACATTGTACTAACTTATTGATATTCATATTAATTTTCGATCTCTTTACATTATCATTATCCTGCCTTTGGTTCGACGTATGAGGGTCTGCTTGCTAGGCACAATTTTGATTCTCTTGGTATAGGCAGGGAGAAAGGTAGCGGCGGTTTTCTTTATAAATTAATAAATCATTTTATTGATTCTTCTGTGCTTTTGTGCCAGGTTGATTTCCTCGTGCCTAGTTTTGACACTAGATCATCGGCGACCTTCTCAATAGCTAGGGCAAGAACTAATGTTCTCTACATATCTACAAAAATGCTAATGTATTATACGAGGATCCCTTTCTTTAATTTGCATCTATTATTGTTCGTTCAGTTTTTTTTTTTGTATGACTTGGATTACATTATTGTAAGTGTGTGTATATTTTTTTGTTAACTGGATTCCTATTTCTTTGTATTACATGAACTGAACCTATTTTTGTTTCAATTTTAATTTTATTCTTAAGTGCATTATGTCATGTAAATGGTCTATGTAACTGTTGGGCATTAAAGATTATTATTATTATTATTATCCTATATTTTTCCTGGAATTTTTGGAAAAATTCCAAACAATATTCTTCATATCAAATTACGCCATACGTCCTTCAGGTGTTGGGATTTTAATTTATATATTTTACAAGAATTTGTGCAATTCTCTTCCTATTATTTTTTAATTATGCATCTGCATATTCATCTTCTGTTAGTCTGAAATTTCATTAGTTTCTGCCAATGTCCAATTCTGTTCTTAATTGCAAAACTTACTTAACCCCAAAATTATCTTTGGTACGTAGACTTCCGCGGTCGTGGTCCATGCTATCTGCTTCTGGGTTTCCGGGCTGGAACCGCCTCACTATTATATCTGCCGATGTTTCGTACCCATTTGTATGGGACATCTTCAGAGCTGAACTACTGCACTGAAACTGTTTTCAGTTGTCAGTTTCAGTGCAGTAGTTGAGCCCTGAAGATGTCCCATACAAATGGGTACGAAACATCGGCAGATATAATAGTGACGCGGTTCCAGGCCGGAAACCCAGATGCCCAAAATTATCGTTTCTTGTTCAGTTCGATTCGATTCTTTATTAATTCTACTACCTACAATAGATACTTCATTTCCGTTATTTTGGACATTATTATACGATTGAAGATCTTCATTTATTATTTCCAGACATCGAAATGCCTTGGAAAATGCTTTTGTGCTATAGTTATAACTTTGCCAAATCTGTTCAGAAATCCTTATAAAGTGTACGAGTTTCACGTCACTATGTAACTTCGTGTCATCTTTCTTCGATATTTCTACTTGCTTGGCCAATTGTTTTCAACAAGCTATAGGATGCTTTGAAGACTTTTTCGCTTTCCTTTAATATCTATGAGAATTTCCAAGTTCTTGAATGCTTTGACTTAACTCTACTTCTCTGTTGTCTATTCAAATATTGATTTTTTGGTCTTTATTACCCATTATTGTTATTAGCTTTCATTCTGTTATCATTAATTTTTTATGTTTTTATCTAACCTAACTTTTCCAATATATTCGAATAATTTCACAAATCTTCATAGATTACAATTTCCACCATGATTTTGAACAGTGTTTCTAGATATTTGTTTTTTATAGATTTCTATAACCTTCCTCAAATTTCTTCTTCTTTTTGGAAGCATTCAGTTTAGCTTTGTGCGAAGTGAAGCTATGAAAAGTGTGGAACTCAATGCGCCTCCTCATCGCAAGTGATTCTTCATAGCTTTTGAGTGCTTACAACAGCCTCTTGTTAACTTCTCTTTGTTGAAAACGCTTGCTTATTGCCTTATTTGTTGCTCTGTCAGATCGTTTTTCGAGGAAAAGAATGCTCGTTATACTTCTCGCTTTAGTGTCAGTACTTCGTTTACAATTGCAGATCAAATTCAGTGTTTTCGTTCAATTAAGAAAGTGAAAAAGTTTTTGCTGTATTAAATGTAACCCACAGAATTTAGAAAAGCTTAAGAAATCCTCTTATGTATTTATAATTGAAAATGTTAATATACGAAGGGATTTCGGAATAAACCCCATTGATAAGATAAATTAGGAATGCTACTTAACCATTTATTAAAGTTTAAGAAGAAGTTAATTCGACTGACCGACTCTCGGGCTACAAACAACGCAAAATATAAATGGACAGCACGCATTAATCTGTCCCATTTAAGCGAGTAAAAATAATTAGCTCTATCCGCCGTACACATGCCAAAACACAATTTAAATAATAAAATACATGACAGTCATCGGCACAAAACAATAATTCAAAGCGTAATCTCTTAAATGCCGGTCGAATACTGGTTTTCCAACGGTCCAACCAGACCAATGGACAAAATTAACTTATCAAAACACACACACACAGTTTACAGATAAAATGTTCCTTTTGTCTTTCTCTCTCGTTGTCCCCCTCGCTCGAACGAGCAGTGTATTTAAATGTGGTTGTGTAGAAGAATGCGTTATACTTCGGGTCGAAACGAAATATTAATCCTGAACAGTCATATCAAATATCACCTGTCCGATTACCACGTTTAACACAACGGACTTATAGACCCCTATCTCTGCTTAAATTTCGAGCAAACCACGACTCAAAATAGGCTTATACACTGACAAGAAAAGAAATGGATATTTAAGAGAGATAATGATATAATAGATACCTACAGTGATTCTTTTATACTTTGTATAAAATATAATAGCTAGATTTGAACTAATATTTGTACATAATATGAAAGAATATGTATTCATCCCAATGTTTTTCAATATCGTATCGTCTGTTTTGCGAAGGACTGTTCTAATGACGTTTCTTCTGCTTTTAAAATCCAGATGTTGCTCAATGTTTTTAAATACAGGTATTCCCCAAGATAATGTGTTAGGACATCTACTGTATTTTACTTTTGTATTGCTGATATATATATATATATTTATTTGTATTTTTAGTGGAACAGTGTATACCGTGCTTTCAAATTAAAATGCTACAAACACCGTATCATATTATATTCGGGTCTAGATACCGAATGCCGATCAGAATGTAAAGTGGTGGGGCGCGAGTCAGTCGAATCACAACAACGACTGACTACAGATTACAGATTAAGTAGTTGTTCGTGTCGCCTACAGTCAAATTAGTGGTGGGGCTGCAGCTAGTACGATCAGTAGTCAGTTATCGTCGTGATTCAAATGACTCGCGCCCCACCACTTACATTCTGATCGGTATTCGGTATAATGTGGTACAGTTTTCGTAGCGAGGTGAAATAAATGCACGGTATATATACAGTTATTTGTGAACCCAGTATAGCCTCCAAGTAGAAAGTTGTACCTACTTCTACTTTGTCTTTCCTTGTAAATTTCCATAGAGCTGCACAAAGTAGAATATTTTATGTAACTCTGCTTGCAGGGAAAAAAACGTATTTCGTAAGGTTTATTTTCTTATATATTTTGTACCATGAACCTCAAAATTTAAACACACATCAAGAAATGATAATTAAACTATATGTAGTAAACGCAGGTGTTCCCCAAGGTAATGTATTAGGACCTCCCCTATTTTTTCCGTTTTTATTGTCTATTTATCGAGCTTCTGAAAGCCGCTAACCGTCAAATTTGCAGATTATTCAAAAATTTTGGAAAAACTTGAGCTTAGACACAAAGTTGTTGCAAAAAACTAGGGAATATATACCAACGAAGCAAAATAAATTCACAAATTTTTTATTAACAACCGAATATACGTGAAATATCCTAAATTAAAATCGTTTTTTTTCATAATTTCTAATTTGCCTATAAACAAGAGTAATTTGAAAGAAATACATAGAATATACAAATGTATAAACATCTTACTAACAACACTAACAAACTTAAATAGTCATATTTAACGAGAAAAATAAAATTATTAAACAATATCCCACATCTACTTCATTCACCAATTCAAATCAAAAGCAACAAAAATTCTTTCACATCAGAACCCGAAGAGGTATTCCAACAAAGTCAACTGTAAAAAGACTGAACGAATACAGGCCGTACAGGCCTATACATACATGTACGTCACAGTAAAACAAGGATATCAAGAACGACTCTCCACAACGCTCTCGACACAAGGGCTCTTCATTATTTTCTATCACAATGGCATATCAGTCGTAAATGCGTGCGTGTGTGTGTGTGCGCGCGATCGCTAGGGTTTCGTTTACGCTTCATGGAATTCTTCAAGTGGTCGAATTAACATTCTAACTTCTAGATGACGTAGAAACAATGTATGAGAAAATATTCAGTCGCATTTTCCTAAAATCGAAGGGACGATTGGAGTGGCGAATGAAATAAAATGATTCGAATGTTAGTTATGGGAAAGAAAGCTCTGAGGACTGCTAAATAAAAGATTATAGGTTCCGATTGGATATTGTATGTAGTATTGGGTGAAGAAGTCGAGGAATTCATACGGTACCAAAAGGATGCAATCAATAGGGTTGTGGTATAGTAAAGGCAAGAGATAATTGCTGGAATATTAATTAGGAGTGACTGCCTGGTTTAAAACCTAATTATTTGTTTAAAGTTTTATATAATCAATACATCGAACACATTTATTGAACTGAAGACCAGTTTAAACAGATTGTTTTGTTTAAATTCATAAATTAAGGTTAAAATAACCCCTTTCCACAATAATGTTCGTAATCTAAATTACTAATATTCAAGAAATCAAAAAATCTGCAAAATAATCTATCATTACATCTCCGAAGACTGATCTACAATCAAAGAAGAACATACTTTGAGAAGAATTGTGTATTATAATGTGCATGAACCTAATCTAACCGTTAACTCAAATAAATATTGTGAGCATCTCGATCGCCAGAACGTGTCAGATGAAAAACAGTAAAAATACCACAATAGGATTAGCGAAGTGTTCCATCACAGCAATGTCCATCCTCAACTTCTTTGCAGACACAGTTAGAGCTGTTTTAACTGAATTGGGATGTTCTATCTCACTCCTTTATTTCGCAAAATTTTCTTTAAAAAATTCACTTAGTAGAAAATATTTTTGATCATTTAGAAGGGTTTAAATTTGGAATAAATCTTCGCTGAAAGAAGGGGAACGCACAAGACACTCAGACTTAATTATTACTGTGACTATACAACTGCGTCAGTGGTAACTCCATGCAAAGGTGTCTGAGTAACTTTCACTTAATGTAGACATTTTTCATCATTCAGAAACTTGTGAATTTAGAATAATTATTCGCGGAAAAATATACTAAATTTTGGCAGGACGATGGTACTTATAAAGTGTTAATAAATGATTTAATCTCTTCATGAAATATTCTGTAAAAATCACCACCAATTATTGAAACAACCTGATATAACACAGCAATATTTGTGTTTCAAAAACTAATAATACCGACACGGAAACGGAATCGTAATGTTTTCATGACTAATTCAGTATTTAAAACACTGTACACGCGAAATATTGTTTTAAACATTAAAGCAAGATAAGCGTTCATAACACAGCGAAGTAAATTTAACGGCAACAGAATCCGTTTGAAATATAATTTGTTTAAAAGAGCAGCGTTTCCCGTTCCGTGAGCTTAACACCGTACGACACTTTAAGCCAATTGAGAGCGATATACGCGCAGCGAACGGGACCCCGGACAATGAAACATTCATTTGTTTGCGTTTGAACTCGCGCCAAATCAAATTTAAAATTTATACTCGGTACACTCTTTGATACTTTGCGAATCCTTTGTGCCGGTCGACGGATTTAGTTGGGATTTTTGCAGCTAGCGAGCACGGGTTGATTACTTTAGATCTTTTCTTCTCTCCTCTGGAGGCCCTCCTCTGTACGTAAACGAGATACATTTTTAAATAATTTATAACGCTCGTGTCGATATAAAGCCCTTGTTGAAATTGCTATCTGCGAAAGCGCGTTTCGTAAGTTACCCCGGTCAAACGGTGTAACTGTATGGAGAGAGCAAGGAGAGTGAAAAAACCTACAGGGCAGTTCATTTAAATTTTTTCCAAGAATAATAAGTAATAAAAATAGAAACCTTTCAAGAGGTGTAAGAGTTGTAATTCAAAAGGTTCTGATAGATCCTCTTATAAACGTAAAAATAGCGCCATCTATATTTCACCGACGGAACTCTTAGTCTGACACTTCTAATTCTAAAGAGTATTGAAAGTATAACCAAATGTATTAATTAACCATAAAACTCTTACTTTGTATATTATGGTATGATTGCATCATTTGTTAACAAAAAAAAAAAACAACAAATATCAGCATAGATTCTACAGAATAAGCAATGGAACCTACATCTAGTCGGTAGCATAATAATCTGTAGATTGGAACATTTTATCTTCGTATATTGGTGACACTTTTTCATGTTGCGTCAAATAACCATTTTGTTCAATTAATTTAAGGTTATCAGTGGTAAACAGCAAATATATGCTGTGGAACCAATCTTACGTTTATATCAATCTAAGTATTCCGTTGTTAACTATGGACAGATGTCATTTTTCACTCCGTACTACTCCACGGAACCCTGTACATATCAGATGCTTCTAGAAAATCGTAGACTTTTACTAAAAAGGGATCTGAAAGTTTCTAATGGGGTTTAAAAATGGCTTTAATGTTGTTTTTACATAGTATTCTACTGATACGGTTAGTGATGCCTTGTATATAGTGTAAATGAGCTTTAGAAAGTGCGAATGAAGGCTGTTAGCTACTAGGTTATGGAGCTCTAGGATTAAGATGTCGGTCTATGGTTTGTTGAATATCATGTTTGGAGAAATTGTTATTTATAAGGGCATTGGTGATATGCCTTAATTCCTGGGGGAGAGAATACTAATCAGATAAGTAGAAAGCTTTTTGGAAGACGAAGACGACCTAGAAAAGACCTATAATATATTGGTCTTTGGTCTTTGCAATAGAGAGATAAGTGAAGAAATATCCAGTTGGCCTCGTCCATTCAATAAGCTAACTCCAATTAATGAATTGAAGCTCTGATAAATCATGTGTGGGTATGATGCGAGGTTAATGTGAAAAAGTAGCTGTATTTAGCCAAAATTACCTTATGTGATCTTAGAAAGAAATCGACCCTTATGTGTTCACTTGTTTCTATAACATGTACAGAAGAATTTGTGACTAGAAGTGAAAACATCTTTCGAAAATTATATTCTAATACTGCCATTTCTGGTCGTGATGAAGATCTGATATTTTGTTTCATTATTCTTGAATTCAAACAGTCCTCCCCCAAAGGAAATGAGAAAATTAACGCATTTCGATCTGCAATGGAAATCTACGAAGGCTACGATTAAAGTAAAGCAATGATTTTTTTGGGGATTCAAAAAGGACAATCTACTTTGCGAAAAAAACAAACCGTTAATACCGTATGCAGAAAGCAATTTCTGGAAACGACGTAGAGTGCGCCTTCCCACCCTCGTCAAGTCATTCGTGAAAAATATCCAGCAGAACCCGTCTTATTCAGTCTCAACTGATTTCCACTTTTTTCCAAAACTCTGCCAGAAAAATGTATATGTTGATTGAAAAATTTGCAACAACAGAATAGTATTTTGAGAACCTTGAGGAAGATCATTATAAAAATGCCATGATGGCACTTCGTCGTTACTACTACTAATTCATTTGTTTCATCACCCAATCAATATACTTCGCATCAAATAATCCTCATACATTTTTGATCTTTCTCTGTTATGGATTAATAACACAGGCCAACACACATTTTGGTGCCTGCGATTTTTTAACTCTTTCTGGGTAATTTTTGGATCTAAAAAAGTTCTCAGATTTGGTCTATCAGATCTAGTTTTTGAGATTTTTTTAAAAAATTTTGTATATATATTTTAAGTTATAACTGTTATAATATATATTACTATTGACAGTTAAAAAAACAAAGACACATGGATTTAAGTATTTATTGCAAAAACTTAATTTACATAATTACATTAGTCACTAATCACATAAAAATTTTCTTTTATACGACTTTCTAGAATGGAGTTTACTAGGGCAGTCTCGCTGAAGGCTCCAGCAGTAGTCCGCCATCATGTGGCTATCCCATCGTCCTTGATATCGATCTTCCATAGTTTTAATATCCTGATGGAATCTTTCCCCCTGTTCTTCACTACAATCACCTAAGTTTTCTGGAAAACGATCTAGGTGGCTGTGGAGATAGTGAACTTTTATACTCATGTTACAGCCGAGAATATTAAAATTTGAAAGCATAGTTTCCACTAATTCTACGTAATTCTCTGCTTTATGATTGTCCAAGAAAATTTTGTACTACTTGAACAAATGAACACCAAGCGTTAGATTCAGTCTCGTTCATTGATGTGGTGAATTGTGGATCTTTAACAAGTTGCCTTATTTGAGGACCATCAAATATACCAGCTTTTAGTTTTTCCGTGCTAATGCCAGGAAATTTACGTGATAAATACCCAAAACAATTTCCATCTCGATTTAAAGCCTTCACAAATTGCTTCATTAAGCCTAGCTTGATATGCAAGGGCGGAAGTAAGATTTTTTCTCTTGCAACCACAGATTCATTGATCACGTTTTGTTTTCCTTGAATCATGACATCTCTTGAAGGCCATTTTTTTTAACCCAGTGCTCATTTTTATCTCTGCTGTCCCAAAGGCACAAAAAACAATGATATTTTCTATTTTGACGATTAAGTACATATTTATCTCTTTATTTGTTGTCCTTTATCAGAAAAAAATATCAATTAACCTGTAACCTGTAACCTGTATCTCAAAAACTAGAGCTGATAGAAAAAATCTGGTGACATTTTTGGAATCAGCACATTAAAAACATCTAAAATCAGATGTTAGATTTCCGGCACCAAATTTTTTTTTTCATTTTGTTACCCTGTGTAATAATCGAATTCGACATTTTGAGAGCTATGGTAATTTTCCATCGAATATAACACACATACATTGCTTCACTTACATAAACACGTATATATGAAAAATATTTAATGCCAGTTTAAATTACTTAAGAAACAAAAGGACAGAAAACACTTTCATATATGTCATAATTAATCGAAAACATTCGCAAGTCAATTTTGAGAGAAGCACACACACACACACACACACACACACACACACACACACACACACACACACACACACACACACACACACACACACACACACACACACACACACACACACACACACACACACACACACACACACACACACACACACACACACACACACACACACACACACACACACACACACACACACACACACACACACACACACACACGACACACACACACGACACACACACACACACACACACACACACACACACACACACACATACACACACACACACACACACACACACACACACACACACACACACACACACACACACACACACACACACACACACACACACACACACACACACACACACACACACACACACACACACACACACACACACACACACACACACACACACACACACACACACACACACACACACACACACACACACACACACACACACACACACACACACACACACACACACACACACACACACACACACACACACACACACACACACACACACACACACACACACACACACACACACACACACACACACACACACACACACACACACACACACACACACACACACACACACACACACACACACACACACACACACACACACACACACACACACACACACACACACACACACACACACACACACACACACACACACACACACACACACACACACACACACACACACACACACACACACACAGACTATGTCAATGGACCAATTAACAAAGAAGAGGAACGCAAAAGACACTCCGTTGAGAATTTTATCATTATATCAGTGACAGATATTTCAGGATTAAACAGGAGGAAGCGTATTCCGACTTGAGACAGATTAGAGCTGGAGTACCACAGGGAAGTGTCCTGGGACCAATTCTATATATATTGTATACAAGAGACATCCCTAAACTTAATAATAATACCATTGCTACTTTCGCAGATGACACAGCAATACTTTCAGTTGGAAAAAATCACGAAGAAGCAAATAAAAACCTACAAGCATCAATGGACAAAATCTATGACTGGACCAAGAAATGGAGGTTCAAACTGAATGAGTCTAAATCTGTTCATATTGATTTCACGAATAAAAGAAAACAGTACCTTCCAGTAAAAATTAATGATGCTCAGATCCCGCATGAAAACAATGCAAAGTATCTGGGCATAACTCTTGATGCAAGACTCAGATGGAGAGTACATGTCAAAAAGAAACGGCAAGAATTGGGACTAAGATACAAAAGAATGTATTGGTTACTTGGACGTGAATCCAAACTGTCCATACACAACAAGATACTTTTATACAATCAAATACTCAAACCTATATGGAGTTAGGGCATCCAGATATGGGAATGTGCCAGCAAAAGCAATATACAGTTAATACAACGATTTCAAAATAAGGTCTTAAGAAACATCATAGATGCTCCTTGGTACGTTAGGAATAGTGACATCCACAAAGATCTAGGTATTGACACTGTTAGACAGATAATCGCTAAGCATGCTAGGAACCATGAAGATAGACTACATCGGCACGTGAATCCAGAGGCTATCCAACTCCTGGATAACACGAAACAGACTAGACGACTAAAGAGGATCAAACCTTATGAATTAGTTTAGTGAAGTTAACAAACAAAAGCAGAGCACAGTGCGGGAGTATACACAACAGTTCAGTGTACAAAGTAGCAAATAAGCTGTTAAAAAATTAGGGACTACTGTCGAGTAAGACTGTAAATTAGGAATCACTTAGCAAGTTAGGTTAGATTTAAATTACTCATTGTTCTAATAATGAACAGATTGTAATGGTATTCCGCGAGGAAAATAAAAAAAAAAAAAATTTTGTTACCCTGTGTAATAATCGAATTCGAAATTTTGCGAGCTATGGTAATTTTCCATCGAATATAACACACATACATTGCTTCACTTACATAAACACGTATATATGAAAAATATTTAATGCCAATTTAAATTACTTAAGAAACAAAAGGACAGAAAACACTTTCGTATATGTCATAATTAATCGAAAACATTCGCAAGTCAATTTTGAGAGAAGCCGACTATGTCAATGGACCAATTAACAAAGAAGAGGAACGCAAAAGACACTCCGTTGAGAATTTTTATTTAATGACTTAATTCTTATTACCGCAACTATCCGACTGCATTAGTGGTAACTATACGTAAAGGTGTTCGCGTAACTTGACCATAAAACCTTACCACGCCGCAAATTAAAGACAGACCGTGAATAATTGCAAAATTGCAGTGTGCAATGATAGAAATTTAATTGTATGATATCATTACGTCTAATGGCACCTTTTGTATACAGTGCGGTTCATCGATATTTAACCGTTTAGTTTTTATTTCGAACAAAGCGGATATTACTAAAGTTACGTAATAATACAAGTCTAAAATTTAAAAAAAATAAGTAGAATTTTACATATTAATGATGTAAATAGGTGTGATTGTGTTCTGTTCTTTTTTAATATGTGTATCGTTTTGTTTCAATTATAATTTTTACTCTTTTTAATCGGAAGTTTCGACCGTTAATAAAACATTTAATTTAAATTATCGATGTTTCGGAGGAGGGGTTCCCCCTTTTTCAAGTTATTTATTTTTAGCGACCTCCAATAGCTTTTACAGTTATATATGTCCAACTGTGAACAGCAAGCTTGTTCAGGTAGTAAACGGGTTGAGAAAAATTCAATCTTCAATGATATCAGAAGAAGGCTAGGAAGTAGTATTTAGTATTATAAGTATTTCGACAAAGACTAAATAGATCTTCTGAGCTGTCATAGCTTCTTTTGCATCTATTCTCTTAAGATTGATCAAAAGCTAACACTTAATTCAATACTGATTAAAATGCAAGAAGAATGGAAGATGGCGAAAGCCTTCACTCCAAACTATGGGCCGTGAGACATTGCGATACCCATGTACCTTTTGGAGATGAAAAGTATCATAACTCGCCTCCTCAAAATGCACGAACAATATGTTACTTAATTGAGTAAATTGGATTAATAACTCCACTATATAATGGAAGCTTTTACTTTAATATTTTTCCGTTTTTCCGTTACTTTACTAATAGGTGATTAAAAACGATAGTTGTATGAATGCATTTTGTATTGATTGAAGCCATTTCTACTGAATATAAAATACAGAATATAAAAAAAGAGAATAAATTTATCGACTAACACAGACGCAAATACTTTTGGACGGCACTGAATGAAGTATAAACTGTAGAAATCGCAACGCCACTTTGACCCTTTTAAAATCGCCAACGATTTTCCAAGAAATACCACATAGTTCCGGCACTGAGCGCATCATATAGCAATTTAAGCCGTGAATCTGGTGTTCCGCAATAATCGATAATTACAACGTTATTATTGGCAATCCGTGCATTCTCTGTTTTGCAGATCAGAAACGGCAAATCCGTAAACAAATCTTCGCGATTTTACCGCGTATAATTTCACGCCATTAATATCTTTATTTCCAATAATTAATAATTCAAATTCACTGATTATACGTTGTATTCAGCGCGGTTGCAATACATAAATGTACGTTATGTATATGTGTTTTGGTTAAAAGTTTTCGCGCAAGATAGAAATTTATTAAATTAATGTATTTAATATAATAAGCTACTGTTATTATATACAGGTATTTCATCATAACTCTTCCTTGAAATAATAAATCGGGATTAGTAACGGTTATGTTGTAAATTAAAACAGTTACAAGTTTTATACATCGCCTGGAAGTTGAAATACAAAGGGTTTCGGAAAGTTATAGTCCTGACACAGAGATGGCGCAACTATCGCTGAATGATAATTGTCAAGTATAATCCTTAGATGGCGAGCTATGAGCTTCAAACACATTTAGTTGTTTGTTTCTAGCGATTGATTGAAATAAATAGATTTTTATGCTTTTCGAGAAATGGATAAAATTGAAGCTCAGGATGCCGCAAAATATTAGATCTACCGGAAACTTCTGTCCCACTTTTAGAATAAAATAAAATAAAATAATACATTTTTCATAAACTTTATTGAATAATATAATTTCCATCATTATTTATGACTTCTTATCAGAGTGATGGCAAATGCCTTATCTCCAGAGGCGGAAAATTGAAACAGTGCTTGTCTGATATCTACATATTTCGTTTTTGAATTTTTTGCCCTGCAAAAGATTTTGTAAAGACAGAAACAAGTGACAATCGGAGGATGATAGGTCCGGCGAGTATGGAGGATGCGACAGAATTTCCCAGCCTAGATTTGCGAGTTTCTGACGAGTTTCCAAAGCAATGTGTGGCCTGGCATTATCATGAAGGTCTCTTTTCTTGGAGTGCCGGTTTTAAATTATCCAATTGCTAACAGAACTTTTCCGAATTTTGCTCTTCGTTCGGTTTCAACAGTTCAAAATGTATTGATCCTCGAATGTCCCACCATATACACAACATTTTCTTACTCAGACTTAACTACGGTTTAGAGGTGAAGGGGGCAGATTTTCAGGAATCACAATATGCCCTTTTCCTTACGATGTTTTCATAGGCAATCCACTTTTCGTCCCCAGTTATCCGATCCATGAAGTTTTTTTGTTCCGTGCAAGCAGAGATGTGCATATGATGACTCGATCATTCAAATTCTCCTCAGTTAACTCATGTGGCACCCATCTCGAATATTTCCACACCAATCTTAGTTTCCGAATATGGTCCGAAATGGTTTATTGAGCTGAATTGAGCCTTTCCGCAATCTAAGATGTCGTCAAAAAAGGATTTTCCTCTAACATAATCTTGATATCGTCAATTAAACATGGTCGCCCAGAACGTGGCGTATCAAAAAGGTCGAAATCATCTATTTGAAATTTTTCGAAACATCGCATATTTTATCAGGAACTGTACCTTCACCAAACACTTTCGATAAATTTCTACACGTTTCTGTAGCATTTCTTTCTTGTTGAAATTCGTACAAAATACAGTGTCGTTTATCAGACAAGCACTCGTTCAATATTTCACCTCTGGGGATAAGGCATTTCTTTAAAAATGGGATATACAAATTGCTATCACGCTGGCAATAAGTCATAAATAATGATTTATTCAACGTAAATGTATTATTTTGTTTTATTCTAAAAGCGAACTGAACTTTCCGGTAGGCTTAATATGATACTTTGTCTCAAAAGGTTTAACTCCGATGCATGTACGAAGATTTCGATAGACCATGTTGAGTATGTTTTGCACGTTATGGGTATGATAATTTTTTTTGTTTTGATAAGTGCTGCGATGTTAGCAGTTCACAATAAACACATTTGAACAAACAGTTCTCGGGAGTATTTGGATTTATGTAAACGTGGAATAGATATTTAAAAGATGTTAATTGGATTTATTTATACAGGGCTAATGTTAAGTCTTAATGTCAATAAATTGTTACTTGATTAATGACTTTTTGGAATGAAATTATTAATATATTATTATAGTTTAATAATTGTATTTACTGTTATTACAATTAAAGAAAAATTAAATATTATCAATCGATTTTGAAAGTATATGTATATGTATATAAGTATTGGGTTGGTAACTAAGTACTTTCGGTTTTGTAGTATAAAATAAAACACTTTTTTTTAAACAAAAAATAGTTTTTAATCAATTATATATTTTCCATTTTGCTCAATGACCTTTTGCCATCTTTCTTTCAGCTGCATGATTCCGCGCTCATAAAATTTCTGGTCCTTATCAGCAAAAAACTGAACCAGGTGCGAGTGAAGGTCATCGTCATTTGTGAAAGTTTTACCATTCAAAGAATTCCGCAAACTTCGAAATAAATGGTAATCAGATGGTGCTAGATCAGGGCTGTATGGGGGATGTGGCATCACTTCCCAGCCAAGCTCCAATAGTTTCCCACGAGTTGCCAAAGATGTGTGAGGCCTTGCATTATCTTGGTGGAAAACTACACCTTTCCGATTTGACAATTCTGGCCGTTTTTCTTTGATTGCTTCATCCAGTTTTATTATATGTATATATTATATGTTGACAGTAAACATCAGAATTGATCGTTTGGTTCCTTGGAAGCAGCTCAAAAAACACAACACCTTTATAATTCCACCAAACTGACAGCATGATCTTTTTTGGATGCAATTCAGCTTTCGATGTGGTTTGAGCTGGTTTATCGTGTTTGCTCCATGATCGTTTTCGAACTATGTTACTGTACAGGACCCATTTTTCATCACCAGTGATGATTCTTTTTAAGACAGAGTCGGTTTCATTTCGTCTAAGGTGCATATTGCAAAAGTTGATTCTTTGTGTTAAATGAATTTCTTTCAATTCGTGAGGTACCCAAATATCAAGCTTCTTAACTAGCCCAAGACATTTTAAATATTTTTCAATTGTTGTGTGCGATACATGTAGCCTCTCCGCAACCTCTCGAACAGTTATATGACGATCCTCTTCAATTATGACTGATTTGGTCATCATCAACTTCAGTAGGCCGACCAGAACGTTGCTCATCTTTGAGGGAAAAGTCTCCAGAACGGAATTTTTTATACCAATTCTGACACGTGGGCTCTGTTAAGCAATTAGCACCATAAACTTCACATATCTTTTTGTGAGCCGCAGCAGCTTTCTTTCCTTTACGGAAATGAAATAGTAAAATATGTCGAAAATGTTCGTTTCTGCACTCCATTTAAAATTAATCCACAACTAATAGCTTTAATAAAAATCACGCACTACTTGCTTCTGAAGTTACGTCAATGTGACTAGTATCACGCGACAAACGGTAAAGTACAGCACTAACATACGTTATACAAAAAATAAAGCAATGTTCGCTATCAGTAAAAACCGAAAGTACTTAGTTTTTCAACCCAATATATATATATATATATATATATATATATATATATATATATATATATTATGTGTGTATATTAGGTACACAATATTAACAATCAAGAAACATTCTCTGGAAAGAAAATTCGCCGCGCTGCAAGTCAATAAACTGCCATTAAATCCTGTTAATGACACTAAATATAAGACTATCTACAAACAACACATTTCGGTGTTTACTTTGCTACTTCACAAAGATTGCTTTCGGAAACAATTGACTAGCGAAACAATAGACGCTCGGGCAAACAACTGAAACTCTTTCTTCGATAAACACCGCTGTTTCAGTTTTGTTTCTCTTGTCAAGTCTGTTTGTTCGCCTTTTTGTATTACTGTTTGTCGTCGATATTTAAGCATTTCTCTATTAAGTTTGTAAATTAAAAATGTGCTCGTATAATACTGGAGATTTATTAGTTTCCACTGTAATATGAACTATATCTGAGACCTATAAGTATATGTTAAGGATATAAATCGGCACTCGTATATATACACTGGCGTGCAAAAGTAAGGAAATTATTCAAATAAAAATATTTTGACAGAATTTCGTTAATACAATTAGAAATGATGAAGAAAACATTAGATTCAAGAAATTACACAATTACAACATTTTAGAAATAATAAACATTAACCCCAACTGAAATATAAATTGGAACGAAGTAAATTACACTCGTATTTCTGTATATTTCTAATTATTGTCTTCAATAAGTTTGCAAAACAAGCTTTGTCATCTCTGGAAACCGAAACATTTTATTCTTTGCGTCTTATTTTATCACATCTTATTTGTCAACGAAAATGATGAAACCTAATAGAGAAAAACTCATTTTTCCACGCAGATACACACACAAAATCGAGCGTCCGTTCACGAACGTGTGTTGCCTATAGGTGTGAGGAAAAAACAAAAGCTCCAGCTGTGCGCAGACGACCAGTGGTGTGTTTATGACAAATGAGCGGTGACCTCAGAGCAACGGGTGGCCCGAAGAACTCTAATGAACCGACGGATCGCCGCCAATAACACGTACAAATGTGATCGTCAGTTGTTGATAGCTCAATCCGTCAATAGACAAAGCTCCAGTGACAGACGAATAACGTTTCTCGCCCTCGAACAATATCGAATCTCACCACCGTCGCCCACCCCCGTAATGTACCTGTAACCTTGATTAATAAGGTGCGGGGAAAAAGGTAATCAAATGACAGATAGTTCGAGAGAAACGCTACACATATTACACTGCTAATGATGGCCTCATTTTTCTAAGCTTTATGTAACACGAGGTTTCTTTCTGATCGTATTATTCGAGTTATTAAATTGTGGTCATTGATGGGGCAGATGCATTCTGCTGTCATTAATTTCTATCGTTACATTTTTCTACTGTGTGTTATTCCAAATGAAACACTATAATTGAGAATGATATCATAAATAATTAGAAATTAGAAGGAACATTGAAGTATATTGAACAGCGTGGTGTGAAAAACCAAGGAGGCTTTGTTTAACGTAGGTAGAAGTACTGCTTTACAAAATTCAAACATAGTATTTCTCTCTTTTAAAAACTAAACGTCTTAATTTCTAAAAGAGTTGGTAAATTTTGATGGAGCCTTAATCACTTAAGGTTGATATATGTATAGTCCCTTTCCACATGAATTTTCGTATCCTGTGTACGTATTTCGACAACTAGTTGTCAACCTTAAGTGATTAAATATAAAAGAGTTACACAGAGGTTTGAAATGTTGTATTATCATTAGTTAAGCCATACGAATTGCTTAAAAAAAGTGTAGATTTGGCAACATGGAATACAACCATCAATAAATCAACAGGAATGATATGACAAAATACGAGTCTTTTTATTCAGGTCTAATAATGGTAATTAACATATGTAAATTCTGAAACTAGTAGCCCATGGTTTGAAGACAAAGCTATAGACATTCCTGAATTGAATTTAGGGCGAGTTACAACATATCTGGGATAATAATAATTTATTACTACGTATTCATTGATCGGAGGCATCACATAAACTTTTTCAAAAAACCCCAAGCAAAGAAATCGAAGGGATTCATTTCTGGTGATCTTGCAGGTCATGATTTTATTGAAAAACGGTCGTTCGACTTTTACAATGCTTGCAATGAATTGATACACCATTAGGCATATAATACGTATTAGCTCTAACATTTAATGGAACATTGTCCAATACTTTCTCCAACACATATACGTATTCGTTTGCATTTAGACTATTCGGAAGAAATATTGGTCCTACAATTTGAAGATTTAAGATGTCTCAGCCAAACATTCGCAGAAAATTTTCTTTGTTGTCAAAATTCTCAAATAGCTGGGATTCTCGTCCGCCCAAAATTGGAAATTGCGACTATTGAAAACACCATATATGTATTATGAATATGCATTCGTCAGTCTATAAAAAAAGTGATAAATATTTGGATCTTCTAAATTTTGTTGAAAATTATCTTGCAAAATATTATTCTTAACCCAAAATTTAGAAGATCCAGTTTAAGAGACGTTCCATAAGCATGGAAAGAATTATTGTCTGACTTAGAAACATCATTTCCTGGCCTATTTGTCCATTGCTTGGGTCCTTATGAACAATATTCAAAATTCATTCTTCAACTTGGATCATACAACGATGTCTTGGTCTACCTGCATCACGTTGATTCGAAACAAATGTGGTTACTTCACGAAGTCGTCGAGTCTTCGAAATGTATTAGTAGATGGACAGTGCCGATGTGGATACCATATTGCATATTCTTTTGAGAAGTGCGCATTTCCATTGCAAAACTTAAATACCATATATGGTACATATCAGCTTGGGATATCACAAAAATAAGGCAGTGGATGCGAAAATGAACAATAAATTGACGATCGTCAAAATTGGACAAATAATTTTACTTTTAAATTACAGACAATCTGGAGCAAGCTTACTATATGTTTTTTACGATAAAAAAGCAGCGAAAGAAACGTTTGATGAGGCAACGTATTGGATTAATTAAGATTAGGAAACAGAAAATTAGAAAAATTTTTTGTCCCACATTCATCATTGATGGTCTCGTGTGCCTTAATTTCTGTATAAAAATTGTCGTCTCGAAATTAATCGTAGAATCGCTTTACCTGACGATTATCCGTGAATTTCTGACCGTCCTGTACATATTAGAATATTTCAGAATTTTCTTATACAACATGAGATAGTAACATTGTTTAAAAATAAATCTATCCGAAATAGAAGACCTTCCATGGGAAGAAAGACCGTGTCAATCGAAAAGTAATCAAAGTCAATAATGACGTTGGCTGAGTGTTGTTCAAACAAGCCACGAAACAAACAAAACAAAAACGTTCCCTCTCCCACAGTACTCACTCACTCACGACGCGGGCAGCCATGGAGGTGACAGAAACAAAAGCACAGAGACACGGTAGTTATGACACGTTACCGTTTCGCCTCGTTAACGCGTTCATGGTGCGACGGTTGGAGGTTATGTCACATCATGTTTAACACTCTGCCATTAGTTGATCGATTGTTATCTTTTGTTTTACGAAAAATGTCACTCATCAGAACAATTAACAGGCAATTTCCAAGGTACGAACGCACTCATTCTTGTACGATTCGTTGTCTTTTAGATGGTTCTCTTTTATCTAGCAAATTACACTTTAATAATGCGGGAATTTCGACGGATAGTTCGAGTGTGGTGGACTTAAAAGAAGAGCAGAACTGGAACCCTTGTTATTTTTACCCGGGATTATGGAAACGGAGATCAGGGCCGACGTTAAATTTCAGCTATCCCTCGAAATCGGATTAGCAACACTATTTCTCCGCAATCATGTTGTAGTAGTAGTAGTGGAACGGTCGGCAAAACTGATCGATCGAAGATGTACAGACGGAAAAACACGATAGCATTTCGTCTTGCGTGTCGAGATAAGGGTGTTTGCTAACAAGGTCCGGGATCCGCCACCAAAGTCTATTGATTGCGTGTCCCTAAGTTTATATCGAGAAGAGAAAATCCCAACGCTCTAAAACACATACATGAAATAGAATTGTTAAGCACAAGAATCGAACTTCTTTTTATTAGAAACTCTATTGATATTCGTAACAGGTGTCTGTTAATGAATGACACTGACGTTATGTGAAACTTAAGAAATTTTTCTGCTTAGTTGCAACACTGAGAATTGTATTGTCAAATCAAATTTCTAACCTCTTTTGCAATAGTCGTAGGTATTTCCCTTCCATTTTATTATATTTTTTCTGTTCATTCATGATTCCTGTAATAACTTGTTATATTGGCAAACGGGTATTTTCATAACTTCTAAAATAAGGTCCTCAGATTTGCTTAAAATTTAATTCCGAAACTACAATACGTTTCAGAATTTATTGACAATTCACTGACTGTCTACCACTGGTGTAATAATAATAAGATTTTTCAGTTTCTCCGAATTACACTAAAAAAGCTAGATACCTTTGACTTCAGAATCATTTTTAGGACCTTCGAAATGTCCGCACACCAACCAACATGTGTCAATGTGCAGCAACTTTTCAAAAAAATCAATTTTTGCGTTTGAAAGAAATCGATATTTTCGTCAGCATGAAAAGTTTCGAATATTGCTTTCCATGGTGTGTGAAGCAATAGATCTGAATTAGCAGAATACAAATTGACTACTTTTTATACCAAAATCATTCACATTTTAGAGGCAATCCATTTAGATACTTAAGAGATACCATTTTGACATGTTTCCTCGGGTTTGTTGTTCTCTCTGAATTGCACTAAAAGAGTTGGACAACTTTTGACTTCTGAATCGTTTTTACGATCTTCGAAAGTATCAGCACACCAATATGTGTCAATGTGCAGCAACTTTTCAAAAACACCAATTTTTACGAGTACACCCCTTTGAAAAAATCGAGATTTTCATCAAAATAAAAAGTTTCGAATATTACTTTCCGTGATGTCTAAAACAGTAGACTTGAACTAGCAGAATACAAATTGACTACTTTCTATACCAAAATCATTCACATTTTAGAGGAAATCCATTTAGACGGTTAAGAGACACCATTTTGACATGTTTCCTCGGGTTTATTGTTCTCTCTGAATTGCACTAAAAGAGTTGGACAACTTGTGACTTCGGAATCGTTTTTAGGACCTTCGAAAGTGTCAGCACACCAACACGTGTCGATGTGCAGCAACTTTTCAAAAACACCAATTTTTACGAGTACACCCCTTTGAAAAAATCGAGATTTTCGTCAAAATAAAAACTTTCGAGTATTGCTTTCTGTGGTCTCTAAAACAATAGACCTGAACTAGCAGAATACAAATTGACTACGTTTTATACCAAAATCATTCACATTTTAGAGGCAATCCATTTAAACGGTTAAGAGATACCATTTTGGCATGTTTCCTCGGGTTTGTTGTTCTCTCTGAATTGCACTAAAAGAGTTGGACAACTTTTGACTTCGGAATCGTTATTAGGATCTTCGAAAGTGTCAGCACACCAACATGTGTTAATATGCAGTAACTTTTCAAAAACACCAATTTTTACGAGTAAACCCCTTTGAAAAAATCGAGATTTTCGTCAAAATAAAAACTTTCGAGTATTGCTTTCTGTGGTCTTTAAAACAATAGACCTGAACTAGCAGAATACAAATTAACTACTTTTTATACCAAAATTATTCGAATTTTAGAGGCAATCCATTTAGACGGTTAAGAGGTACCATTTTGACATGTTTCCTCGGGTTTGTTGTTCTCTCTGAACTACACTAAAAGAGTTGGACAACTTTTGACTTCGAAATCGTTATTAGGATCTTCGAAAGTGTCAGCACACCAACATGTGTTAATATGCAGTAACTTTTCAAAAACACCAATTTTTACGAGTAAACCCCTTTGAAAAAATCGAGATTTTCGTCAAAATAAAAACTTTCGAGTATTGCTTTCTGTGGTCTTTAAAACAATAGACCTGAACTAGCAGAATACAAATTAACTACTTTTTATACCAAAATCATTCGAATTTTAGAGGCAATCCATTTAGACGGTTAAGAGGTACCATTTTGACATGTTTCCTCGGGTTTGTTGTTCTCTCTGAACTACACTAAAAGAGTTGGACAACTTTTGACTTCGAAATCGTTTTTAGGACCTTCGAAATTGTCAGCACACCAATATGTGTCAATGTGCAGCAACTTTTCAAAAACACCAATTTTTACGAGTAAAAAATCGAGAATATTGCTTTCCATTGTGTGTGAAACAATAGTTCTCAACGAGCAAAATCCAAATTGACTACTTTTTATAGCAGAATCAGGGATTATCCATTCACACACTCAAAAGTTCACTCTGTTGACATAGTCTTTCAAATATTTTTATTCTTTCAAAATTGAATCAAAAAATATAATAATTTGATACGTAGACTTCCGCAGTCGTGGTCCATGCTACCTGCTTCTGAGTTTCCGGGCTGGAACCGCGTCACTTGTATATCTGCCGACGTTTCGTACCCATTTGTATAGGACACCTTCAGGGCTGAACTACTGCACTGAAACTGGTGGTTTCAGTACAATAGTCCGCAGATATATTAGTGACGCGGTTCCAGCCCGGAAACCCAGAAGCAGATAAAAGATATATTTTTTTTTCTCACCACTAGTAGTTAAACCAAGAATCACAAGAATTATAGCAGTAAATCTATCACGCAGAAAGGCGTGTTGAAATGGTGGAATATAGGACATGATTTTGTGATTCAAACAGGAACAACAATACGTTTTTCTCCGCCATTTTGATCAATGAATTTTAATTTCAATAAAAAAATCTATGAATTTATGCATCAACCAACACAAAAGCTTGTATTGTTTGCGATAGAACTTGGAATTAAATCATGACTTGCAATGCCTCAGGAAGCAAACTTAAGAACAAACGTTTCTAATTTGCAAAATAACAAATTTCGAAGCTTGTATGTATTGAGTGACAAAAATTATTTGGTCGACACGTTTCAATTAAAAGATATGTGGATAAAGTCAAAGCGAATTTAAAATCCAATCTCTCAAATTCTAATTACTCACAAAACATAATTTACATATGTTACCCAGACTTTGCCTGTCACGTCCCATTAATATTAATTTAAGATAAGAAACACAATTACGTGAAAATACAAAAAAAAAGCGACAGAAATAACGTTGCCAAACTATAAGTCTACTTACCTAACGTGCATTACAGCGCTGAAGCAACAATGTTGAAACGAATATAGGAAAAGCAAGAAGTTGAATCTTTATTATAAGAGCGGCGGACGGGAGCAGGGCCACTACAAGAAATTTCGCGCCGCCTTATTGAAATTACTTTCTTGACATTTATGTCTGACGGCGCTTTGTAAATTAATTTTCCTTGGAAATGCGTCACTCCGATCGCGAGAAAGTATCTACGTGAAACGACGGCGTCGGGCATTAAAGCCAGTTATTTGAAGTCGGGGGACGATATTTCGCCTTTGATATCAAGTCCAGATGTTGCTTTCTTTGCCCGGAGCTCGGGACGCCAAGAGGAGAACCGATATTTGAGTGTGATACTGTCGGTAGTGCATTGGATTCTTATGTGGTGGGTGGGAGACGAGGGGATATCAAAGAGGCGAGAATTGAAATCTGCAGGGATTCGGGGACTTTTGAATTCGTAATGTTTATATGCGGAAAATTCTGGATTGGAAAAGAAGTCGGGTCTATGATTGAAAGGATGTATGTATATATAGGTACACAGTATGTCGCAGGGAAAACCGAACTTTTTTAAAATAAAAACAAAAATATTTTGGTAAAATTCATTTATTTTATTCAAAGTAATCACCTTCTGCTTCAAGACAACGTTTTGCACGGTCGATTAACATGTCGAATGAATTTTGAAGTTCATCTTTAGAGATGTGCTTCGGGATCGCTGTCGATCCCGTTTTAATGGCTTCGACATCGTCATAACGCCGTCCTTTCATTGGCAAATGTAGTTTGGAGAATAAATAGGAATCACAGGTGGTCAAATACGCTGAATCGTTGATGGTTGAAATACTATTTGTAGTTAGAAAATCAGTGATAAACGTTGAACGATGAGATGGTGCATTATCATGTAACAAATGCCAGTTACCATTTTCACGATATCGAGGGCGCACACGACGAAAACGCGCCAAAAGACGCTTCATAACACCAGTCATTGGATCACATTGAAAATACTCTCATCGCCAGTTACAGAATATCTGAAATTTTCGTCCTTTTTTGAGCCTTTAATCAAGTCTGTACAATGTCGAATTCAGTTGTGTGGTGAAAATCTTGCACAAATCTTTCTCAGTCCCAAATGTTGTGTCAAAATGCGATGAATTGAATCTTTGGAAATATTTAGTTCCATTTCCACGTATCGCAATGAGGATTTGGGCTCATTTGTGATAAATTCACGAACAATTTCGATGTTACTTTCCGTAACCACAGATTTTTTTGCAGCAGGATGTTCATAGTCACTTATGTCCGTACGACCGTATTTACTACACATAAAAAGAGCCGACGAAACAAGCAACGTGAAAGACATAATCCCACTACGAGATCGGGGTGTCTACAAGAGTCCCTACTTAGAGTGTAGTCAATCCTGCGTGGGGCAGACGAATAGGCGAATCAACGTTAGAAGAGAGGAACGTAAAATTAGAATTATCAAAAAAGACCTATCATCGTTATGCCAACATAGGCTCTTAAGAGGATTCTATCGATTTTGATAACAGCGACGAGCAAAAATCTAGCTTTAAGAATTATAAAAGAGGCGATCAGATAGAGAAGAGACCTAACAACCCGAATAAACTTGACGATGGCCAATGCCTACCGTCCACATAACCTCTTCTAGCTGACCGACAGAATAACATTAAAACGAACCATGACAGAGCACGATATCTACATAATCATACGGACCGACTGCAAAATATACAGATATCGGGACCGGTCACACGCAGTCTAGTGTACGCGACGTCAATAAGGCAACGTATATGTACACGCATTACCAGACACACATCAGACCAGCTCCAGAAGATGATGAGTGCGATCGCATTGAAACGTCGAGAAAAAATTCCTTCTCGGAACACAACAATATTCAAAACCCACTACAACAATTAACCTTACCAGATTCAAATGCAATTCAATGTCATAAATAGTGTTACTTTTAATGTAAAACGATATTTCATAAAAATCCTGTTTCGAAAATATAATAAACATATACAAAAGAAGTTAGACGTCAATGTAACAAAAAGAATGTCCTCGAAAGTCATATAATTTTCAACGTGTATATTAAAATATGTTTACCGAAGACGTGTGGGTCGCAGTTTAATACGCTTTTCCAGCTCACACGGGACAACAAAAATTTTATTGACAAGAAAAACAACACAAAGAGCCTTATTGACACAGGGTCCTTCGAGTGAAAAGCGCCACCCCTACCAGAGCTACATTATCAATAAATAAAGTTTACAATGGAAGCGACAACAAGGGTAGTTAATGCTGGGGCAATTACTTAGTGCTTAATATATTGTCAAAATATTTACTTTAAAAATAAACGTCAACACCAGGGTTTGAAAGATATATTAAATTTATGTAACACATAAACACGTACGTACAAGTATATAAAGAATTTATTATGTGCCAGTATGCTTTTATATATGTAGCTTCGAGGTAAATGCTTTAAAAAAGGACGAAAGATCACAAAAATAATAGCAGAAGAAAAAACGGTTTAGGAAAAACACCGAAGTAAAAAATTGGAATCGAAAATTAAACTCGTTATTGTAGCTGACACAATAATATACATTATTATAATAGTGCAAAGTTTATTTTTTATTAAATAAGCAGGGACAATGTATAATACATACATATATAGAAAACAAATATTAATTAGAACACGGCCAATCCCCTAGTTATGCCTTGTATTCTTTTATTGCAAAAACCATTGTAAACTCTACGAACAAAAATTTTTTATTACAATAATTATGTACAGTAAAGTGAAGTATAACTTGTACAAGGTCTTTCAACACAGTTAAAATTTTTTTTAATAAAGATTTCTCGCTTCCTGAAATATATTTTTTTAATTGCGAGATGTCAAAATATTCAGTATAGATTGCAGTTTATCTTGCAGCGTTCCCCGACCATTTAGAAATTAATAAAGAATATTACCAAAGTTCGAACTCGGTTGTGGTTGCTCGACGTTTTCTTCGCCAGAGAATTGGGTGTCAGTCACCGCAACTCAACAAAAATTTGAGCGTGAGTTCACTTCATGTGACAATAGGCTACTAACAAGAAAATAAAAATAGCGAAGTATGAATATCGCAGCTGCAGCAGCCAGTATTGTCGATGAGCCAAACTCAATTGTACGATTGCAAAAATTGGGGCTCTCTCATACGTCAACTTGGAGAATCTTCCGTAGGGATTTAGGTCGACATCGTTACAAAGTCGTATTGACTTAAGATCTGAAGCCAAGCAATCACAGATAGCTTCGAGAGTCTGCTGATTGGACCCTTGAGCACTTGAAAGGCGATCTACTTCGGCCAAAAAATCATTTTCTCAGACGACGCGCACTTTTGGATGAACGGGGTTATTAACAAATAAAATATCCGTTACTGGTGAAGGAACAACCTACTATAGATACATGTAATGCCGTTGCTTCCCAAAAAATTCACTATGTGGCACGGTTTCTGACATGGCGTCATCATCGAACCTTATTCCTTCTGCTTAGTTTTCGCGAACAATATTGTGCTGGTGACTAAGAACAAACAAGACCTAGAATATGTAATGAAGAGTTGAAGAACAAAGATCTATACATCAACTTTGAAAAAACAAAATCGATGGGAATAGTGAATATCAAGACTCAAATAAAATTAAATTTTGAGAATAGAGAGATTGAGCAAGTTTCCAAGTTCAAATACTTAAGAACCAATATCGGAGGATGGAAAAATGGAGGAGGAAATAGAGGAGCAAATGAAAGTTGTAACTAGACTATACTATCAACTGAGTAAAAACATAACCAATAGAAGGGAACTATCAATAAACACCAAGATAAGGATTCATAATGCCCTATAGATTCCCACGATAATATATGGATCGGAATTATTAATGCTGTCCAGAGAGTTAAAAAAAACTAAAAGATAAGGGAAATGAAGAACTTGAGTGGGATTGCGGGTGCGAAACTGCTTGACAGAGAGAGAAATGAAGAAATAAGAGGAAAAATAGGTGTGAAACCAATGACCCAAAGAATAAAGGAAAACGCATTGCGTTGGTTTGAACACCTAACGAAGATGAACCCAGAAAGGTTAACAAAGGAAAATCTGGATGATAGGAAGACAAAAAAAAGAAGGGAAGAGGTAGACCGCGCATGAGATGGATATAGAATAGAATAAGGCAGCAGTACAAGTATGAGACAGAAAGAATTGGAGAAGATGCATAACTAGGAACAGAGAAGTAAGAATAACATGAACAGCGGCTACCTCGACACTGGCACAGCCGATAGAATAGGCCGAGGAGTAAGTAAGAAGATGTCGAACGATCGACCTCTGCATAAAAGAACATTTAGTTACATGAAGAAACTGTCGAAACATACTGGATACTGCAAATTCTTAACTGATCTTATCCACTTTGTGTCTTTACATACTAAAAACGCTGTTTAAAATGGTAACTGTTATTTACACAATCCCTAAACCCCTTGCAGTTTTTCGAAGCACGAATGCTCGTAGTATCAACTCTAACTACTTGTTGTTGAAACTATTAGAAAGCCACTTGTAATTACTACATTTCTATATTTCAGCGGGAATGTATTAAGTGGTATATTCACTGTACATAAACCTTTTACTAATGTTACGCTTTGTGTGTCTTAAATTCAAAATAAATTATCATTAAAAAAGTAATGACATGAAAATTGTGCTCCCAATTTTAAGGTGCCAGCATACTGTTTCGAACTATTCTAAATGGAGCGTAAGTAAAGACATTATCTCTCGCGACGATCGACGAAATATTAAACGGTGTATTTTGCACACGTTACTGATACTTTGTCAGCGACCTCTATCGTTAATGAAGCGCACCAAATAACTGGAACTGAGACCGCTCGTGTTACACCAATTGTACGCCTCTTTAAGCAATTTTAAGACAGTATTTATGATCCAAAGGATTGATTTCGTTTAATTCCAGGTGGGCTTCTACAGCAAGCCGAGATTATTCTCGTCGTCTTTCTTCTTTTTTTGGCCCGTCGTTTATTAAAAGTTGGTAATTCAATATTGGCATTGTGAATTTAACAGGAGACGTGTACGTTTTTGGCAAAATATTTTCTCGTTTTGACAAATATTGGTCGTTACATTAGTCATGGCAGAAAATATAAATTAAAACAAGTCAAGCAAGGTTAAGAAGTTTGTCAGGTTCTTTTTAGATAGGTATTTTCTATAACACAAAAGACTAATTATGCTAGACTTCTATGCTCATTACAGTGTCAAAGTATTTCAATTTTCAGACATCATTTCAAAGTATAAAAGTTTTTGAATGGTAAAACGTCAACGTCAAATAAGAAGTGTTTATTTCATTAACTAATAATTTCACGTAGTGTGCTGTGTTTAGAATTGCCGCTATTCAAATTTTACGACGATTATTTCATATTACTATAATAGTATAGTTGGCTGTACGGTTACGCGCGTATATCTTTGGCTATCTCTATATCATACATTCAATTACCTTTGTCACTGTCAAATATGAACTCAAGTACCAATATTAGTAATTACCGAAGGCGTTAAGTAACAAAAAGATATAATAAATGGCGGGGATCGCGATAAGGCAGGAAATTATGATGTTATCCGAAGGTGGTTTCTAGCGGTTTCCGGTTCGCAGGAGACCATTAGTGTTTCCGTAAATGACTTCTTAGTTCTGTTTGTTCATTTCGTGTTGTAATTTGACAATTATTCCGATAAGAATATTTCACCTAATAATAGCAAATGTTACTGACATCTTTTTTTTATGAGGGGTAAGGGTATAAAACTACTCTCAAAAGGTGTCATTGTAAACTAACAAGAATTTTGTAATTAGTGATTCCTTATATGTACAGTTAAAGATAAAGTTTGGGGAATTGTCCATATTTTTTCTGCATTTGTATAGATACGTACTAATAAAAAAAATTAAAGTGCTGCCATAAATACTGATATAAAGGTTTTTAAGTACAAAAAGAAAACTGCAAGTTGGATTTAAAATATTTTTTGATAGTTTATTTTGGCAATAGTAAGCTACAAAATACAATGCAAATTACTCGAAATGGCCGCCATTTGCCTTAATACAACGCCGAAGTCTGCAGGGCCACTCATCAATCGCTGTACGGACGATATCCATGGGAAAATTGTCGACTGCTTCTGTTAACGCTTGCTTCAATGATTCCAGGTTGCGATGAGGTCTTCTACAGACCATGCTCTCTAATACTGACCACAGTTTGTAGTCGAGCGGATTTAGGTCTGGGCTTGCTGACGGCCAATAGTCAGTACTAATAAACTCAGGTACATGATTTTCAAGCCATTGCTGAGTTGTTTTGGCATTGTGAGCGGGCGCAGAGTCTTGTTGGAATATCCAACATGGTGTAGTTCAGGGGCTCCACTACATTGCTTAAAATGTCTCGTTGATAGTTTTTGGCCGCTGTTTTAACACCTTTTTCACAAAAATGCAAGGAAGTGATACAATCATAGGATACTCCCCACCAAACCATCACTGAAGCAGGAAAATGACCTCGCTGAATCCTTGGCACCACTTCACTGGCTTCCTTGGAGGACCGTGCATACACCCTATCATTCTGCTTATTAAAAGTTTCTTCCACGGTAAAAATTTTTTCATCAGAAAAGAAAATTTTTTTGTAACGCTCTTTGCCGTACAACGATATCAAGTGTCTGCATTTTTTCTTCCTATTCTTTTTTAATTCAACGTTAAGGCGCTGTCCTGTTTGTCGTTGGAAAAGATTGGGATTTTCGTCAAAATGAAAAGTTTTTAATTTAAACTTCGTAGCAAGTAAAATAACTAACTCTAAAATGAAAGAATACAAACTCACACTTTTTTAGCGAAATTCTTAAAACTTCAGAGATAATCGATTTACACTTTCAAAAGATTATATTTTGATATGTTTTTTCGAAAGAAAAAACATTGCCTCCTTCTCTCGTGCAACACACGAACGTATTTGAACGACAGAAAGAAAACGCGTCTGTTTCGCATGTCGAATTACCAGAGCTTATATAGACAGGCGCTTGCTGTCTTGACGATTTGCCAATAATACAAGTTCACCTGACGATAAGTGAATCTCTGAAACGCATGTAGTAAACAGGGTGTTATTAATATTTGAATGATTCCTTTTAACATTCATGGTTTTCCAAGTTTATTTTCTCACGACTAAACCAAAAGAAGTAGATAAGTTTTAATATCATTTCAATTTCGTGAACCAGGTGTTAGCGCACGAGTATTTGTTAATGTACGAGAACTTTAAAAAAAAATATATCAATCGTGCGAGTATATAACGAGTATATAGTTTAACAACTTCGTGCAAATACTTCTCAAGACTTTTTAGAAACACTAACCCAATAGACAAGATACATTAAATTGTACACGACAATGAATCTAACACAAACGACCTTATGCAAATACTGGATTAACCGAGACAAATTGAGTAGACATTATCAACATTATTCCATTAATAACTGTCGTTAAAAAAATCCTAAAACTTCAAGGTAAAATGCAAACGCAACGTTCCTCGTGTATATACCGTTAACAAAATGTATTTATTACAATAACCAGTAATTACACGATATCATGCGGTGATTACGAGTAGTGGTACAGTACCCAGTATTAATTACAAGAAGTAATTCATTGTTTGTTCTGTAAGTGCCTGTAGACGATCAACATTAATGCAGCGCTAAATAATTAAAATGCACTTTGTTGCATTGTACACGGCGCATTTCCTTTCAAAAAAATCTAAATTAGATATTGCACCGTGTGCAATTTATTTTTTCCTCAATTTGTAATCGTTTGCTGTGTAAGTACGCAACGTTTAACGTTAGGTAGAATTCGAAGTACCATGAAATACTATAATTTGTATTCGGCATTAAATATTTGTCATTTACAGCTTTACGTACTAATGCCCCGGTCTAATGGCATGTTTCTTCAAGGTTCTAGTAACTTCTGAATTACTTAGAAAAGTTACAAATGCGATATTCTAAAATCGTAAATACAAGGACCGTTCAATATAAATTTCTAAACTCAACAAATGAAGGCGAGCCGTACACCTTCATGCAGGATAGAGCACCGTGTCATACAGCGAAATCGATTAAAAAAATCTGTTTCAAGAGCATAACATACCCCTTTTGCCCTGGTGAAGGATCTCGCCTGACCTAAATTCGGTCAAAAATGTATGGAGCATGTTAAAAAAAACTTTACGCACTTATCCCTGAGAGGTTGAATTTGATGGAGCTTGTGGTTGATTGACTTGATCAATAAGGTTGATATATAACCCCTTTCCACATTAACTTTTGTAAATTCTGTACGAATGGCATTTTTAACCATCAACCATTCACCGGATTTGGCCCCCTGTGATTTCTGACTATTCTCCAAACAACATTTACTGATAAAGGGACAACGTTATACCGACGTTGAAGCCATTGAAAAGGCATCGACAGCGATCACATTTTTGACATATTTTACTATTTTATTTCCGTAAAGGAAAGAAAGCTGCTGCGGCTCACAAAAAGATATGTGAAGTTTATGGTGCTAATTGCTTAACAGAGTGCACGTGTCAGAATTGGTATAAAAAATTCCGTTCTGGAGATTTTTCCTTCAAAGATGAGCAACGTTCTGGTCGGCCTACTGAAGTTGATGATGACCAAAACAAAGTCATAATTGAAGAGGATCGTCATATAACTGTTCGAGAGGTTGCGGAGAGGCTACATGTATCGCACACAACAATTGAATAACATTTCAAATGTCTTGGGCTAGTTAAGAAGCTTGATATTTGGGTACCTTACGAATTGAAAGAAATTCATTTAACACAAAGAATCAACTTTTGCGATATGCACCTTAGACGAAATGAAACCGACCCTTTCTTAAAAAGAATCATCACTGGTGATGAAAAATTGGTCCTGTACAGTAACATAGTTCGAAAACGATCATGGAGCAAACACGACAAACCAGCTCAAACCACATCGAAAGCCGAATTGCATCCAAAAAAGATCATGCTGTCAGTTTGGTGGGATTACAAAGGTGTTGTGTTTTTTGAGCTGCTTCCAAGGAACTAAACGATCAATTCTGATGTTTACTGTCAACAATTAATAAAACTGGACGAAGCAATCAAAGAAAAACGGCCAGAATTGTCAAATCGGAAAGGTGTAGTTTTCCACCAAGATAATGCAAGGTCTCACACATCTTTGGCAACTCGTGGGAAACTATTGGAGCTTGGCTGGGAAGTGATGCCACAACCCCCATACAGCCCTGATCTAGCACCATCTGATTACCGTTTATTTCGAAATTTGCAGAATTCTTTGAATGGTAAAACTTTTACAAATGACGAAGACCTTCACTCGCACCTGGTTCAGTTTTTTGCTGATAAGGACCAGTATTTTTATGAGCGCGGAATCATGCAGCTGAAAGAAAGATGACAAAAGTTAAAAATGGAAAATAATAATTGATTAAAAACTATTCTTTGTTTAAAAAAAAAGTGTTTTATTTTATACTACAAAGCCAAAAGTACTTAGTTGCCAACCCAATATATCTGTAAACAGTATGTGTCCATTTTTGTTTTATTTTTAATAAATTTAAAAAATTACAAAATCAGATGATTGTATTTCAAATGCCAGGTATAAGTATTCTGTTGCCAACTGCAGACAGATGTCATTACTAACCCTCTACATATTTACATACATACATATATCTAAAAGGATTACTATAATAACTATGAACATCTACGAGCATACTTTAAGAATATAAATTCAATGCAACGAACCAATAAAATATTCGCACACTGCTATCCATCCACTAAATGTGTTTAATTTATATACAGACCTTAATATAATTTTAATGACTTCCACAACGGAATATAAATACAACGTCCTCTCCCTCATATACAATGTCTGCCGTGCCCGTTTTTTCCTCATCTGGGAATTAACCATCCGCAAATAGATTATTCCATTTAATTTTCATCTAGTGTTACTCAGTTTTAAAATTAAATTTAGAAAATTACTTTGTTTATAAAGTATTCTTTATTATAAAATGAAAGTTAATTTAAACTAATGCATATATGTACATACATGTACATATAATCGGCAAAAAAATAATTGAGGAATTACACAAAGAATTACAACACAGTAAATTCTATATTTATATGACTAATACTTGGTTTTGTAGAATAACAATCAAAACAGATACAATATTTTCTTGACCAAATGACAACTAAATAATCAAGATTCTGCTGCAATACAAAATATTAGGTAGCCCAGTGACTGCAGTTTTCACTTCGTCGTTGTTGAACCGGTGACAATCAAAAAACTCGTTTTAAGTACCGAGACACGTGAAAATTATTTAATGCAAGTTCTGGATGATCCAATTCTTCCTATAGGCGTTGTGTTTGTGGAAAGACACGTGACCTTACATCGTCATTATCACCGTGCACTTTACAAATCTGACAAATCTGTTTCTTGTACTCGAGAACTGAATTACAGATCTCAGCACGATACGGCTGCAAATATCGTCTGAATGTCTTTATTTAATCACCTCACCAGGTTTATAAAATGTAATTGTTAATAATTTAGTTTTAAAGTACTTAAATACATAAATATCGAAGAATATTCCTATAATGCGAGAGTGGTCCATAAATACCCGGCCTGACCTAGAGATGGCGGTAATTGTTTCAAAAATATCACTGTATTAGAAAGTACACAATCTATAAAGCATATGTTTCAAGTTTTGAGACGCCACGTTGTTTAGTATTTGTTTGACAGCCATCAATAGTGAACGTTTTCAGTGAATTTGTAAAAATGGAGACATTTAGTCATCGTTACGTGATACAATACTTTTATTTTTCTCAGCCCAACCAATATAAAAGCTGAACTGGATTCTACTCTGGGTGAGTCTGCTCCTTCGTTTACAACGGTGAAATATTAGATAGCAGAGTTTAAACGAGGCTGTACGAGCTCCTAAGACGAGTATCGCAATGGTCGATCAAATGAGGTGACGACTTCAGAAATTGCGAAGAAAATCCACAAAGCAGTACTGGATGATCGTCGACTGAAAGTGCGCGACATAGTAGGCATTTCAAAAAGTGCGGTACATCGCATATTATTTGAAAATTTGGACATGAGAAAGCTGTGTGCAAGATGGGTGCCACGTTTGCCCACACTCGAGCAATAGCAGTGTCGTGAAGATGTTTCAATTTAGTATTTAGCGAAGTTTCACAGCAACAAAGCAGAATTTTTACGCCGTTTCAAAACCCATGGATGAAACACGGGTCCATCAATTCACACGCGAGACAAAAAAAACAATCAAAACAATTGACTCAAAAGGGAGAACCGGATCCAAAGAGGGCGAAGACCGTTTCATCTGCAGGAATCACTTTTTGGGATGCGCGTGGAATAATTTTCATTAACCGTTTTGAAAAAGGAAAAACTATCAACGGCGAGTATTATGTGAACTTATTGCAACGTTTGAGCGAAGAAATCAAGCAAAAACGACCGCATCTGACTAAGAAGAAAGTCTTTTTCATCAAGACAATCCACCAGCTCACAAATCCGTTATTGCAATGGCCAAAATTAATGAATTAAAATTTGAGTTGCTACCTCATGCACCCTATTCGCCAGGTTTAGCCCCCTCGGATTATTTTCTGTTCCCAAATTAGAAAAAATGGCTCAGTGGTCAAAGATTTTCCAACGCTGAAGAAGTGATATCGGCAGTTAATGGCTATTTTGAGGAGCAAGAGAGTTCTTATTATAAAAAGGGTATCGAACTTATTAAACATCGCTGGGAAAAGTGTATAGAGCTGAAAGGAGATTATGTTGAAAAATAAATATATCTCTTTCCAAGATTTTTGCGTTTTCTTTGTTGTTCTTCTGGAACCACCTTCGTATGTTTATCTTTTAATTAAAATTTAAAGATTTAATAACATATTGGATTTAGGTAGACTATAATATTGTCGATTTGATTAATATAAAAGTATATATGTACGTGCGTAAACACTTATGACCAGTATTGTATACCTTTGGATCTGTATATTACAGATAAAATACATATACTTTTTCATTATATTTCTTTTTATATACAAATCTGCCTTTAAACCGTAACAATAAGTAGTTTTCGTTTTGCCTACGAACAACTTAATCCACGATTTTCAATCTACCGTGCTTGTGTCATACAGAGTATGCACGCCCGAAGCTGTGTGTTAGAGAGGCAAATTGCATCAGCGAAATGTGATTCTTGTTGCTATTGGGGTGCCGACATTCAGCGCTTTGTACAACCCTATAATATGCGATTACTGTTATTTTATTAGGGTTGCTTTCCCATGCTTCGTCGACCTTGAATGAGCGGGGAATCCACTTTGACTTCAAGATACGTACGGGCGCACGCAGCAGTTCCATTTTCCAAAATTCTATTATGACTAAATAGCTATGATGAAGACATACTAAATTACGATTGATATATCCTTTCGAAAAATAAAATTTTGTACTAATTCTAGTAAGAGATTTGTTTTTTTCTTCTTTTAGATTACTGAATTTTTTGTTAATTTATTTTATTTTTGACTATTTGGCATAGTCTAATTTTCACGAAGGGTATAGTTACGAGGGTGGCCGTTTATATTTCGGGAACTGGCAACACTGTTAATGCTGCCTCCGATCTGATGATTCCATCGTGAAGTTTGTCATTTTTGACAATATATTTACCTTGACAGTTTTATTATCCGGTCGCTATTTCTATTGTTGACAGTAACTTGAAAATTTTATGTCAGCAAAAAAATGGAATTAACTCGCGAACATTTTCGTGCAATTATTTTCCATAACTTTCGACGTGGATTATCCCAACAAGAATGCATCGACGAGCTGAATTCTTTATATGGTGATGAAGGACCATCGAAAACTACAGTATATCGTTGGTACAGTGAATTCAAACTTGAACGGCGTTCTTTGGACGATGAATTTCATGAAGGTCATCCCACAAATGTTGTGTCGGAAAACATTAATGCAGCGTCTGAATTGATAATGCACGACCGTCATGTAACATACCGTGAAATCGAGGCATCTATAGGTGTGCATAAGATCCTGCATGAATATTTGGCCGTTGGGTACCACATAATTTGACAATCGCTCAAAAAAGGACACGTTGATTGGTGCCAAGAAATGCCCAAAAAATACAATGGCGGTGCTTCAAAGAATATTTATAAAGTCCTCACAGGTGATGAATCTTGGATCTATACGTAGGAGCTCGATAGTAAACAGCAGTCGATTGTGTCGGTATTCCAAGTTAAGTCAAAACCAATAAAAGTTGCTCGCGCTCGAAGCACATCGAAACAAATGGTCGCCTGTTTTTTCGGAAAAAATAGTCACGTTGCAACAGTGCCTTTAGAGAGTTGTAGAGCGGTCAATTCTGAATGGTACACAACTATTTGTTTGCCAAAAGTTTTTGGAGAAATAAGGCAAACAAAGCGAAAACGACGTTACTCATTTTTTTGTTCATTCTCATTGGATGCTTGTCAATTTAAGGCACTTTCCCTCTACCTTATCTTTCAGAAAGTTGAGTTCAAATTCAATGTAAGTACCTGCATTCTTTCTCTTATCTAATCTTTTGGATCACACTACCTTCTTTAAACTTCTGATTTTGACATTTTAAAATCCCCTACCTCGCCTATGTATACACAGTAGTAGTAAATTATACACAAATAAGTAATAAGACATCAGCTAAAGACTATATTCATTTTCATCAGGAACTATTTCAACTTGTATAATTTATTTCACCTCTGTACTTAGATTTAATGTTTCCATGGCCTATTATGCGCGATAACATTTCCCTAACGGTTTTAATTAATACCTTTCCTTCCTGTAAGGGGTTCTTACACATACACATACATACGTGGCATAAGTAGAAGACTAACTATATCGCGTGACCATTGAACGGTCTAATTTTAAAAAAACCACGGCCCCCTCGATTTATACATCATTTCTATTTATTTTGTTTTTAATTTTATGTAATCGATTGCTTAAATATTCGATGTAGGTGAACTTGTACGGAGCTGCGAAAAATGTAATTTAAGGGTTGAGGAAATGTTTCGATAACAAAAGGAAAAAAAAACAAAAGCTTATTTACTAAATTGCTAATATGCATAACAATGTGAACGATGTATTTTTATTATTACACATTAATTGCTCCCTTTTATAAATTACGAAATGAAACCGTTAACAATGCTGTGTAAAGTAAAGATTGAAAATGATATATAAAATTTCTTTATTCGGCTGGTCGAAGTTTTTTTCATTCAGGAGAATTAATTAAGTCCACAAAACACGAGGTAATTTTAGTGGGGTAATTAAAATTCATAACTACATACGCTTACCTAGCTAAAAGATAGCAAATAATATAATTTAATTGTTTAAAAATACAATTTATTTCACATTTCTAATCAGGCGAAAAGAGTGTGCTAAATACGGACTTTCTATTGATAATAGTTTTAGGTACTTCGAGAGATAAAGAGAGAGATCAGATTACGACATGGGTTTTCGTATTTTTCATTGTCTCAGAATTAAATCGAAAGAGTTGGATAAATTTTGGCACCAGAATCATTTTTGGAATCATTGAAAATGTACACGAGCTTTGCTTGTATGATTCCTTGAAAAACATCAATTCTTATAAGTGGAAAAAATTGAGATTTTCGTAAAAATAAAAAGTTAATTTTGAATTTGGCTTTTGCAATATGTTAGACGGTACTTTTGAACTATCAGAACACATACAAATTGACTTTTTTTAATGGCAAAATCATTCGGTCTTTAGAAATAATCCATTTACACATTCAAAAGTTCATATTTTGACATGTTTTTTAAAGTTTTTTATTCTCTTGGGGTTAAGCCCAAAGAAATGGATAAATTTTGACATCGAAATAACTTTTAGAACTTTCGAAAATGTCAGTACACAAGCATTTAATAATATAGACCAGGTATGGGCAACCTTTGATATGTTGTGGGCCAAACTTTAATGTGAAAATACGTTCGTGGACCGCGTTTAAAAGTAGTGCATTTTAAAGAAGTGTGCATAATTTTTAGCGATAGATATCAGACATGAAATAATACGACAATGTCTCGCGGGCCGCATCAAATCTTACAGCGGCCCGAAGCCGGCCAGCGGGCTGGTGGTTGCCCACATATAATATAGACTAATTTTTCGTTTAAGACATTTTGTAAGAAAAATTTTGCATTGTTTTCAATTTCGTTTCCAGCAGCCATTAAGACAACTTATTATTATATGTTCATATTAGGTGCGGAACTAAGTTCTCGCTGTTTTTTTTTTGATGAAAATGCAACTTTATTTTGAAAAAATGTTTACAAATGAATAATTCAAAATATTGCCCATCGCTAGCGACAACTTTTTCCCATCTTTCTGGCAGAGCTCGAATACCGTCACAGTAGAAGTGTTCGTCTTTTGAGGCTATCCACGTATCGAGCCATTTTGAGATGTTTTCATATGAGCGGAACCGCTGATTAGCCAGACCATGTGCCATCGAACAGAACAAGTAATAATCGGACGGCACAATATCTGGGGAATATGGCTAGTGGGGTAGGACTTCCCTTTTGAGCGTTTCTAAGTAGGTTTTAACGGGTTTGGCAACGTGAGGCCGAGCGTTGTCATGTTGTAGAATCACTTTTTCGTGCCTCTGTTCGTATTGTGGCCGCTTTTCGCGCAGTGCTCGGGTCAATCGCATTAATTGAGTTCGATACCGTTCCCCAGTGATGATTTCGTTCGATTTCAACAGCTCATAATAAATAACACCGCCCTGGTCCTACCAAATATACAGCAAAACCTTCGTGGCGTCAATATTCGACCGAACCGACGGCGTAGAAGCATGACCGGGCAGTATCCGTGATTTTGTTCTCTTTGGGTTGCTATAATGAATCCATTTTTCATCACCCGTAACGATGCGATGAAGAAAACTCTCCCTTTTTTGCCGCTGGAGCAATTGTTCACAGGCGAAAAAACGACGCTCAACGTCTCTTGGCTTCAAATCATAAGAAACCCAAGTTCCTTGTTTTTGAATCATTTCCAACCCATGCAATCGCTGGGAAGTGGCTTCACAGGTAACTCCTAATGCTGAAGCAAGCTCTTTTTGCGTTTGGCATGGATCCTCATCGAGCAATGCCTCCAATTCAGCGTGTTCGAAGGTTTTTGGCCTTCGTTGACGCGAACGGTCGTCAACATCGAAATCACCGTCTTTGAAGCGACGGAACCAATCACGGCACGTTGTTTCACTTAGAGCAGCATCTCCGTAAACTTTTTGGAGTTCTCGATGCGCCTCAGCCGCCGTTTTCTTCGAATGAAAGAAGAAAAGCAACACTTCCCGCAAATGACGATTATTAGATACAAAATCAGACATTTTCACACAACCAAAAGTATATGACGCAAAAACAAAATCACTAATGTGTCAAAGCGGTTTGTTTACCACATGTCCAAGCTTGGTTCATGACGTTTTGGTTATGTCACAATCGACCAGCACTTACTACTGGAGCCATCTCTTGAAAAACAGCGAGAACTTAGTTGCGCACCTAATATTTGGGACAGTCGTGATAGAAGAAACCATTACATTAAACAAACATAGTCACTACGACAGAATTTTTATACCAGGAAAAGACAATGGACATCAATTGTTTTCCATAGACCACAGTCAATTTTTTGCGCAATAAAGTCAATTATTTAATGTAATTTATAATTCAGTGGTAAAGTTACTTATTATAGAATATTCATTTTGTAGCACTAGTGGGAACCAACTATACTAATGGGGGGGGGGGGGAGGATAAGTAATTAAAGATTGAAACTGTAACTTAGACGACTTTTAACGCTTATCTAGTAAATATATCTTTCATTTTAGTACCGTGTATTTCAATTTATACAAATACAATCAAGTTGTTATGAGAGTAACTTTTTTTGTGCTGTAAAAGGGCTACTTCTTTTTTTTAGTTACTTAAAAACCGAACGTATATTATTGATATATTGATCCACCTTTTGCTTCAAAATTGGTTTAAGGCTTTCAGGATAACAATACTGTGGCGTTCTATTATATCTGATTAACAAAGAGAACCACTTCACTCTCCGAGTTGATTTCTTCAGCTAATTTTAGCACCCTGGAGGTCCAAAAAAGGATCGTTTTAAGTGAAAATATGCGCGTTTATTGTCTTACTAAGTACAGGACGGGACGTCACAAAGTTCATGTTTTGGCGTGATTCTCGTCGTCTCAGGATTAAGACAAAAGGGTTAGATAAAATTTAACAAACATCGAAATACACAAAATAAGTTTAGAAAAGTAGTGCATACGAGTACGTACACATATGTATGTATATATGAAAATATGATCTAACCCAAAAACAACTCTTCCTACAATAAACGCACCACCCTACATACTCGTAGCTATCGGTAATTTATTCCCATTATAAATAATGTGAAGAATGTCACGTAATGTATAATATTTGTTGTACCGAAGAACGATAAAATCTAAACAATAGATTATGCCATACAATATGCATGAAGAAAATACATTACACATTCTAATGTATTCACACTAATCGACTGTCAGCCATATTGACAAATGACTATAATGAACAATCCTTAACGCACCATACCCGAGCTACGGTACACAAAGTGCTGAACACCTCGGCAGAAAAAGGCAAATAATACGTTTTCGAGGGAAAAAAGTGGCCGTATTAATATGAAAGAAAAGAAATATAAAGATGGCAGAAGTAGAAAAATTGAATCCAATGAAAAAACTTCATTTATCATAAATATGGCGCAACAATACTAATATACACATCAATTCTGAATGAATACTTGTATGGCTACCTACGATATTCGATTTTGTTCTTTTCGTTTTCTTTTTTTTTTTTCTATTTTTATCATTCTCTTGTTCGAAAAATGAATCTCGTAAATATAGCGGGCAATATTTCATGTGATGAATGCGCCGAGAGAGCTTAATCGTCCAGCCAAATGCGCGTGGTGTACATATTGTAAGTGAATGTGAAATTTCCGGGAAAAATACATTATTTTAGGCGTTTTCGTTTTAATAAAATCGTAATCAAGATCGTGTATTCAAAGGAAACAGAAAGAAATTTCTTTCAGAAATGAGATTCAAAGTCACATTACTTTGAAAGTTTGAAACGTCGTAATATAAAAATAGAAAACAAGTTATATTGTTTATATTAGAAATTATTAAGATACACGTACATACATGAGCATTTAGAATATTTGGAGGGCGAATCAATAATTAATTGGCTACATTTCTCATACTATACACTATATTTAAATCCTGCAAACTATATCTGAAAGAAAATGATGTATAGTTACGAAAACTAAAGCTGGAGCACTCCAGCATCGCACAACACTACGAAATAGAGACTTGACATAAATCTAGGTCTCCTGATCTCACACCTGGCGTTTTTCTTCATCTAGAGATTCATAAAAAGTGTAGTTTATGTATAAGCTACTTTATTTCTACAAATTTGAATGGTGCAAGAAACAGTATCACAGCTGAATCCAGCTTTTCCATTGAGTGTGATGAATTCAACTGCTGCCTAGATGTTATGTGGCCGAAGAAGAGCACACTGAACATTTATAAATTTTAATATACGAGGGAGCGTTTTTATATTCGCGGAATGGGGGACAAGGGGTGGAAATAAAAAAACCAAATTATTTTTCCTTTTCAATATATTCACCTGCAAGACGGATACATTTTTCACATCTTTCAATTAATTTATTTATACCCTCATAAAAAAATTATTTCTCTTTATCTGCAAAATACGCGGAAACTGCCTCCTTGACTTCATCATCGGCAGTAAATTTTTTACCCCGCAGCTCTTTTTTCATTTTCGGAAGCGAGCAAGTGTTTTTGATTGGTACGAATTATTCAAAGAGGGTCGAGAACGCGTTGATGACGAACCACGTCCAGGACGGCCATCAACATCAACTGATGATCAACACGTCAATAGAATCAAGGAATTGGTGCTTGAGAATCGACGATTAACAGCCAGGGACCTTACTGGCATCGTTGGAATATCGGAAGGATCAGTGAAAACCATTTTGAAAGATCATTTGGGCCTAAGAAAAGTGAAAGCACGATTTGTTCCAAAATCACTCAATTTTTTCGAAAAACAGCGTCGCTGTCAACGTTGACGTCTGTGAAACAATGCTTTCCGACTATCAAGACAAAATGAAAGGCATCATAACTGGAGATGAAACTTGGATCTACGCTTATGACCCGGAAACAGACGATCAATCGGCCGAATATCGTATCAAAAGTGAGCCGAAGTCCAAAAAAACACGTCAAAGCAAGTCAAAAATCAAGGTTATGTTGACAGTTTTCTTCGATTATCGAGGTGTGGTGAACTCCGAATTCCTTCCGACCGGCCAAACTGTCAACAAAGAATACTATTTGAGTGTTATGCGTCGTTTGCGCAATGCTATTCGTAAAAAGAGGCCAGAATTATGGGCTGACAACTCTCGGTTTTTGCACCACGATAATGCACCGTCGCATACTGCATTAATTCTTCGTGAGTTTTTCGCCAAATTTTCAACCAATATCGTGCCGCAACCACCGTATTCGCTTGATTTAGCTCCGTGTGACTTCTGGCTATTCAGCAAACTCAAACGACCGCTCCGGTGAATCGCTACGCGCATTGAAGGCTATTCCTGAAATTGACTTTAACAACTGTTTCGAGAATTGGAAGAAACGTTGGCACATGTGTATTGGGGCCAGGGGGGATTACTTTGAGGGGGACGATATAGATTTGGAAGAATAAATTAAGAATTTAAAAATTATGAACAAAGTCTTACTATTTTTTGCCCACAGTAGTATATATAGTACTTGAAAAAAAAAACTATTCAACAAGAGATAAAATCGAAAGAAAGAACATGGTGTGAGATTAAAGGAATGGCAAAAAGAAGAGCAAGAAATATATGCACGATTTATATATCTAACAAAGAAGATCCTTAATTTATTGTAGAAACATTTATGCTTCCTTACAAGGACTATATAGTGTTGACGACGATGACGATGATGATAACAAATTATAAAATAAGAGATTATATGATATGGGTTCGAATCTAGGAATAGACCAATGTTAAGTATTAGTTTTCCTTGTTTGTGCGTAAATGTTAAGGTGTATTCAACCCTTTCACCTTTTTAAGATGAAAAAAACTCAATAATAACACTATGGTACAGTTAAAATTTATCACATGACTCATCCAAAGTAAGGAAAGAAAGAAATTATGCTACGATAGTCAATACAAACGACTTTACTACAAATATTTAGATAAATCTAACGTTCCATTAATCAACTCAAGATCGTATCTTCACCGAAACATTTACTTTATTACTTTTTATGTCTTATCTAGCGGCACGTACAATTTTTTATACAAATTGGTCAGTAATAAGGTTTTAATCAAAGAGAAAAAGTTACTAGGACATTGTAATTACAAATACAATTACAAAGACAAAATACATCCTGAAGAATTGGACTGTAAAAACAATTATCGGTATCTTAAACATACAACAATTAAGTCAGTTCAACCTGCATATTAATACATGTGTAATAACACGATTAGAGATAATTAAGTGAACTTCAATTAAAATTAAATTAAACCACTGTTGGTATCTCTTCCTATTTATTCTCGTTTTAATTACCGTGTATTTTTCTTGATTATTGTACTTATGAAACGAATTGATATCCAAGTCGCCCCTCCTTTGCCAGAGAAGGGCAATGAGAATTCCATAATTAAGATATATCAAGTTTAGTATTTGTATTGTAAAGAGCATTTCCTATTTGTTTAACATATGTGATTACCACTTAAAATTTCGTTATGTAATTACTAATTATAGACTAAAAAAAGTGCAAGCCAACTTATTAAATTGGTCTGAATAGGCAACAAATACCTGTTTGGTCAGATATCATGGGAGCATAAACGCCGAGGAAATCCTAAACTTTTTCTATGCAAAATGAATTATACAACGAACAAAATTTACATCAATTATAGCCTTTTGTTTTTTTATAATGACGTAGAATATACATTTTAATGGAGCCTATTAATTGAATTCATCAAAAAAGGTAAATAAAACCTGTTTTTATAAGAAAATCAGAGAAATCAAAAACCAGAAAGTAGAAAGCAAAGTTAAAGGTCTAAATAAGAAATGTTGTCCGCCAGTAGAAAACAGTATTGATATGATATCTATAAGAGAAATACTAGTCATCAGTCAGTCATCTGAGACTTTCAATTGTGAAGAAACAGACTTACCAAACAAAGGTTTAAAATATTGTTTGCGGTGATATCCCTACCGAGAAGGTGACGGTCCAAACTCAGTTAATAATTTAGAATCAGGTTCAAAAAACTTCATTAGAGAGGCTTGCAAAATCCAAATTAAAGAGAATTTACAGCAGCACAAACAAAAGTGTAACTCGGTCGAAAGACTATTTTTATTTAAAAGCAGATGGGGGGGGATATGTAAATGTGGAAGCGGGTTCTGTGGACGGACGAATCCAAGTTCCAACTGTTTGGAAGTAATCGGCGCGTTTTTGTTCGCAAACGAGTTGGCGAAAGGACGATACTAGAATGTGTTATGCCAACAGTTAAACACGGTGGACATTCAGTTCTTGTTTGGGGATCATTTTCTTTTAATGGTGTTGGAGATTTGCGTCCAGAATTAAATTTTATTTCCTACTAGATAATGACCCCAAACACAGTGCTAAACTTTGTAAGGACTATGTGAAAACAAAAAGAGAAAGAAAGACTTCTTGTAAATATGGTTTGACCTGCACAATCGCCTGATATGAATCCTATCGAGTTGCTGTGGTTTGAGCTAGACAGAAAAGTGGGAGAACACTGTCAAAAATCGCAGCAACAGCTATGGAAACACCTTACAAATGCTTGGAACAATACTCCAGTTGAAACTCTTCAAAAACTTGTGCTAAGACGACCCAAAATTTGTAAAAAAGTTATTAAGCTTAAAAGTGGATATTTTTCATAGAACTAATAATATTATTTTGTTTCATGAGGATATATATTGGGTTGGCAACTAAGTATTTTCGGTTTTTACTGATAGAGAGCGTTGCTTTATTTTTGTATAACGTATGTTAGTGCTATACTTTACCGTTTGTCGCGTGATACTAGTCACATTGACGTAACTTCAGAAGCAAGTAGTGCGTGATTTTTATTAAAGCTATTAGTTGTGGGTTAATTTTAAATGGAGTGTAGAAATGAACATTTTCGACATATTTTACTATTTTATTTCCGCAAAGGAAAGAAAGCTGCTGCGGCTCACAAAAAGATATGTGAAGTTTATGGTGCTAATTGCTGTCAGAATTGGTATAAAAAATTCCGTTCTGGAGATTTTTCCCTCAAAGATGAGCAACGTTCTGGTCGGCCTACTGAAGTTGATGATGACCAAATCAAAGTCATAATTGAAGAAGATCGTCATATAACTGTTCGAGAGATTGCGGAGACGCTACATGTATCGCACACAACAATTGAAAAATATTTAAAATGACTTGGGCTAGTTAAGAAGCTTGACATTTGGGTACCTCACGAATTGAAAGAAATTCATTCACAAAGAATCAACTTTTGCGATATGCACCTTACACGAAATGAAACCGACCTTTTCTTAAAAAGAATCATCACTGGTGATGAAAAATGGGTCCTGTACAGTAACATAGTTCGAAAACGATCATGGAGCAAACACGATAAACCAGCTCAAACCACATCGAAAGCTGAATTGCATCCAAAAAAGATCATGCTGTCAGTTTGGTGGGATTACAAAGGTGTTGTGTTTTTTTGAGCTGCTTTCAAGGAACCAAACGATCAATTCTGATTTTTACTTTCAAAAATTAATAAAACTGTTTGAAGCAATCAAAGAAAAACGGCCAGAATTGTCAAATCGGAAAGGTGTAGTTTTCCACCAAGATAATGCAAGGCCTCACAAATCTTTGACAACTCGTGGGAAACTATTGGAGCTTGGCTGGGAAGTGATGCCACATCCCCCATACAACCCTGATCTAGCACCATATGATTAAAAACTATTCTTTGTTTAAAAAAAAAGTGTTTTATTTTATACTACAAAACCGAAAGTACTTAGTTGCCAACCCATTAGTTTATTTTTATAGTAATTACATTTTTATTCGTATATGTATATATTGTTTTACCAAAAGTGTACTATTTTTTTGCATTTTACCTATAGCGATCCCTCTTTTATGGTCAGTAGTGTATATTTAAGCATGAACCTTTCAAACATCTGCTTTTACTAATGTGAAAAAGTTGTTCATGCCTTGATAAAAACGACTTTTTTGTAACTTAGTTTTTATCGAATATAACTATTGTTTTGGTTGAACACTGTTTTTGCACTAGCAAGCGTCGTGAAAATATTAAAATTGTTTTGTGTATAAAATGCCTCGTGTTACTTAATTATTTTTATCTGCAAAAATTAAGATATTCTACAAGCTGCATACAACTTGCAAACAATTATTTCCGTATCCATACCAAAGACCTTTTTTAACAAAAAAATATATAGTAAACTAACAGATATATACATTATCTGATTTGAAATATGTATATAACATGAATAGTATTATTCTTATAAGAGATACAAATATCACAAATACGAATCGGTATAAACCAGCTCGAAACATACATACATATATAGTTTTACTGGCATTTAATATAGAGGTAAGACCGAGGTGAAATAATAACACGGTATGGTGGCACGATAACCACGTAAAGCGACGTTAAAAACAACTGGCAGTTAAGGATTCCGGTAGTCAGCTCGTTCAATGGGGCCATACATCAAATGCAACTTGTAATTATTATGGCAGACCGAATCATTCACCGTCCTTCTTCCATGATACCGGGCGATATGTTTGGTGATCCGTTACTATTCTGTTTATTCGGAAGGAATCTTTTTCCATATGAATCACAAATAATGGCGACCTAGAATCGCTTAAGGTACATATTTTAATGGAAATTCGTGAAGGATTCGCGATTAAGCGATGTATTTTCGGTCGTTTACGTATGTTGCGAGATCCGGGTGAAAATTAACTTGTTTTGATTAATATTGGGCGTGCCCAAGTAGCTTTAGGATTGCTATTTATTATAATAAAGACGCAAATGATAGTTTTTGCTAATGCTATTGTGTTATACAACAAGAATTCATTAGTTTTATTTTAAGATCGACAATTTTATTATAAAATAAAGCATTTTATGTAAGAATGTTCCACTGAAATAGCGTAAAACTATTTCAGATACAACTAAACTTTCGGTATTATTTTGAAACAATGTATGAGCTGCATAATTCATGGCAGCTCATTATAGTTGCCCGGGAACCGACACCTGTGCGTCTAGTAAATTCACAGAGTGAATTTAGTACATCGCATTAATTCGGGGAGAATATTTATGGTATTTGTTATATTGGAAGACTAAAATGTTTCCACCTTTTTGTAGACCTTCACAATCGACTTTGGAGATCAAAGCAAACTATAAAAAGTAACTTGACTAAAATAAACGATTAGACCAAAGATATGTATTGGCGTATAATGGAGATTCTGATGTACAGGTATGCTTACAAAGAATACGAAGTTCTCAATTCAATAAATAATGAAGTTTATAGATAACACGAAGCTACGTGGGCAAGGTGAAAAGTTCTCGGCCTGACAATGAAAGACTGCTATTTAAATTTAAAAAATGATTTTATTTTTCTACATAATCTTCCTTGAGTTCAACACACTTGGTCCAGCGTTTTTCTAACATCAATATTCCCTCCCGGAAGTGAGAGTCTAGAAGGCTGTCAAAATATTCTTCTACGGTCCTTTCAACTTCTTCGTTGGATGTGAATCGCTTTCCAGAAACAAATTTTTTCAAATTTGGGAATATATGGAAGTCTGAGGGTGCCAAATCAGGAGAATAGGGAGGATGGCCGAGCAAATCGTACCCCAAATCCAGCAATTTTCTCATTGCCAATGCACCCTTGTGTGCGGGTACGTTGTCCTGATGAAAAATGATTTTTTTTTCTTCAAACCAGGCCTCTTGCGATCGACATCGCTTTCCTTGGCGCTGAACCACCGGCTTCCACCCACTGCTTCGACTGCTGTTTCGTTAGTGGTGGACCCATGTCTCATCCATGGTGACAAATCCCAAAGAATGCTCCGAAAATCGTTTGCGCATTTGTTTTTGATCGACATTCACCAAATGCGGCACCCATATTGCGCAGAGCTCTCTCATCTCTAATTCTTTGTGCAAAATGTTTCGCACCCTTTCTTCCGATATCCCCCACAGCCTCAGCTATCTCACTCACTTTCACTCGCCTACCGTCCAACACAATATCATGTACTTTTTCGATGATTTCTGGTGTGGTTGCGGTTTTTGGCCGTCCTTCACGTGGGTCGTATTCGAGGGACGTACAACCACGTTTAAATTCAGCTGCCCACTTTTTAACGGTTGACATCGAAGAAGCAGAGTCCCCGTACACTTTTGTCAACTTCGGATGAATTTCCATAGGGGTTAAACCATCCAAAACGAAGAATTTTATAACAGCACGATATTCAAGTTTATCAATTTAAAAAAATAACACGCACGACGTCTACTACAAAAATTCTTGCAAACAAACTACTTGAGAGAACAAGTTGAAAGTTTTCATATGAACTAAAGACACATTCAGCCACGCAGGGAACATAAATTTCTGTTAATTGTAACGCCATCTCCGTGTCAGGCCGAGTACTTTTCACCTTGCCCACGTAGAACAAAATAAAGAGAAGATAAATACAGGGTAGCAAAAGAAAAGATATTTAGCAGGATTAACATGAAAAGAACGGCATATAAAAAACATTATTAATAAGAAATTATAAGTGCGATTAAAACTAATACATAGCTGCAAAAACGAAACGGAATATTTGGTAAAAATGTACGATAATGTTGTTGTAAAAGCAATAAAATTATTAAATGAGAAATATTATATTTCATTCAGCTCATTCGCTAGATATGGTGTCCTCGGACTTTTTTCTTTTTCCCAACCTGCAAACTGAATATTTTGAACAGTTTATTAGTTACTTTTTGAATGAATTAAAAGATTTGAATATCGGTGGATTAAATGTAATGAATGACGAGGAGAATTCGTTGAAAACAAACAATTTACTTAATTATTTTTATTATGTCGACTTTATTCGACTTTTACAGAACAGGCATTGATCAATGATAACACATACAAAAATTGTCAAATCTAGATCCTCATAAAATGTATATACATACACTAAATACAGTACACACCAGGAGTGTTGGCGAGCGGTGGGTGTAAGTTCGCACATCATTAGAAGGTCTTGCACTAGGTTTAACATGAAGTTTCAAGACACTATAGGCGCATATTATGTATAACTTGAAATAAAAGGGCGCTTACGTTTCTAAAAGCGGCCACGTCGCAACCCCACCGATCGCCATCTCTCCTGGCGTTTACTGTACTTCGTAGTTTTTTGGACAGAAAACTAATTTGTATCTCAACAGCTGTTGAGTTGTAGTTAAAAATGCAGTAAATAAAAAACGATTAACAAACAATACATACAAATACTACCGAATAGGGTTTATGACATTTGACAGCGTTACAGTGGAAATATATTGTTACCAATAAAACTTACAACCGGTATTCCTACAACATATGCAGAAAAGAGATATATTTAAATAGATTTCTAAGATTGAGGTGAGAAAAATGATGTCTATAAGAGCTTGTTTCTCGTATCTAACATGGAATGCCTTATAGATACTTTTGTAACTTCATAGTGCTTATTTTTTTTAGTTACAACAGTGTTTATTGGTTTCTTTCAAGGCATGTTTTTCAAATTTTTCATTCGCCCAGGATTAAGTCGAAAGAGTTAAATAAATATTGACATCAAAATTGTGTTTGAGTCCTTCGAAAATGTTAGAGAGCGAACATTTGTTAATGTACAATAACTTTCCAAATGTACCAGCTTATGCGAAATTAAAAAAATTGTGATTTTTATAAAAATAATAGCAGAAGACAAACTTATTAATTTTTATAGCAAAATCAAACTCTAGAAATAACATTACATATTCAGAAGTTAATGTTTTGATATGATTTCTCAATCACTAAGGTTGATATATAACCCCTTTTTCACATTAACTTTTGTAATTCTGTATACGCATTTCGACAACCAAGTTGTCATCATCAGCAGATTAACCGCAAAGTGTCGCACCTGCTAAACCACGGTGAAAAATACCTGTACGAAAACACACTCCGTACGCGGTACACACCATTAAAAACCTAAACGTACACTGCACTATATCAACCTTAGTGATTAAGTCAATCAACCACAGGCTCCATCAAATTCAACTTCATGATTTCTCAAGCTTACATTCTCTTAAGATTAGGCAAAAAAGTTAAATAAATATTGACATCAAAATCATTTAAATATACCAACGTATTCCTTTTTAAACAATGTTATTTGTTATTATTAACAATAAATTCGTAGACTAATGTTTTTGATTTTATTAATACTACGTGATATGGAATTTACCTACGGCCCTGACAAAATACTCAATGAACATTGTTTTCAGAAGTAAATAACAGAAACAGACCTCACGGCGCTTTTTAAAACCACAAACATTAAAAACAAATCGGATGTCATTAGAAAAAACAAATTCAAACTCGTTTATGCACGTTTTATGAATGAAAGTGTTAGACAGTTTCCTAATGACACAAGTAGATTACATAAAATAAGCTACTTATGACGCGGTTTACATAGACTTTCACTTCATTCATGCATTACTGATAACGTGTGATTTAAAGTTATAGTGCTGGTCATTAAGCCTGCTTTAATATGCATTAATTTTATTTGGATTCTTGTAATTTTAATATGAAAGTTTTACTACAAAATAACACAGAACTAAAATTTAAAAAATACGTGTTCATAGATGGCTCAGGTTTAGGGAATTTCTGTTAATAATATTTTTAAAATTCGTATCAGAAATGATTGTTAAAAAAGGTGAAAAAACATAAAAAGAACTTTTAGTAATGGATACCAACATCTGGTCTGACATCTAGTTTCTTTAACAACACGAAAAATGTAAAAATGTACGAGAGATCGATATTGAAATTTTA